>CAWUFW010012275.1:0-553186 GCA_963921515.1 Calotriton arnoldi | reverse complement strand
TTCCATGGCGGTGTCTCTGCTGTGGTTGCGGTGGTTTGGGCTGTTTCCGCCGTGAATCCGAACGCCGCGGACGGGTTTCGGCCTTCTCCGCACGCAACGGGCGGTTTTTCGGGTCTCCTTTCCGCCGCGGTTGGATTTTTACCGCCGTGGATCCTAATCTAGACGTCGGTTTTCCCGCGGTAGCGGCGGGCGGTGAGTTTCCGCTACCATGGCGGTTGGGTTGCTTTTCCGCCCGCCATCGTAAAAGGCCCCTAAGAGTCCGTTTTTTTTTTTTACACGTGTTAAATTATTTGAATGTGTATTATATTATATGTGATGTTAAATAATGTGTGTACATAATTTAAATATAGAATTAAATTCTTATTAATAGTGTATTTATTATGTAATGTTTTAAAATATGTTTTAGTATTTGCTAAAATTATGAAATATATTGTATTTTATATGCAGTGTATGTTTAATTAATTAAATATAATTATGGTGTTCAATTTTGTTTTTTTTATGTATTTTTGAATTGTCGATATTTTTACAAAAACAATAATATTGTTGTCTATATTATTGTGATCGATATTTTGGACATGTATTTTTTTAAAGTATGTTCGATATTTTTGTTACCGATATTTATGTGTTCGAGGGGTGGGCGGAATTTGCGTAGTCGCGCTACGCAAAGCTCCGCAAAACGGTAAAAAATCTCCACGAGCACGCAGAGTTCCACGAAGACGCGGAATTGCTTGTTCTGCTCGTTCGCGATGCGTTTTTCCTGTTCGCGAACGCTGTTTGCTTGCTCGGGGGGAAATATCTCGCGAACTTCCCAATGCGGTCGCCAATTGGCACGGCCATCTTCTTTCACTTGTCCCGCCCGCTCGCGATGCGTGTTTCCTGTTCTCGAACGCAGGCACGTCCGAATGACGTGTTCGCGATCGCACACTCTCACGGGATCGGGCGGCCGGCTACCAAAATCTCGTGGCGCACGCGAACGGATAGGAAAACTCGTCGGCGGACGCAGAAATCCTGGTAAGTCGCTCTTGCGCGCGCGAACACGCATTTTGAAAGCGCGAACAAGGGAAAAATTCCGCGACGCCGAGGATCGCGGAATTTTTGGCATTTTCCGCGTTCTTCGCGGAACGCGGAATTGCTGAAATTCCACAAATTCCGCGAGCGGAACGGAATTTACCGCCTAGGCCTATCGATATTACTGTAATCGATAATTATGATTGACAATATTTTGGGGTCGATAATAGTGTATTTTGTTAAATAGGTATAGGGTATCGATATTAGTGTCGTCGATATTTTTGTGTCGATAAAAATGTAGGTCGATTTTGTGTCTGTCGATATTATGTCAGTGATTCAATAGCACCAATATCAAAATCACCAACCACACCACCACCAATCCCATCATACATAATGCACCCACATCAGTTCCACTACAGCAATACCACACCATCAATATCATGCCACCAATACCACCAATACTACCTTATGCCACCACCAGTTCCACACTGCCACCAATACCAGTTAACCTCAGGTTCCTGCGCTGACATTTCTTGTGCATGTTGAGTGCATCTATGTGTGTGAGGGAGAGATAGCGAGAGAGAGAGACATGTATGATAGACAAACTCTTTATGTGGTGAAATGTATTTGCGAAATACATGGCAGTTGAATTACATACAACATAGGAGGCCGTCATGTCAGTATCAGTTAGCATAGGCCTAACAGGTATAGCATGAGTCTAGACAGCATAGTCCTAGTGGGTCAATACAGTGCCCTGGTCAGAAATACAATCAAAAACATAGGGGGCCCACTTAGCCCACCACTGCCCAGCGAGGGGCGGTGACATATGCAAAGCAGGAGGGGACGATCCAGGTGAGGAGGCCTTCTGTAACATATAGTCCCAGAAGGCACACCATATTTCTTTGGGCCTGGCCCTAGAGGTCTGCAGCAATGCATACGTTTCTATCTGGTCACTCAAGAATGTTACATCTGTCAGCCAGACTTGATGCTTGGAGTGCGGGCCCCTGAGCAAGGGCTGCACCAGGCGCTGTTGAGCAATCACCAACAGCAGGGTCACCAGCTTTCTCCTTGGGTGAGAAACATCAGAGACATATCCAAAAAGAATGGGGAGAGGCACACATGGAAATCGGGAGCCAATAATATGCCCAACCGTGTTTGCAATCTCGGACCAGAAGGACCATATAGGTAGGGGAAGTCTAGGCCAGGTCCAGAAAGTCTGCAGAATATGTAGAGCAGTGGAGGTGCGACAAGGGAGATCCATGTGGTGCAGATGCTTTGGAGTGTAGTTGACACGATTAATGAAGTTAAATGAATGAGTCTTTTCCTTTGGTTAATGGATACTTGCTTGATCTGTTCACAACAGTGTCCTCACATCTTTGGGGAGATGGGGATCATGAGGTCGGATGCCCATCGAACTCTGGGGTCGTCCCCCGACAGGGAATTAGCTCCTCCATCACATTGTATAGCCAGAGGACCCAACCTCTCGTGGTGGCCGAAAGGTACATCTGCTTAAAGGGGGGGTTTCCCTTGACTCATGGAGAAAATCCGGCCATTGAACCGCGGCTGCGTGGTACAATCGAAAGTACGTAAATAAATTGAGTGCAGTGAGATTGCCCATAGTCCAGAAACACTCCAGCAAAAAAAAAAAGAGGCTATCACAAAGAGCCGTCCCTGTGTGGTAACATCAAAGCGTAGTTAGTGCAGTGCATGGTCTTGATGTCCCTATAAAGGCATGGAAGCAGGGCAGCTAGTGTGTGACAAGACAGCCAGTCTGCAGCTGATCCATCTCAATCAAGAGATTAGGAGCCGAGCATGTTGGGGCACTGTATAATGAGCCTGTGTTGCTAGATGGTATAGTTTAGGGTCAGGGACAGCTAAGCCACCCTGCCTGTAAGCCCTAGAGAGCCTCTCCAAACTCACAGGCCTGGCCCCAGTCCCTCACACCATACAAGTGATTAGTTTTTGACAATCGGGCAAAGAGGTTCCTGCCTGGAGGTATGGGGTATTTGTAAAAAGACATAGTAGCTTAGGGGATATCATCATTTTGACCAACGCTTCCCGGCCCACCAAGGAAAGAGGATGGGTTATCCAGCGCGCGACACGTGCCTCAAGTGTGCTCACTCACTACGGGCCCGTCATTGTGCAGATAATAGCCTTTGTCATCCTAGTGAGATATCAAGATAGCAGACTGGGTCACCTCTATCCATGCCAGGGGGAAGCCCAGAGACAATGGTTGTGTTGCGTCTGTAAGGGTGAATATTTCAGATTTTCTGAAATTAATGTGCAGGCCAGGATAATCACCAAAGGGGACAATGTCACATGTTATTTGAACTAGGTTGGTTGCTGAGTCCCTAACGAACAGAAACATATTGTCAACAGAAAGGGACCAGAAATACTGCTGTATAGGGAACCTCAGGCCCCTAAGTTGATGTTGCATGCGCAGTAAACAAGCAAGGGCACCAGAGCAAACACCAGCGGCGAGAGTGGAAACAGTGCGGAGTGAGCCAAACAGATAAATATAATGCTCCATGAGGTCTAGGTGGGCAGAGTCAACCATAAAGGGAAGGAACCATTTAATCAGTATCGCCGCATCTACCTTGTATGTGCTATATGATGCGAAGAACTTAGTGGGGTCCCATTTGTCGACAAAGAGGTGAGTTTCTCCAGGGGCCATATGTGTCTCTTGGAAGAAGGTGATCTCTACACGGTGCCGCTCAAGTCATGCCGGTATCAGAAAGTGTTTTTGGGGGGTCTGCGAACCCCTAATATTCCAAGTGATTAATTTGACGATGAGCGACATTGTGATTCAGGGCAAAATCCAGGCAAAACTGGGCTGGGAGTCTCACCCTTCGGGTGCACGGTTGGACTCTGCCTGCCAAAACTGACCAATATGTACCAGATGTTAATAATAGAGAAAACAAAAGAACAAATGTAAACAAACCCAGCAAAAAACACCTCCAAAGTCATGCAGGTGATTATTTTTCACCAGCAATGAGAGTCAATTTGCCATTCAGTAGACACATGTCTCACATTCATTTATTGTGTCTATTATTGGCTACTATTGCCATACCAGGACTGATACCTGTCTGATTTGACAACATGTAACTGGAGTAGGTGATGTGGGATACATGAGTCACACATATTTGGCATCGAGAGTTGAAGTCAATGTTGTTCAATGTGTACTGCCATGGGAAGGATAGTGAGTGGATATCAATATGGGACATGATAGTGTATACATGGCAGTGCACAGTGTCCACTATGGTGACAGTACACAAGGGGTTTGAGATATGTGTTAACCGTGCACTGAACAGTGCAAATGGTAGACTAACTACACTACAGTGCCACACTGCTTGTCGATAACGTGGGGCACATTTTCTACATAATTCAATGTACAGGGTTCTGTGGCTGCACTGGCAGAACCTATGCAGCATTGCTCCAAGACAGGCAGATAATTCCCAAGATGACTGTGTTGTTGGCTGTCATGGGAGATGTAGTTTGTGCATAAGTCTACACCTTGCTACACAGTCTGCGACCCTGGAGGACAGATAAAGTGGTTTGTGCGCTACAAAATGGTGTGCATATAGGATGCGATGTGTGTATATGATGAGTGATGTAATGCAGCATGGCAGACATGATTTTGTGATTTCCCTATATGACAATATTTCTCAGTTTCACAGGTCTGGGATATATCTCATGCCTCATGATCATGAGATTTACATGTGGACACACAGACTTGAGACAAGGATTGCCTTGCTTTAACAGGGTGTTTGAATGCAGCATTTTGCATGGTGTTGCATTAGTGAGGCTGGTTGACACTACTGAATGCATACACAGGACCTCATGTAGCAGTTGTTGCCACTGGGCAGCAATGGATGTTATTTGGCTACGCTGACCTGCTTCCAAAGTGAAGGGGTGGAATGTGCCATATTCCAAACATACAGCAATCCCACAGTTTGTCCCCATACACACCATCACATGGTAGTTACTAGTGCCATCATCCTCCCTAGCACCATGATGCACGTGTGTCAGCTTAATGTCCTCACATGAGGTCATGCTTTTAGTGACACAATCTATGCAATTCCCTCCTTCTATGTGTCCTGTGGAATGCAGGACACAAAGTAATTGGACAAGAGAAAGAGTCATGTAATCATGTATCCTCCCCTTGGGAGGCACACTATTTACACACAGTCCCAGGATACCTGGACATAGGATGAGTGGAAATGTGTGAGATCTTTATTGGCGTTACATGGCAAAGGCAATCTCAAGGCCCATGGTACACATCCTTAACGTAGGGTGGATGAATGCTGCACTTTGCTGTGGCTTGCCTTACTGCATACCTATGAGGCCATGCAATGTCATGCAGACAGATTTGCATTGCGACATTGATATGATTTGGGGAGCTGGTCCACCAAAGCATCATGAGAAGTGATACTCCATCAGCACAGTCCACTCGTACATGTAGCCCACAGTGGCATAGGCGGTGTAGACATGTGTGACTTGTATGAATGTGTTGCGCACATGCCTTGTAGTATGGTTCAAGTATGTAGGCCCACACCAACTACTCATGCATTGTCTCATTCAAACCAAGACTGATATGTCAACATATTCCCACATAATTGACTGTCATGTGCTTGAGAAGTACGTACCAACTAGTAGGCCATTTCCATAGATACCATTCTGGAAGTGCTCATTGATGGTGGAATGCCGGAAGATGAAGGAGTCATGGGCATTGCTAGGGTACTTCGCAAGGACATTTATGAAGAGGCCCAGATGGTCCATGATTGCCTGCATGTTCATGGAATAGGTGTGCTTCCTGTTGCAATGGATGAGTGATGTTGCCGCTGGAGGCACAAGTTGCACATGGGTGCAGTCCATTGTAACACATGTGGAAATCCTGCAATAGCATAAAAGCCTTGCTTGTTCTCCTATTGTTGCTGCACTGTACTGGGGAAGTAGACATACTGTGGTGTGAGGCTTATAATGGCATCCAGGACGGAGGGGAGGAACCTTGAGAAGGATGCCTGGGATACTCCTGCCACTCTGGCTGTGGGGGGTTGGAAAGTTCAAAATGCCAACTTGTGAAGTACGCCAGTAGTTAAGCCTGCAGAGGTATGTCAGAGTAGCGCTGCGATGTTGGCTGCAGCCTTAGTGCAATCTGGTGCAGGAGGCGGACAATGGACGCCCTCCTGAGCATGTAATGGGCAATGACCTCCTCCTCCCTGAGGGCAATGAGGGTTATCCTCTGGCGGTATGTCGGCTCCCTTCTCCTGCACTGCCTCGGTGGTGGTGGTGGTGAAGGACATCTCCTTGGTGCTCTGACCTACAATAGTAGTAGAGCCATGGCGTAGTTGAGCTTGCCAAAGTGATTCGAGTATGTTCTGCATTTATACCAGTGTGCATGCATCAGTTTTAGACCTGCTTTTCCTTAGCGGTAAAAAGCTGCAGCTAATGGAACTCTGCGCCTGTTTTTCGAAAGTAGCACTGTTTCTGAAAATCCTTGCACATATGGCAGTGTCAGTTTTGCGCTGGTTTTTCTGAGGGAACACCTACCATGCATATCATTACTGAAAACGAACACTAGCAGATCTGGTGTTAAAAAAAATAGGCCCTAGCAGTGGAAAAGTGATGCTCAAGGGCTTTAGAGTCACTTTGTAAATATGACGCTAAAAAAAAACGCTACAGCATCCAAAAGGTGACACTGCGGCGGTTAGCTCCTTGTAAACATGCCCTTCAGTGCTTCATTTGAGCCGGCGTTTGCAGGCAGGGCCCACTGCACAAGGACAGGGACTTATTTTTCTTCTTCAGGCTTTGGAGAAGAAAAAGCAAGGGGGAAAGAATATGCAAGTGTGAGAAAAGGGGCAATACGGTAATGGTGGCGGAGGAATGAGATGAAATCAAGACTAAAAAGTCTTGGTAATCAGCACCATTGACCAGTGCCGGCTGAGAAAACTTTGGGCCCTGGCAATTGTTCTTTTATAAATTAATACTGATTTTTACTTCCCAAACAAACTTTGTCGAAGAACATTTCTAAACTTCCCCAAGTTCTTTGACATCAGACACATAAACAAGGTGTGGTTTTTTTCGGCAGTGCAAGAAGCAGCCGACAGCAAGACGACGTCTGACAAGAAAATGGAGGCTAGGTGGCGCGCGATTAATAATGAACACGTTTGTGAGTTGCAGCGCTTCTGGATTATGATGAAAATTACCGATAATAATAACCACATGACTGGTTGGCAACAATTTCTACATTGCTGCTTGACGGTCCTTCTCGATAACCCATCTTTTAGATGTTATTTTTGGCCGGGCTGTTTAACAAGCGCCCCCATAGAGTACTCAGAGTGCTGTTCTTCATTTTTCAGTGATTATAAAGATGCCTAAATGCTTCAAAAAATGGCAACATAATAGAATAAGTAGAGTTCAGAGAAATATAGTACGTCAGTTAATATTTTCATGACATATGAGTAAGCAGATGGGCATGATTTATGATTTCAGGGTTTTTGATCATTTGTATTTGCACCTCAAAAGCGTTTCTAGGAGATCCTGTATAGGGGCACATGCATGAAGCATTTTTGTATTCGTAAACGGGCCGATTCGCAGAATCGGCCCGTTTGTGAACACAAAAAAGGCTTTTCACATGCATCAAACCCAAATTGTGATTCGGTAACCTTTACCGAATCTCAAATTGGGTTTTGCGATTCGGTATTTGGAAGGGGCGTGTTAAGGGCGTCCCTTCCAAATACCGAATCCTAACAGAATGCATGACTGTTTTCTGACCGTGAATGCGGTCGCAAAACATTCGCATATTACCACCTACTTCAAGTAGGTGGTAACCCATTCGCAAATAGGATGGGGTCCCTGAGGGACCCCTTCCCCTCTGTGAATGGTTGTAAATGCATTTTTAAGAGCAGGCAGTGGCCCCACGGACCACTGCCTGCTCTTAAAAAATGAAACGAAAACTTTTCATTTTACTTTTTGTAAAGCATCCCGTTTTCCCTTAAGGAAAACAGGCTGCTTTACAAAAAAAAGATTGCTTTATTTAAAAACAATCACGGACATGGTGGTCTGCTGATCTCAGCAGGCCACCATCCCTGTGATTTTTGCGATTCCTAGGGGGTCGCAAAGTGCGATCTACCTCATCAGTATTAATGAGGGAGAGCGATTTGCGACCCCCTAGGAATCGCAATCTGAAACTTTTTGAGTTTCATGCATTGTAAATTGCGATTACCTAATTGCGATTCTCAGGAATTCGCAATTAGGTATTTTCAATTTACAAAGTTGATACATGTGCCCCTTAGTGTGGTGCATAAGGACTTCAGAAGCGAGTAAATTTAGAGGTGTAGCTGAATCATGACGGGTGCTAAGTGAGGTAATAGAGAGTAACTGTACATATCAGAGAAGTGGCGTAGCGCAAAATGATGCCCCCCGTTGCAGAATGTGATGAAGGGGCCCTGTGTCTCCCATATCTCACATATATTCATTGAACTTGGGCTGAATGGGGACCCCTTGAAGTGCTGGACCCCTCTACACAGGGGCTACAGCGGCCTATGTTATATTCAGGGGCACAATATAGACCGCTGCAGTCACTGCAGCATAGGTGGGACCCTCACTCCTGTGCCCCCCATTCTGTATAAAGCCTATAAATATCTGTCAGGCACAGGAGTCTTGGGACCCCTCATCACATTTTGTAGGTGGACCCCAACACTTTCTGTTTTGCCACTAATACATATATTTAATAAATTACAGAATACAGTTTTCGAGGTTTGGCTGTGGGCTGATGTGGATCCAGATTGGGGTGCAGGGAGATCCAGAAGTTTCAAGTTGAGTATGTGCTTTGAGAGCAAGCTTAATGGTGAGAAGTGAGGAAGGATATGCAAAGTGGCGTGGCAAAGAAGACGCAATGCAAAAGAAATGAAGCAAAGGGTAGTTTGGTCTCAGGAACATGGTGGTTGTCTGAAAATGGTAGGTTTAGATAGTTGTGTGCCTGGCATCTGTTAAAGAGAATGTGTATTGCAAAGCTGGTCACTTTGTTTAATTGTGAGTAGGAACATTATAGGAGTCCAATGAGAAGTCTGTTGCAACATTCAACCTTTTTCATTTTTAGGGTGTTAATGAGGGACACAATGTTTGGAAAGAGAGGTAAGGATTCATACTCCAGAAATTCAAGGGATGGAATCCAGCAGCAGTAGTGTCTTTGCATTTTGCTCCACTTCACATTTCCACTCTGTGATGGTACGGTATGGTATGGTATGATGGATGCATGGTATGATATGGTATGGAAAGGTATGATATGGTATGGCATGTTATGGTATGGTATGGAAAGATGGATGCATGGTATGATATGGTATGATATGGTATGGAAAGGTATGATATGGTATGGTATGTTATGGTATGATGGGATGCATGGTATGGTATGGTATGGCATGGTATAGTATGGTATGATGTGGTATGGTACTGTACTTATTTTTTTGAGGAGTTTTATAAAGCGTGAACATGACCAATCTGGGTATCAAAGTGCTGTACAAATAGCTATCAAAAACATATAAACAGCAAAATTCAAAAGGAATAAGCAAGCAGCAATGCAGATACAATATGACAATCGTCCTGGTAGATTCAGGATCCAGAGGTGTCCGGTGGAAAGTGGTCAGGCTAAGTTACTTCAGGGCTACTATTGAAGGAATCTATTCAACAGAAGCCTTTTTACTTCTTTTCTGAAGGAAGTAGCCGAGAGGTTTGTCCTGGTTTCAGGAGGCAGTGCATTCCATATTCTTGGAGCTAGACCGGAAAAGGAGCAGTTATAAGTTTTCTTTAGGTTGTACATCTGTGGTTTCAACAATAGGGAGTTTGCGCTTCTTGAGGAAGGACCACCACCAGATAGTTCGAATTTATTGGCCAGGTAGATGGGAGTCTTATGGTGTATGGTATGGTATGATATGGTATGGTGTGGTGTGGTGTGGTGTGGTGTTGTGTGGTATGGTATGGTATAAGATTTGGATTTTTGTAGTTCTTTTTCTTGCAGGATTCTTGGGGCTGAAGTAGATTGCACCATATAACATTCATTAGTGCAGCTACTCAGGTCTTCACAATCATACGGATCTTAAGGCAGGACTCAGATTCACAAAGAGTGTGTGGAAAATAGGTCTGCCTCCTAAATGGGCCTATTTGAGAACAGAAATGATTAGCCGGGCAAGGAAAGGGGTACGAGGTGGGTTGAACAGTGGAAATTTGTTGTATAGGGACGCAAGGCGATTAATGTTTAATACATTCCAATACTGGTAGCCAGTGCAAAGCACTATAGATGTGGATACATGATCCATCCAAATGATCTACAGAAGGAATCTTGTTGGCTTATTCTACACTACCTGCATTGATTCATTAGGCAGAGTGGCACTCGTGCTTAGGTGTATACTTGCATAAGCAGGTGTGTCAGTGTCAGGGCCGGACTGGGAACAGAAACCGGCCCTGGCAAACTGCTCAGCCGGCCCCCCCTGGGGTGAGGGGGAGTGCAGCCGAGCAGTTTGCGAGGACCGGTTTCGGCCGATTTTGTTACAGAGGGCCAATATTGCCGACCCCTGGTAACAAAAACGGCCCCCCAGGGGCCCAAAACCAGCCCCCACCCTAGCGGCCTACCGGGGAAACACCCGGTGCCCGCTATGGCCAGTCCGGCCCTGGTCAGTGTGCATGGTAAGTCTCTCTCCTGATTGGAACATATATCAGATTTTCCTCATAAGGGTGGTATGTTTGTCAGTAACTGTTATGTTTCCCCATGTTGTGGTATGCACTTTGGAAACTCATCATGAGGCCCTAATCTGTAAGTAAGTCCTTCAAGCTAACTAACATGAAACTTGAACTAGTGACTCATTTTGATTACTGAGGCATTCAATTTAACAAGAAATTACTTGTGGAGAGCAGTTAACTAACAGCATGCTGAACTTGGCAAATATTTATAGCTTCTGTCTCTGTATAACTTTAAATTTGGTGGTGACTCAGTAACTGGTCCTTTAATAGCATTTCAGGCTAATGTAGAACCTTCGGTGGCCCCATATGGGGCTAGGGATAAACAGCATAACTGATACAATGCATTAAAACTGGTTACTTTTTCGGTGTGCTTAGGGGATAACCTGCTGACTAGGTTCTATGAAATAGCCCTTAATAACATTCTTCATTTGTAATCATGTGCTCTAGTTGCCATGGATAAGATACATTAGAGAAACCTTGTCCAAATCAAAATAAGGTCTGATTTGCCTAAGTCAGATCCTGAACCTAATAAACCAGGAGCTAGTGTTGTAGTGAGCCTCAGCAAGGCCTACCAGTGCTTAGGGGTTCTCCCTTCTCTGCACAGAGTCCTCAGACACTTAGGAAGAAGTTGGCACAGAAACTGAAATATAAAAGACAGAGTTTATTAAACCTTATAAGGTGGAGCTAACATTCACACATCACCCTTCAGTAATGCATGAAGTAGCACACTGAATGGAAGGATCCTGGTCCTTTTATACCCACACAGGGGCTCAAATGAAGGCGGTACAAACACAAATGCTGGTTGTAGGTACATATAAGGTCATACAGAGAATGCACAGTCGACAAGTGGGTGGAGCTAACAGTTTCTACTTTTAGTAGACACATCCTGACATTTATAAACTTGAAACAGCTGCAAGCTCAACTGAGCATGTGCAAAGCAAGAGGAACTAAAGTTAACTTGTCTCTAGGCAGATTTCAAGAGCAGTTAACAGGAAGGTAGGACAGAGCACATGGCGAGCACATGGTAGCACATGGCAGCCAAAATGGCTGACAGAAATACAAAATGGATTCCACAAAGCGGACAATTTAGCCTCTGAATACAGGCTGTCTTTAGCCAATGCTTAACTTAAGTGCTGCCAAATTACAACAGACGGCCCTTTCAGCATTGGCTGAAGACATTCGTTTATCTGGGGTAATCTAAATATTCATCCCGTACATCTATTAACATTATTTCGGCCACCTCTTTATTCAACATTTGTTGGGCCTTTGTTTCAGCAACGTTCCCTCTTCCCAGGTATACAAGCAGAGATGCAAATGGAGCAAAGCATTGGACCACATTGGATACATACACAGCATGTAAAAAGTATTAATCATTACACACAGGATAGTCAGTAGCTTCCAGCTCCAAGCAGAAACAAGAGTCCAAAATCATCTAGTCTAATTCTAAGTTTCAGGGCTCTGATGTATTTCAGTGACTATCTATTTCAATTAATAGCCAACAGCACATACTTAATAAAAACATTTTCAATAGACTTTTCCAGTATTTCTTTTGTGAGGGCTAAAATATCAATTTAATATATTTTTAGGAGGAGGGCAAAGTAATATTTGTCAACTGCTCAGGAAAACATTTTTCGTGTAGAATAAGCATTATAAGTAATGCAAATATTAAAGAAGTCAGACAGATTATTACAAAAACCATCCTGGCTCCAAAGGACCAGGAGGACCACACAGGGCCATAGGAATTAGGACAAGGAGCCGCAAAGGGCTGCTCCTCCTCAAAAATGGGACGACCAAAGGGGTACATTACTAACAAAAAAAAAGAGTCCTTGGGAAATTTTAGCTGCTGTGGAACCAGCCAGAGGGGAGTCTTCTCCCTGTGTCCGTTTGAGCCTCACAGGCAGGCTCTTGTTGTTCCCACGGTGGAGCTGCACAACTCGCAACTCAAGAATCACGGAGAAGGAAAAGTCTTTCTTTCAGGATAGGGCAATCACCCCCCAGGGCAAATACCCTCAATGATCCTGTCCAGTGTCTCAGGCAGTGCACCAGTTTTCTTCACTTTAATCTAACAGGCACCAAGGGCATAGCACCTGTACCCTAAACTCAAGTCCTTCCCTAACTCCTATATTGCACCTCTGGCGCACTGCTCTTTTGTTAGGGCCACAAATTGTACCCAGTGTGCTCGGGCATCTCTTGATCAATAAACAAAGGCGTAGACTTGCATTCACTTGGGACCAGGACTCAAAGGCCTGAAGCAACCCTTGTTTCAAAAGGGGTCACCTCAAGCAAAAGCCTCCTTGCCGTCCTTATCGGTCTGTGACTCTCTCAGCTGGGCGGCATCAAAAACTGGATCCACAGAAAGATTTCTTCATCCTGATTTGTGACCCCGTCTTTCGCCCAAGACAGTGGCAGGGGTACACACTTTACGTCCCAGTGCTTCCGGCCTTCACTGAGGTCCTAGTTGCCAGCAACGCCTGTGCTGGTTACCTTCACTTTGGCTTCAAGCTGCAGTGGCGCTGACTCCCCAGGCTGGATCTGATGTCCGGGCCCCTCTGGCAATGGTTGTAAGGCAGCAAATATCTATTGGTGGACAGAACAAGAGGTCTTTAGACAAGGCACAGAAATAATCTATCAACAGAGAGGATAGTCTCAGAATACTTTCTTAGTCCTGGGGCACCCCATACATTAGCAAGGCACCCAAGAACCACTTCATCTATCTAAGAGCAGAAAACCCTGGACCTATTGGCAAGTATAAAAGGAACGTTTTGGTGAACTGACAAGAGTAATACATCACCCAATCCCAAACAGCCAAGGAAGTCTGTGTTCATTTACTAAATTCTGAGGAAAAGAGAAAAACAATACAGACATACTCCAAATACTTACATTGGTGTATTCCTATATTACTAATCTGAAGAACCCTCAAGAAAAAGGAAATGTTCTACACTTTTACTCATAGATTTTACATTACTTATACAGGACTGCAGACACTTGTAAAATAATTTCTCTTACATGTTATGCTTAGGACCATGCTCTCATGTTATAGGCGCAGCAGGAAAATCTAAAACTGCTAATTTAACAGGGATTCTTATTGCAAAAAGAACTAAACTTCAACATAGTGGGTACATTTTCTTCAGCAGAACATGTTATGACAAACAAACTCCTATAAAACAATATTTTCCTTCAAAATGTTTGCTAAGGATCACATGAGCGTCTTTCCTGCATTGTACTTTTCACGATCTGGACTATGTAACATCATTTTCAAAAGGAAAAAAAACCCTATCTCCAGCTCTAATAAGGGCTGTCAGCTTATTGACAGAGACTAGCTAATAAAAAACTAGCAATGCCCTTGCAAAACTGTATAGAACATGAGAATAACAAACAATAATAGTGTTGCCACCTGAGATTTTTGAACAGAAAACCGCCACTATACAGTTCTCCTTAAAGATCAAATAAGGGAACATCAATCTGTTCTACTCATTCTTTCATACAGGATGGGCAGTAACATAGCATAGATTTTATCATTTTATTAATGCTAACAATTTTTAAAACAGTATTACTGAATAGCCAATGAAATGTCTCATGGCTATTTCACAGACAGTTTAGACAGACTAAACAAAAGTAAGAAAAAGAAGAGAGAAAACATAATTTTGCCTACCCTTAATTTGTAGAGGAGCTAGCCTCCTTCCCCCATTTTGACAGTAGGAAAACCTGAAACAGGTTTTACTTCTGTCAATACTTTCAACCCCTATTTGTAGCAACTGGGCACAAACAAACTTGTAGGAGATATCTTAGAAAGTGGCTATTCTCTGATTCAAGCACATCGAGTACTGTAGAAAGCGTCAGCAACAAATGTATCAATTCCTTGAGCAATTGTACTAGATTAACATGAGGGCGCATGAATGCAAACTAAAATCCATTTCCTCCTTATCGTAGCCCCTACACAGTATTCTTTAAACTAAAACCATTATTTTATATACCTGGCAGATCAATGCTCAACTGAGGGCTGTTTTCCTTCGTTTCATATGAGTGCGCAAAACGTGTGTTTGCCAAAAATAGGAAGCAAAGCTTCTCTTTCTCTCTTTGCGCTATCATCTCGTCTTTCAAAAACTTTTCGAAGGTCGAAGTGTCCCAGCAAACATTACCCTTCACTCTGCTAAGTTGCTAAATGCAGAACTCCGACCTTTGACCCGTTCAGCAGCTGTTCATTTTGTTTGTGCAAGGCTTGCCAAGCGGTTTTCGTAATGCAAAGCAACTCTGGAGAATCACAGCTAAAAGGCAGTCATGTCCGATCCGTTTGCCAGCAATTCAAAGGCAGGACAACAACGTCTGCTGGTTTCTGCATACCCATCTTCACCCATGTACAGTGTGTTGGGTGCAGCAGGTCAGCTGTTTGTTTTATACTTGCATATACTCCATGGAAGCCCGAGAGCACGTCAAAACTGCCCTGAGTGGTAGAACCGCCTGCAAAATTGTGAATCTAGCTCAACTTCGACTTTGGTGGCAGGGGCACCCAAAAATGAATATCCTACAATATTCCTGCACAATAGGAACCCCCAGAGTGTTCTCCAGATAGCCCAGGAATGGGAAATCAGAAATGCACAAGATATACCCCTATAAAAATGAGTCCTGCACGGCTGGGCAAAGTGACATTTCACATTTAAGTTCCCTTCTTATTGCGGTACAGCACTGCTTAAATTCAACTTTGATACTAGGAATTCACAGTATGATGATTAGGCTTTATAAAGATGAAAAAACGAATTTAAAGCATTTATGTTTAACAATATATATTTTTTCATATAATTAACTTTATTTTTTTTTTAATGAAAACCAACCATTTTGATGATTCCACATTTGAAAAGCAAGCTTCATTCGTAGCCTATCACATTCAAACGCATTCATTCACAACCCCAAGCACAGAAGCCCTACTTGAAACATGAAAAGTCTGCGCCACTTTTCAAAAGGACAGCCATCATTCAACATCAGAACCACAGATGTACTCATGCAAAAAAGGCATCAAGAAAGGAAATCCCCACTTTCAATTCTGTTCTCTGTTATCCAAAACAATGAAACTGGTTTTTTGAAACTTTTAAAATAATGCAGGCCCTTATACCAGTTTTACACTGACTTAAAATTTCGCTGACTCAGCATTCCTGTCTGTGGCCGTGATCAGGAATAGCCATATGCTATTTATGCAGCTGTTGTTTGTCAGCAGGCGTCGAATTTTCACGCCTTTCTCAGGAAAAAACCCCTTTATTATTTGAAATACCCTGACAGAGTTAAATCCCCATTTGCTGTGTCAAACAGTTTCTTTTCAGTTAGTCAGTTTAAACACAGCTGTTGGAAAGCTTTTTTCTCGGGTGCTGAAAGAAAGCATGTCACAGTCTATTTAAAAACTGAGGCATTTCAATGCAGTCAAATCTATCTTTCTATAATGTGTATTTAGTTCAGCAACGACCAAATTCACTCATATGATGTGCATGCCTTTTAATGTCTAATACAATGTATTTAAGGAAAATGCTGTAACGTGTATTTTAGTCTATTGATTACAAAACACACAATTTCGTTTTTATTCCTCTGTATGAGGCCTATTTTAATCCTATTGAATACGAATTCTAATTTTATCTTTAGCATTGTGGCAATTTGCACACATGTATAGTGTCTTACTCTGTCAATTTAATAGTAACATGCAGCTGTTTAGCGTATGTCATATAATTCATTTCTGGATTTTTATTTAATATGTAAGTAACTAAATGACATTTTGCATAACAGAATGATGACAGCAAAAAAACATAAACAAACTCATTGAGCTCATTCAGACAGTTACAGAAGGGGGTCATACACGCAGAGTACACAACACAGCGCGCTTAAAGCTAGACATTCTTTCACAAAGAGTACTCACACAAATATTACCAATGTCAAACCACAAACCCCACATAGACATTGAAACACATATTTAACCCACAAATCAATACTTAGGACAGCTTACAAAGTGTACGCAAGACCAACCTATTTGTAAATACTAATTGTAAGTCATATTTACAAGAAGAGCTCTCAAAAGTAGCCCAAAAACTGTTCCATGGTCAAGAAGCCAAAATACACCAAATTCGCCAGTTTTGGCTGGTAGAACACTCAAAAAGCGCTCTGCATATCACCACTTATGAATGTTACTAAGTGCGCAGATCCGGATCCGTTTTATGTACATATTTAAGTCCATGGGGTACTTAGTCACCAAGGAAGAAATATCTTTTTACTATACGTAAACCTATTTAGGTATCCCCTCTGAGGGGAGTCAACTAAGTACTTACTAAATCCATATCGGTACCTCCAAAACAGCAACACTTTCTGCGAAGTGTACTGGAAACAGGCATGCCAAAAATAGTGCAGAATATGCAGTATTATAATCAAAGTAGCGCTTAAGGTACTCTTTGTACGTTGCGCTGTTCAAACAATTTCAAATAGAGAAAAATCTCCTCATTACCTGCCTATATGAATTGCAATGCATATATAACTTACAAAACAAATTCCAAAATTGGCCAATCATACAAACAAAGCCACAGTAAGTGTTACTAAAACTACCTTACCAATCAAAGGCATCAAACCAACAGCAAGTGCTGCAAAACGGCTCTTACCAATCAAATGGTGTCCAGGTTCCAACTGCCAAGTTCTCAAATTGACCAAATGGTCACTGCACGGCAAATCAACAGAAGAGATCTCAGTCAAGGACCGGCGCCGCCGGGATGGTCAGATCAGAAAGAAAGGAAAAACGCCATGGGTGCCAAGACTCAGGTCTCCTCAGGCAGCGATCGCGTCCAAGAGCGAGATTCCAATCCTTCATCTCGACCAGTCCTTCGGGCATCCGAGTCACTGATGAGTCCCACGTTGGAAGCGCCAATTTGTTGTAGTGAGCCTCAGCAAGGCCTACCAGTGCTTAGGGGTTCTCCCTTCTCTGCACAGAGTCCTCAGACACTTAGGAAGAAGTTGGCACAGAAACTGAAATATAAAAGACAGAGTTTATTAAACCTTATAAGGTGGAGCTAACATTCACACATCACCCTTCAGTAATGCATGAAGTAGCACACTGAATGGAAGGATCCTGGTCCTTTTATACCCACACAGGGGCTCAAATGAAGGCGGTACAAACACAAATGCTGGTTGTAGGTACATATAAGGTCATACAGAGAATGCACAGTCGACAAGTGGGTGGAGCTAACAGTTTCTACTTTTAGTAGACACATCCTGACATTTATAAACTTGAAACAGCTGCAAGCTCAACTGAGCATGTGCAAAGCAAGAGGAACTAAAGTTAACTTGTCTCTAGGCAGATTTCAAGAGCAGTTAACAGGAAGGTAGGACAGAGCACATGGCGAGCACATGGTAGCACATGGCAGCCAAAATGGCTGACAGAAATACAAAATGGATTCCACAAAGCGGACAATTTAGCCTCTGAATACAGGCTGTCTTTAGCCAATGCTTAACTTAAGTGCTGCCAAATTACAACACTAGGACCATTGTCAAATCCATACACTCGAACAAGAGTAGGATAAAGAACCAGCAGAGATTGGTTAGGTCTTCCTCATTACTTCTATATCTTCAAATAAAAAGTTCCTTGGGAAGAAAACATTTACTAGGTAGATCTAACACTCTGCACCCACTTGCACTTTCATAAAATTTGGATTTAGGACACTTCCTTGAACAATTTTAAGGCAAAATGGAGAGCAGGTAATTCAACCTATTGCACGAAGTAACCAACACAACAAGGAAGACAGAATTCAGTTCATACTTCACTGCTCACATTATTTAAATGTGCAGCTTAAAATTATTAATCCCCTTTAGAAAGAGCATGGCATTCGAACTTGTAAAGGAGCCTTACATTTTGGAAAGGCAGATAATTCTGGTAGTTAAATTAGTGTGATCAATTATTTAATGATTTTTTGGGAAATGTGTAACATTAGATATGGAAAAACACTTTAGGCCACTGTTGTTCTATCAGCTTGAAAGTTTTAACTGTGATTATTTAAATGTTTTGGGTATGCAGATTTATATATTTGCAAAATGTATTTTAGGCTGTTGTTTCTCTTCTAATTACTTAAGAGCGTTCAGTGATTATTCCAAAAGGAATGTGAAATTTAGTCCTATAGCCAGAATTTTGTTTAATCACTGATAAGAAACCAAAAAGAATTACTAATTACTGTTGATTTTTCGTAATATATTTTTTTCTTAAATATATATTTTAAGATATGTTTTGTATATCACATAAAATTGTGTTGCTTTATGTATTATTTTTATGGAACGATCTGGAATAAAATTAATATGATGATGATGATGATAAAGATGATGACCATCCTCCATCACAGCAGTACCAGATCACTCGACTATGCAAATTAGGGTATAAGATTAGTATTTAGAGGTTGACTGCCGTGCAGCAGGGTAGAATGAGGATTTCATTCAGAAATTGGTGGTTCAGAGAAGGTACCTGGTTGAATTTTCTGCCCTTCCACCAGAGATGAGAGTGGTACCCAAGCCATTTCATTATAACCAACTAACAGAATTCTGGTATAGATCAAACTCAAGACTTGAATTTTGTTAGAGCTCCATTCATAAGATTCAAGATCACATCCTCGGGAATGTGTTATTCCCACTGGTCGAGGGAGACTCTATAGAGGCAATTGCAGAAGATCTCTGGGGGGTGGATGGCCTGTATGATTAGAGTTACCTTGACCAGGCTTCATCTCCCTCCTCTAATCACCCATCCTTTGCTCATTTGGTTACAAGCTCTTTGAACTTAAGTTCTGGATTCAGACAAGGATGTTCTGCAGCAGTGCTTTGTTCTGGCCAATCTCTTGTGGAATGTCTAGCCCATTTCCTCGGATGAGCACATGACAGATGCAGTAGTGTTGACCATTAGGGTTTAAGTTCCAAGGAGGAGAATAAAAAATCCTCCAGTTGAAAGGAATTGTCTTTTTCTCACATGGTTTTTTAAAGAGCTGTTCTCGTAAGATTGGAAAATACCTTTGCACATGGCTACATCAATCAGAAATGGTACACCTGATCTAAGTTCCTGGTATTTGTGGCTTGCGGGTGTGTGAACAAAATATCGAGATGTAAATATCACGAGACAGAAATGTTGGAAATAAAATATTGTGACACACAAATATCATGATAGAAGAATTTCATTGACAAGAATATCACTTTTTGAGGTAATATCTTTTTAAATCATATTGATGTTTCACTGATATAGTGGTTAAAAATATCGTTTTATAATTATTTCAATGTGTTTAAGTTTATATATATATTTTTTATTTATTATTAATGTTTATATAAATGATATATTTCTTTTTAAATATAGCATGTAATTCTAAATGATTTAGAATTTTTTATTTCATTTTAAATAGTAATTTATAGTGTTGTAGCGAGTTGCTGGGTTTGTTACCTAATTATTACCTAATTAACTTCCCACCTTCTTCCCCGGGGTAGGGTGGGAAGTTAGGGGGTCATTACGATGGCGGGCGGAAGCACAACCGCCGTGCTGGCGGATGCAAAAACCACCAGTTACCGCCGGCACGCAGCAGTCCACACGCCCGCCCAATTACGATGCGAAAAGTAGGCCAAACACCGCCGGCAAGCCAGCAACACCGTCCGCCATCAAAGTGCGCCCGTACACGTAGCGGCGCAGCCCAATTGACACACACCGTCCGACGAAATCACGTCCCGCCCGGCGTATAAATTACGATGCCGCAAACAAACGGCTCCCACGGCTAAGAGATACCGTACGACAAACCGAAGCGGTAACACGGACGCCGAGCACGGACAACGAAGAAGCGGCTCCCCGAGCATGAATCCAGCACTGCAGGCCCTCCCCATGCTCTTGCTGATGCACCACCAAGGACGCAACGTACCGCGGAGACGCAGGTAGGCACACACACAACAAGTGCACGCAAACAGCGCACACAGTGCAAGGGCGGAAAAAGCGGACAACCCTCCACCACCGCGTGTACACTACACATCCACCATTGCATCCACATATGACACACAGGCCAAATCGTAACATCGCGTAACACATGTGTACACACCACCTGGGACTAGGAACCAACGACCCCGTCACGGCCCCAAAGCGGCGATGACGCCGCCACACATGCGCACAACGCAGAGGCCAACCGCAGCGCCATGCATGCGTCGCACACAGACACAGGGACACAACCAAGCAGCACACACATCAGCCCCACCCCGAACGCACATGACACGTGACAGGCCTGCCACAGACATGTCCCCAACGCCCAATCCACGGACAACACCCAACGCCACACAACCGACGCACACATGTCAGTGAAGTCACGCAACAGCAGGACACACCCCAGTGTAACAAACATGGCGTAGCACACAGCGGCGGCAACACCAACTAGGAGAAGCAGGGCCCCTTCGGGAAGAGGAACGCCAGTACCACACTGAAACACCCATACCACCCTGCACATATGAACAAGACATATAAAACGGAACACCAAAGAGCCCGGGGACCGACAACAGGTGGCCCAAGAATAACATTCACACACAAGGCCCAACGCAGAGCGGAAAGGCAGCCTGCCGCCCACACAAGGGAGAGCAGACAGCACTGAATGACCTTCCATTCCAACTCCGAAACCACAGCCCTACCAAAGAAGCCGGTGAATACAGCCATTGTCCAAGAAAAGACCAACACAGGCATGCCGAGGAGACCGACCACAGGGCAGATAGCGCATATCACAGAAGCACACAACGGACGGGGAAGAAAAAGAAAACACTCCCCCATGTCGGCCACATGCAAGTTAATTGGAAGGAGTCACACATCACTGACCTTGAACTGTCTGAGAAGCATGTGGGATGAGGGCCCGTGTCCTCCAAACAAGCCAACAGAACACAAGTCCTGCCTCCCTACGACTACACAGAGCTCACAGCAACCTCGGAGCGTGCACATTGCAGACTGCACACACAGCCGGAGCACGCCACCACAACGCACCGCTGCGAAATGGCAACCGCAACACACCTACCCAACTACGCCGGACAGCTCAAGCTGTACAAAACCAACCTGATACATACATTGGGATGCGATCTCCTGTCCCTGCTGAACGTAAGTTACCGACTGACTTACCGCATCACATTGTTCAGCTGCGTCATGCCCGTCTTCTACTGTCGGAGGTGTCCCTACCAGCATCCCGTGGAGATGTGCCTCTCCAACCCGGCATGTCTAAAGGCGGACCTGCTACCACTACTCCTCCCTCTGGACGCACACGACAGGGCCTGCTCTGCCTATGGGGGCATGGCGTATGTGGCCAACATCGCACCCGCACTGAAATGGGACCACTGTGCCTCCACACGACGGATCATCGAGAACAGCTACATCGAATGTCACCCAGCATGCCCCATCATGGTCCTCCAAGGGACAACTTACGAACAACACCTTGACAGCCACCATCCGCTACATTGGCTGGCAAACATGTACACCACCAATGACATGGAAGCCCTGCTGGACGGCATCGCATACCTGACAACCTGTAAATTCGTCGGACCACAACGCAGGTTCCCCGATTGACCTATGATGTCCAACCCCGCACCCATGCTTAGCTTCCGCACGGACTGGCCAGTCACCACCACAACAGCCATACCAAACGACCGGCAACTGTTACCACACCATCAACGACATCGCCATGACATCGGATATGACCGGGACATGCACACTGTTCCCCATCACATCCAGGAACACCGCATGCATCGTGGGAGGCAGTGGCATGGGGTCTGTGTATCGCACCCACATGGACGGAACTGCACGAACAACCAGGACACGACATGGATCCAGCGCCCATGGACACACACACCGCTCAGTGGACATGAATAGGTCGCCTGGAGTCTGTGGGTGCTGCACCCCTCCCACCCCCGCCCCGGGAATCCCATACCAGGACCTTTGCATGGACGACAAGTGCATACAACAACAACACGACCCCAGTGACTGTGACATGTCCAGTAACCACCACATTGCAACAACAAGTGGCACGCCGCTGCATGCACGCAAGCACATGCCCTGATGTCATCTCACATGCACGCGTGCATGAGGAACAACCGCAGCAAACCTGTCACATGGAACTGAGATGGACTGTGCCCATGATGCCAAGCGGTCTGGTAGGCTACATGTATACCGTCTGTGTCAAAGTCCGCAGCTCCGCAGCTATACGTAAATGTACATTAGCACAGCCTTGGCCAAGCAGATGTAACTCTGAAGCCCACATCCCACATGCAACAGCCAATCACATGTAACCCCACACCCTATCCCATTTGCAATCATGCTCAGTATATCCTCAACATGTATTCCGCTGCCAGTAGTGTCCACTATACTGCATCACAGAGGACAGAAGACTCAATATAATGTTTGAAACCAAAACTGTCTCCGCTGACTCATTTCACAAGTACGAATGAGAGAGGATGAGAGTATGTGAAGTACACGGCAGTCGTGACATGACCATGTAGTCCACTGGTATTGGATGTCAACGCAAATGAGTAGCACAACTGTGGAAGACACACATGTGTCGTGTGAAGTCGTATGGACGCAGTGCTCAGGTGGGTGGGTGTGACGGGTAGATGCGCACATGCCAAATTGGAGCACGCCGTGTTGGGAGGGGTCATGAACAGTACACCACCGCTTCCCTGGGCATTGTGAGAGGACACCTGTCGGGGGGGAGTGAACACGTGTGTGCACAGCAGCCAGGCACACGTACAAAGCGGTACCAGGCGCACCTCAGCCCACCCTCTGTGGACAAGCTGGATCCTGTTGTGCGCCCGCCATGCCCCTTGACAAGGCACACACAGCCCCAGTCGACCAGGTGTAACCCCAACATAGTCAATCCGCACAGGCGATACAGGGCACGGGATGGCAGTGGAGCATGGTGTGTGAGAGGTCTCCTCGCGCTCCTCCTGGTCATATCACGCAGGCAATAGAACCTCAACGTCTAGCATGGCACAAGTCAAATGGAAGTGTAGGGGACGCACCACAGCACGAGCAGCACTGACGTCACGGGAGGTGGCTCGCACCATCCCATCCATTGCCCATTATACCAACCACGCCACATGCCATTGCGACTAAGTGCAAGCGCGTGCGCCACCACCCCGAGCCCTCCCCAGAGAGGCCAAAGAGTGAATGTGTGGGCCATCAGTCACAGACGGACGCGGCATGGCCGCAAGGGCAGCCACAGCCACTGGGTGTCGCAGGTGGCGGATCCGGAAGGCGAAGACTGTGATGCATAGTCCATGCAGGCCGGGTCTCCATTTGGGGCACCACGCAGGTGGACGTCGTCCCGTAACACATCATACCCTGAGACAGCCCACTCGTGCAACTGGACCCACACATACACTCCTTGCCCTCTCTGGTGCGAGCTTGGGGCTGCCTGTGCAAGCGCTAGCCTCGCAGGTGCACATGCATATTGGGGGAGCGAGGGGAGGACATGAGGGCTGGGGCGAAGATGACTGTATCACTGTCAGTGAGTACAAGGGATGACCCAGATGTGGAAAGGAAGAGACGTGTCCCGTGTGTACTGCAACTAGTCGCCAATCCAACTACCCCCCATGTCCGGAATGTAAGCCCGCACCTAGGCCCGCCCATCCGCCACATCGAACATACCACCAGCACGACAACCTTCCCATTCGAAACACTGACTGGGGGTGGCGACCAGTGAACAATCATGTGTAGCCTACCCACGCGTACATGTGGGCCCTCCATGATCCATGTCACCTGCGGCAAAGTCATGACATGCGCAATGAGGGAAGTGAGGAGAGCTGTCCGCCCCACGCACAGTAGGTGCATCAGCTCCACAGACCCAGCAGCGAGTCCAGCAGGGGTCACATGTGCAGGGGCAGCTGTGCCTGGTGTGAGGGCACATGCATATAGACAGCACATCGACCAATGTGTAGTCTGCCCACATCTACAGTCCATCATCATGCGGACATAGGAATTGAACACAGGGCAACACATCTTAGTGGGTGCACCCACCGTGACCAACAATGCGCAATCATCGACGTACCCGCCCTGTGCATGGCCCCCCACCCAACGGAGGCACATCCAGTTCCACCATCCCACACACACAAGCCTTCCACGGAACATGCTGTGTCCAATGGTCAGTACAGAGTCAGCGCCCATCTGGTGGATCCTGAACAGGAGACACATGCACACACATGCCAGCTCCCACTATGTACGTCTGCCACCTGGCACGTGCAATGTAACCTCTCACCTGTGACGTGTGACTGCAAGCACACAGCCGTCTTGGCATGGGGCTGTCAATGTGGACACCTGTCAATGTTTCGGGAGGTGTGATCCGTACAGTGCTGTACATAGGGTGCAGTGCTGACACCTACTACTGTCTCATATCCCCTCGTGCCACAGGTCCCACTTGTTTTGGCCGCTCAGCCTGTGCCCACATCGTCGTCGTCGTGTGCCATACTCATCCAGCCTCGGAAGCAGTTCCATGCTCAGCAGACATTCATGTTGCCGTGGCGTTGCCGCTTGACGAATATGCAGTCAGTCCCCATCAGCACGCCCCGCAAGTCATTGGGGCCTAGATCCCCATGTGCATGCACATGGCAGTGGTTTGTCTCACTAGCCATTGCCATTGTTGGGAGACCTGTGTAAGTGTATTGTGGCCGTGCCGTCCCAGCTTGACAGCTGGGCTGTGGCTCATGTGCTTGCTCAGTCATGTCAGTGATGTGTATGCGAAATTGCTATGTGTTGTGTTGCTTTGACATGTGTCCACTGCCATTTTCCCTAGGCGGAGACCGAACATTGACCGCCCATACCAATTGCTGGCGGACATGGACGATACAGAGGTCATTAGGAAGTTTCGGCTGGACAGGCCAACCCTGCATCGACTGTGTGCCATGTTGGAACCCCATCTCCGTCCCCGCAGGGTGTATCCGACAGCTGTCACCCCCACGGCTAAGGTGATGGCCGCCATGCATTTCTTCGCCACTGGGTCATTCCAGCACACAGTGGGCAGTGGAGGAGGGATGTCCCAGCCCATGTTCAGCAAGGTGCTGAGGGATGTACTGGCAGCCATGATGCTGTACCAAAACAGGTACATCCGCTTCCCCAGGGCTCGTGAATTGGCGGCAGTGAAGGGTGCATTCTATGCCCTTGGCAGAATCCCACACGTCGTTGGAGCCATTGACTGCACACATGTTGGCCTTGTTCCACCACAGGCCACTGAGCACCTGTACCGCAACAGGAAGCACACGCACTCCCTGAATGTGCAAGTGGTGTGCCTTGCGGACATGGTGATCACCCACGTGTGTGCAAAGTTCCCAGGCTCGGCCCATGACGCACACATAATGCGCAACAGCATCTTGCCACGACTGATGTCCAATCTGCAACAGGATCGTGGCTGTATTGTCGGTGAGTATGTGGAGTGGTGTAGCGTGCTGGTTGTGCGATGCTGTCCCCTGTCCAGTTGGAATAGCAACGGTTCTCTGTGTCCCTCACACCCAGGTGACTCTGCGTACCCGAATGGGGCATGGCTGCTCAGTCCATTGAGGAATCCTCGCACCCCAGCAGACGATCGCTACAATGAGGCACATGGGAGGACCAGACGTGTGGTCGAGCGTACCTTTGGCCTCCTCAAGTCCAGGTTCAGGTGCCTGGACCGCACCGGGGGTGCGCTGGCGTACTCCCCACAGAAGGTGTGCCAGATAGTGGTGGCGTGCTGCATGCTGCACAATCTGGCCATTCGGAAGCAGATCCCCCTCATCGTGGATGACGGAGATCAACCAGGGCCCCAGCCCGCAGACCAGGACAGCTCGAGTGAGGAGGACAGCGGAGAGGAGGAAGCTGGGAATGTGCGGCAGCAGCTCATCGCCCACTACTTCACTTGACGGTGAGTGTCCATGTACGACGGCTGATGTGGCTGTATCTGTGCAGGTGTGTGTGTGCTGTGTCAGGGTGGCCGTTTGTTCACTGCGTGCTGTGTGTCAACGCTCCATGGCCAGGGTAGTATGCCACTGTTGGTGGCTGTGGCATTGTGCCCTATTGCTCTGTGCGATGTGTGTACATTGCTTGTAGTTGTTGACATGTACTGTGTGATGGGTGTGTGACACACTCATTGAATGTGCTCCTGTTCTGTCTCCCACCCCTAGGTCCCTACAGGCCCTCCGGTTCCATTGCCATGCCACGCATCAGGTGCCTTTCCGCCCAAGGTGGCCGTTGTATTCCGTACAAATAAAACACAGGGCACAAACAGCAGTTTGTGTAAGAGGTGCATTTATTTCAAACTGTGACATGTGATTGTGTGTAAGGTGATGACAAAAGTGGTGCGTGCAGTGACAATGAGCTGTCGGTCATGGCTGCGTGATGCTCAGGGTGTACCCACTGGTTCTATGTCCATGGTCCAACAGACACATGCCATCCAGATGGCTGTGTGGAGTGGGATCGTAGTCCAAGTCAATGCAGTGGGTGGTCAAGGAGGGCTGGCTGGCTGCCTCACTTGCGTCTGGAGCGTGCGAAGTCCTCCCGTGAGATCTGTTTCCACTTCGGACGGCCCCTTCCACGTTTGCGAGGGGGGGTTCCTGCTTGCGACCTGCTGGTGGTTGAGGTGTGCTCACTGGCTGTGGACGCTGGGGAACTGGACACAGCTGCACGACCCTGCGCCCCGGCAGGTGGTGGCGGTGGTGGAGCTGCTGTCCCTGGCTGTGACCTCACCACCAGCTGGCCCATGAGGTCCACGATTTGGCCCATACGGGCGTCCATGGACCTCAGCACCCCCAGCACCTCACGCGTGTCTGTAGCTGACCTGGCCCATTGTCCTTGGGCCTCTTCATAGGCCCCAAGGACTCTGGCCATTTGAGGCAGGGCATGGCTCCCAGGGGAGACTTGCGTTTCCCTGACCCTGCTCCTCCTACCGGTACTGCTGCCACCGGCCTGCCCACTAGCCACATTGCTCACCACGGTCCTCGCTGTGGCTCCCAGGGTGGATCCAGTCGGCCGGGCCACCACCTGCGCTGTGGCTGGTGCCAGCGAAGACGTGGTGGTGGTGGCGGCGGTGGTGGTCGGTGCGGCGATGGTGGCGGTTGCGGCAGTGGTAGTGGCCGCAATGACCGTGGGTGTGGCCGCAATGACCGTGGGTGTGGCCGCAATGTCCGTGGGTGTGGCCGCAACGACAGTGGCAGCAGGGGGCTGGGAATGTTCAGCAGCCCTGGATGATGGGTTGGTGGGTAGGAGGGGTCCTGGGAAGCGGCTGGGCCCTGCCACACCAGATGGGCCTGCTTGGGGGTCCGTGTCCGAAGAGGAGGACAGATCCTCCACATCCGTGTGTCCTCGTTGGGGGCTTGTAGGCTGGCTGTGCTGGCTGCTGTCTCCATCCCCAGCATCCAGCAGTTCGTCACCTGTGGAGAGAATGAGATTTGTTATTGTGTTGCACCTGGCGAAGTATGTATTTGTCGTCTGACATTAACAGTTCGTGCAATCTCGTACATGGGTTTCCCGGAGGCGTGTGTGTGGCTGTACCATTTGTAGTTGTGTGTGCTTGGCAATGGGACTGTGTGCTGTGCACATGTGGCATGGGACGGATTGGCCATGCCGATGGGTGTGTTGCTATGCCCCTACTTATTGTGACTCTGGTGTATGCGGGCTCCTGGCCCATCCTGGGTCTGGTTTGTACTTTGCTTTTGGTGTTCAAATGGGACGCTTAGGAACGCATATGGCAACATGGGGGCCATGCCCCAGATTCGCATTTGGGAGGGAATATGCTTTTGGGGTACATGCTGTGAGCCATGGGTGCCGAACGTGACATGTGTTGTGGCAGCATGACAGTGCATGGTCTGAGGTGTGTGCATGCCTGACATGGCCTGCATATTTGCTGTCTGTTGTGATTACTGGACATGGCATTGGACGCATCGTTATGAGTGAGTGATGGTTGTGTGCCAGCCAACGTATTGCAGTTGTCCCATCTCCTTGGTGTGCGTGCTGCCCTGTGCCATGTGCATCACTGCAGTGCTCGGGGGGTGTGGCCCATGTTGTGTGTTGTTGCTCACAGTGTGGCGTGCGCTTCATTGACTTCAGGCACATGGTTGGTCATGGGCATGTATCTTAGCGTGACTGCTGTATGTGTGGCAGCTGTGCGGATGACATGCCTTTCATGAGACTGGGGCTGACGGATGGGATGGATGGTATGTTGTATGTGCATGGTGTGTCTGTGTGTTTGATGGGTTCAGTGGTGTTCGTGTGCATTTATGTTGTTCCGCTCTGTTGCGTCTAGTGTTGTTTGTCTTACATAGGCGTAGTTGTGGGGTGTGTGGTTGACAGGCAGTAGGGGCTACATGGACAGGACTTCAATGGTGTTTCGGTTGTGTGTGATGAGTTGCACAGTGGCTGCCGTGTGGTACTATATTCAGTGTGGCTTGTGCATGCAGACGTGGCTCCTTGGGTGTTGCTGTGTCTGTGATGGGTCATGTGAGGTGTGAGTCTGTGGTTCATGTCCGTGTGCACATTGTTCACTTGTTCGTGACGGTGGGCGGTGCTGCGTGTTCGTCTGCTACGTGACATGTCCCATGTGTTGGTCGTGTTACGGTCCTCATGCCTCCAGTAATCCAGCCCTGTCCAGTTTCCCACCTGCAGGTTGTTCGGGCGTGCACTGTACTGGATGCCACATGGTTCTAAGCGGGGGTGCTCCATGTTGCAGGTCTGTGGGGGTGGGGGGGTGTTGTGGGTCGTGGTGGTGGCTGGACACCCACTGACACCGATTGTTGTGGACCGTGATGTCTACCTTTCGGCTGTCGGTGTGCACTGCAGTGGCTGACACGTGGCTGTGGGGTGTGGGGGATGCTCCTCCTTGCTGTGCTGTGGGACTAGGGGCCTGGTGTGTGTTGTACTTGGGCTGTCCACCCTCCCACCCACTGCACTTTGTGTTCCTGCCACTTACCTGTTACTTGTCGGTTAGTGCAGCTATGGCGGACACATGGGTGTGGTGGGTGCTCGTTGTGGCGCTTCTGGCATACTTGGGGACCTGTTGGTGGTTACGTGGCTGGCTGAGTGTACACATGTCCCCACGTATCTTACAGTTGTTCGGTTTGGGCTGTGTGTGGTGGTGTCTGTTGCATGTGTGTGTGATGTGTTGTGTATTGTGTGCTGGACATGGGGGTGTTTGTCCCTGGGAGCTGTGGCATGGTGGTAGTGCATGTGAGTACATAGCGGTGTGCTGGTATACATTAGTTTGTACTTACCAGCCTCCACTCCCTCTGCTAATCCGGCGAGGATCTCCGGATGTATAATGACTCGCACCTTCTCCTCCCACGCTTTGAAGGTCTTGAAGAGCGCGGGATTCCCTCCGCCAGTGACGGCAGCCAGCTCTCTGTTCTTGCTCTCCTTCTTCTTGACCAGGCTCTTGACGTCATTCCACCGTTTGTTGATTTCAACTCTGTTCCTGGGCAGGGTCCCGACTGCATTGACCTGGTCTACGATCCGGTTCCACATTCTCTTTCTGGTGGCTAGTGGTGTGTGCTGGACCAGGTTCCCATAGATTTGTGGGTGCACCTTGATGATCTCGTCGACCATGACCGTCAGCTCAATGGGCGTGAACTTGGGCATTCTTTGTGGTGCCATGGTGTTTGTGGTGCTGTTGCGGTGTGTGTTGTGTAATGTGCAGGGGGTTTGTGGTGCCGGTGTTTGGTGGTGGTGGTGGTGGTGGTGGTTGTGATGTGTGCGTTTCTGTGGTGTGCTGCTGTCCTTGCTGTGTCACTGTGTCCTCTCCTCTCCTCTCTAGTTTGCAATGTTGCAAGGGGTTGTGGTCTGTGGGAGTGCTGCTTTTGTACTTACCTATGTGGGTGTGTCCTCATGGTCTGTTGTTTTCAGGTGTGTTGTGTCTGGTGTTCTGGCCTTTGTAGTTTTTGTTTGTCCAGGGGGTGTTTTCGGGATGTGTACTGTGCTTGTGTATTTGTGCGTGCCTTGCTGTGTGGACTTGTTGGCCATGTTGTGTGCGATTGGTTTTGTCAGCGGATGGTTTCTGTGCAGGGACGTGGGCGCCATGGCTTCTGCCGTGTCGATTCTCATCGGCGTTGTTTGCGCTGGCGGGCGGTATATTTGTAGTTTTCCCGCGCTCATGGCGGTGCGATCGTAATCTCACGTGCGGTGTGTCGGCCGTGAGGGCGGGCGGTTTTGTGTTGTCGGGCGTGTTTCCGTCCGTGGCGGGCGGTTTGACTCCGACTCGGACGATGGCGGGCGGTATCTTGTGTGATTTTTCCGCCGATGGCGGTTTTCGGTTTGTGTAATCGTAATGGCGTGGTCGGTGTTCAGACGGTGTGTGCGGGCGGATTTTTGCCGCTTCCATGCCTGGCGGATTTTTTTACGCCGGGTATCGTAATGGGCCCCTTAATTAGGTAATAATTAATTAGGAACTATTTAATATATTTTATTTAATTAAATGATTTCTTTTTATTATGTAAATTATGAAATATTGGTTTCTTTTAGTTATATGTTATTTGCAGGCTGTTAGGTTTGTAGTGGCATAGGATGGAAATTAAATTAATTAATCATTTAATTAAAAATGAATTGTTAATTAATTATTTAATACATTTTTAATTATGTAATTTATGGAATATTTATTTATTTTGCTTATATTTTAGCTGTGGGCTGCTAGTGTTGAAGGGGCCTAGGGTGAGAAGTTATTTAAGTAATAATTGATTATTAACAGTTAGTTAATTATTTAATTTATTTTTAATTATGTAACATATGGAATACTGTTTTATTTTACTTATATTTTAGTTGCGGGATGCTAGGTTTGCAGGGGCATAGAATGGGAAGTTAATTAAGTAATGATTAATTATTTATTAATTGTTATTTATAAACTAATTATTTAATTGAATTATAAATATGTGAAATATGAAATACTTGTTTAGTCCAACTATTTTTTAACTGCAGGCTGCTAGGTCTGTAGGGGTCTAGGGTGGGAAGTTAATGAAGAAATTGTTAACAATTAATTTTTAATTGTTGACTAAATATTTAATTGATTTTAAATATGTAAATTATGGAATACTTATTTTTTTGGTTATATTTTAGGTGCAGGGTGTTAGGTTTTTAGGGTTATAAGGTAGCAAGTTAATTAATTATTTATTGACTAACAAGTATATATTAATTGATCATTATTGAGTAGTAAATATGTAAATTGATTAATTGTTTTTTATTTTTTAATACATTTATGTAAATATATTTCATGTTAATTAATAATTTTTACAGTAAGAGTTAGATTTTTTTTACATTCATGGGGTTACTCATATATGTAATGTGCTTGAAGTGACTTACTTTCCCTACTCTTGCTTAGAATGCAGTAGCAATAGTAGAACTAACCCCTCTAAAGTCCAACGCTTCCCCTACTGTTGCATTGTTTGGACAAGGGCTGCTCCTCCTCTATGGCAGAGAAGCGTCACCCCACTGCTGCCACCCAGCAGAGGCAACAGTGAAAAATAAAATGATAATAAAATAATTTTATTATCATTTTCTTTTTTACCGTTGCCTCTGCTGGGTAGCTAAGTCACAGGGTGGGGCTTGGCCGGGCCTTCCTGAGCTTTAGGAGGAGGAGTTGTGGGCACTACTAAGGGGTCCATTACGATGTCGGGCCGTAAAATATCCGCTATCCACCATAGCCTGAAAAAACCGCCCGCCTGCACCATGGGAATACCGACCGAGCAATTATGATGTCGCGAAGCAATCTACGCCCATGGCGGAAAAAACACACAAAATTCCTCCCGTCCATACCAGAGTAGAAGAACATCCGTCCGCCACGGACGCAATCCCGCACGAAAACCCAAATCTGCCCGCCCCGCCGACCGAGACAACGACCGTGAAATTATGATCTCCCAGACATGAGCGCGGTAAATCCACAGATTCCCCGCCCGCCACCGGTAACAACAGTGATGAATAACTGAAACGGCGGAAGGCCTGGCGCCCACGTCCGTGCACGGAAATCATTGGCGGAACAAAGAAACACACATGACATGGCCAACAAGTCCACACAGCAAACTACGACAAAATACACAAACACAGAACACATCCCAAAGATACCACCCCCCTGGCAAAAACAAATAAACTACAAATCCCCGGACACCAGACACAACACACCTGAAAACGACAGCCCATCATGACACACCCACATAGGTAAGTACAAAAGCATCCCCTTCACAGACCACAATCCCTTGCGCCACCACAAAGCGAAGACGCCATCAGAGAACCCAGACAGCCCCAAAGGAAAGCAGCACACCACACGCACGCACACATCACACTGATCACCAACACCACCATCACCACTGAAACAACGGCACCACGAACACCCTGCACATCACACACCACACACCCACCACACCAGCACCACATATACGAAACCACACACCATGGCAACACAAAGAATGCCTATGTACACTGCCACTGAGTTGACGGTCATGGTCGACGAGATCATCAAGGTGCACCCACAAATCTATGGGAACCAGGTCCAACAGACACCACTAGCCACCAGAAACAGAATGTGGAGAAGGATAGTAGACCAGGTGAATGCAGTTGGGAACGTGCCACGCAACAGGGGTGAAATCACAAAGAGGTGGCACGACCTGAAACGCGTGGTCAGGAAGAAGGAGGCCAAAAATCGTGAGCTGGCTGACAGGACTGGCGGCGGGAATCCAGCGCCATTCAAGACCTTCAAGGCGTGGGAGGAGAAGGTGCGAGGCATCCTACATCCGGGGAGTCTCACCGGAATACCAGGGGGAGTGGAGGCTGGTAAGTACAAACAAATGTATACCAGCACACTGCTATGCACTGTCATGCACTACCAGAATGCCATAGCTCCGAGGCCCAAACACCCCCATGTCCAGCACACAATACACAAGACATCTCTCACACATGCATCAGACACCCCCACACACTCAACCCAAAGGTACCAACAAACAAAACCATGGGGGCATGTGTACAGTCAGCCAGCACCACAACTCCCATCAGGTCCCCTTGCACCCCAGATGCACACTCCCTGCACTAACCAACAAGTAACAGGTAAGTAGCCTTACCACAAAGTCCGTGTATCGGAGGGGGGACTGCAGAAGTACAACCCCCAACAGGCCCCTAGTCCTACAGCGCAGCAAGATGGAGCACTCCCCACACCCATGTGTCAGCCATTGCAGTGCACACCTTCACCCGACAGGTAGATATGTTTCCCTACATGGAGGGGTGTCTGTGGGTGGTAAGCCATCACCACAACTCACAACACGGCCCCCACTCCCACAGACCAGCAAGATGGAGCACCCCACCCTCCCATAACCATGTGGTAGCCATTGCATTGCACCCTCCAAACCAACAAGTAGGTAGACTACTGTACAGGGCGGGGTGTCTGTAGGCACGAGGACTGTACTACGACTAACATTTGGGACATGTCACATAGCAGAGGAACAGGTAGCACTGCTCCCTGTCATAACCATGTGACTAATGTGCACACGGACATGAATTACAGAGTCATAGCCCACATGAGCCATGTCAAATACACTAACACGTAAGGAGTCACGTCTGCATGCACAAGTCTCACTGGAGTACTGACCCACATGGCGTGCACTGTGCCAGTCATCACACACATCAGCAACACCATCGAAGTCTTGTCCATGTAGTCGTGTCTGCTTGTTCCGTTGACATTGTACAACATCACCCATGTAAGTCTATCTTGTCTCAATGTAACAGAGTGGGACCCCAGTAATGTCACATACACCACTGGACCCATGAACCACACAGCTACACAATGCACATTCAAAATCTCATCCATCTCATCTTCCAGCCCCAGTGTCATGTAAGGTATATCATCTAAACAGTTGTCCCATATACAGTAGTACAGCAAATATCCCTGCCGATGACCAAACATGTGTCTGCAGTGTCTGAAGCGCACGTCACACTGTGATTCACAACATACCTAAAATAGTCAAGACACCAAGAGCACTGCATTGCCGCACATGGCTGAGGGTAGCACGCACACTAAGGAATTGTCCCATCTGCAATACGTTGTGTGGCACACAACCATCACACAAACACCACAATGCTTGCAGTGTAATGTCCCCAAATGATAACAGTGAGCAGATATGCTGGGTATGTCAGACATACACACACCTTTGTCTCTGCAGTGTCGTGTGGCCAAAACACATGCCCCCTACCGCACCCTTATGTCACAGACACACATTGTAGAGCCATACACATGCATCTGGGAAATCAGTGACCAACTGTGCACAAACTGTGAATGTCAGACATCGAACACAAACCTTGCAAGGTGCAACACAATAACCTTTCGTCTCCGCCCCACAGGTGACGAACAGCATGATGCTGGAGAGGGAGACAGCAGCCATCACAGCCAGTCCACAAGCCCTCCACCCGGACTCACGGATGTGGAAGACCTGGACACCTCTTCGGACGAGGACTCCCGACCAGGCACATCTGGTGTGGCAGGCCGCAACCACTCCCCAGGACCCCTCCCACCCACCAACCCATCTCCCAGGGCTGGTGACCAGTCCCAGGCCCCTGCTGCCACGGTCATTGCGGCCACCACCACCGCCGCAACCACCACCACCACCAGGGCCTCCCTGACCACACACCCTGCGCAAGGTGTTGTACTCACGTCGACTTCGACCCTGGGAGCGACAACGAGGCCCCGGGTGACCACTGTGGCGAGTGGGCAGGTTGGTGGCAGCAGTACAGGTGGCAGGAGCAGGGTCAGGCCAACGCCATCCGAGCCTGGGAGCCAAGCCCTGCCGCAAATCGCCAGAGTCCTTGGGGCCTATGAAGAGGCCCAGGGACAATGGGCCCGCTCATCTGCCGATACTCGGGAAGTCCTTGGGGTGTTGAGGTCCATGGACGCCCATATGGGCCAATTCGTGACCCGTATGGGCCAACTATTCGACCTCATGGGCCAGCTAGTGGTGGCGGTGAGGGCCCAATCAAGGCCAACCACACCACCTCCGCCACCACCTGCTGGGGCGCAGGGTCGTGCAACATCCAGTTCCCCTGCGTCCACAGCGAGTGGGCAATCCTCAGCCACCACCAGCAACCCACAACCACAACCCCCCCCTCCCAAACGTGGAAGGGGTCGTCCGAAGAGGAAACAGGTGTCCAGAGAAGACTTCGCACGCTCCAAACGCCAGTGAGTCAGCCAGCCACGGTGGCCATCTACTGCATTCACTTGGACTACTATCCTACCCCACACTGCCATGTGAATGGCATGTGTCTGTCGGACTGTGGACCCAGAACAACATGGGTACACCTTGACCATCACGCGGACATGTCCGTCAACTCATTGTTCCAGCATGCACCACTTGTGTGATCACCTTGCCCACAATCACGTCACTGCTGTAAATAAATACACCTGGATCACATTCTGTCTTATCTGCTCTGTGTTTAATCAAGGATGTGCAACCGTCACCATGATCAGAAATGCATCTGTAGTGTGGTATGTCGATAGGCCAGGAGAGGCTGTAGGGACCTAGGGGGAAAAACAGAACAAGAGTCCATTGAATGTGTGTGTCACACACTCATCATACAGTAGTTGTCATCAAGTTTAAGCAATGTACACACATCTCACAGAGCAACAGGGCACAATGCTACAGCCACTGTCAGTGGCATACTACCCTGGACATGGACCATTGCCACACAGCACTCAGTGAACAATAGGCCGCCGTGACAATGCACACATACACCTACACAACTACAGCAACATCAGCCGTCGTACATGGTCACTCACCGTCAAGTGAAGTAGCGGGCGATGAGCTGCTGACGCTCATTCACTGCTTCCTCCTCCCCACTGTCCTCGTCACTGGACACGGCTTGGTCTGCAGGCGGGGGCCCTGGCTGATCACCGTCATCCACTATCAGGGGGATCTGCCTGCGATTCGTGAGATTGTGCAGCATGCAGCATGCCACAACTATCTGGCACATCTTCTGTGGGGAGTATGCCAGTGCACCCCCGGTGCGGTCCAGGCATCTGAATCTGGACTTCAGGAGTCCAAATGTCCGCTCCACCACACGTCTGGTCCTCCCATGTACCTCATTGTATCTGACATCGGCTGGTGTCCTAGGATTACGGAGTGGGCTCAGCAGCCAAGGCCCGTTAGGATATGCAGAGTCACCTGGGTGTGAGAAACACGGCGAACCGTTGCAATTCCAACAGGATACAAGACAGCATGTCACACCCAGCACGCTACACGAGTATGCATACTCACCAACAATACATGCACGGTCCGGTTGAAGATTGGCCATCATTCGTGGGAGGATGCTGTGGCGCATGATGTGCGAGTCATGGACGGATCCGGGAAACTTCGCACACACGTGTGTGATTATCATGTCCGCCAGGCACACCACTTGCACATTCAGGGAGTGGAAATGTTTCCGATTCCTATAGATGTGCTCCATGGCCTGTGGTGCTACAAGGCCAACATGGGTGCAATCAATTGCACCAACAACGTGGGGGATGCATCCAAGGGCATAGAAAGCACCCTTCACTGCAGCCAAATCACGAGCCCTAGGGAATCGGATGTACCGGTTCCTGTACAGCATCATAGCTGACAGGACATCCCGTAGCACCATGCTGAACATGGGCTGGGACATCCCACCTCCACTGCCCACCGTGTGTTGGAAAGATCCGGTAGCGAAAAAATGCAGTGTAGCCATCACCTTAGCCGTGGGGGTGAATGCTGTAGGATACACCCTGCAAGGACGAAGGTGGGGTTCCAACATTGCACATAGGTGATGCAGGGTGGGTCGGTCCAGACGGGATTTCCTGATAACCTCCACATCCTCCATGTCTGCCAGCAATTGGTAAGGGCGATGTATGTTTGGTCTCCTCCTAGGATAGATGGAAGTGGACACATGTCAATGCAACACACCACATGGCATTTCCACATACACAGAACTAAAATTACTGACAAAACTATGGAATCACAGTACAGCTGACAAGTAGGGACAGCACAGCTACAATACTCTTACACAGGTCCCCTCACCAATGGCAATGACCACTGACACCAACCATTGCTATGAGCATGCACATGGGGATTTAGGCCATAATAGCTTGAAAGGCATGATGATCATTACAGACTGCATATGTGTGAAGCGGCAACACCACGCCAATATACCTAGCTGCTGTGCCTGACACAGCTTCCGAGGCTGGGTGAGTATGGCACACACCAACAACACAATGTACACAGGCTGAGCGGCCAAAACAAGTGGGTCCTGTTGCACAACGGGATATGAGACAGTCAATGATGTCCCTAGTTCACCCAATGTACAGCACTGTACGCATCACACCTCCAACACACATTGACAGGTGGACACATTGACAACTCCATGACAACACAGCTGTGTGAATGCAAACACACATCACAAGTGACACGTAACGTTGCACGTGCCAAGTGGGAGATGTACATTGAGAAATATGGCATGTGTGTGCATATGCACATCCCATGCTACCATGCTAATGTGTACATGATGATGTGCCAACAGACATGTGGAGGCTGAGCACTGTCCGTCAATGCCTATGCACACAGCATGAAGTGGCCCTGTCTAGTGTGGACATGCTCCCACACACAAATCATGGCCATACCTGCAAATGCATGGCGCACATTAAACTGTGGATTCCACATGGCACCAGCGGACTGTACCCACAATGGACCATGCCCTTGAGGCCAACTCTAATGGCCCTCGCGGTTACATCCTGCCTGTTCGACTATAGAGGTAAGCGTACCGGGACAGCTCGGAGCAGGCCATTGTGTGCAATTGAAGTAGGCAGACATGGTACACCAATCGCAGCAGCTTGGACCCACTGAGACAGCCCCAGGGGGCTATATGAGTGTGGGAGGGAGACTGGCATTACCACAGCTTACAGGGACTGCTGCCTGGCATCCCTCAACAACACCTGCTGCTGCTGCCACCTGTCCACCTTCATGTCGACGACTCAGAAGATATGTCCAGCTCCACTCCCCAGCGAGGAACTGGAGATCCTGGATTCCGAGCTCCACGCACACTGCCTAAGGCTATGTCTTGCAAAAGTTGTGTGTGTAAGACAACTACAGTGTGTGTGGGAGTGCATGTGGGGGACACATATGTCGTTGATCCACAGCACTATGAGTCAGAGCCTGTGGGGTTCCAAAATGCACTGCCTACCATGCTTTCTACAGGTGGAAGGGGTATGTAGGCTCTCTGGCGCTTTCCCATGCATGTCCCTCCCGAGTGGTGCTACATGGCATTTACATGTCAGACATCCAGTGACGCAGCCACTTGGCAATGCAGGACTCAGGGCAGTTATTGCTTGTGTGAATGGCTGGCTGGGGCCCTGCTGGCCTTCTCAGTCTCAGCAGACCTGGGCTGCACATTGACCTCCCAATACTAGTAGGAAACAACACTCTCTGTACAGTGGGTTACATGTGTCTTTAGTTCACAACCCTCCGGAAATGCGCATACTCAGCCCTGTCGATTGAACACTCCAGGCCTTGTGATAGGGATGTGTGTGAGAGATGGTGGCACTGAATGTGACCTCCATTGCGGGGTGAGCCATTCACAGGGCGAGTACGTTGAGGGCTGCGCAGTGTTGGACACAGTGAGTCCACTCACAAAGATGTGTTGCCTTGTGATCTATGTGTTGGTTTACCTGACAATGGACAGTAGATGTGGGCAGTCTACACATTGCTCAATGTGCTGGCATCCTGCATGTGAATGGGATGGACAGGTACTGTGTACACACTCCCACCAGCATGCATTAACGTGTTGTGTACACATGCTGTAATGCCATGTCCGAGTACTTCTTGGCGCTGTTACACATCTCTGAGTATATTGGATGGGTCAGCATCATGCCACTGTGATTGGTGGATGTGGGCGATGATGAGAAGTGAATGAGTGATATTCCAACCCTCTTGTGTACCATCCCTGCAGTTGGAAGTCCTCCAGCCCAAGGCCTTGTGATGAGCCATTGCATCCAAGTTGATGCCTCTGTGTATGTGTAAGCGACAGTGCAGCCAATTCCACAAAGGGTGTGACGTCATCTGCCGGATGAGCGACTACGTGGCGGAGACGAATCGGGGGATGCCCCCTCGTATTGTCAGGTTAGCACGGCGCTGCATTTCACCACTAATGATCTGCATCTTGACAGTCAGACAGCCTGTGCCGGATGCACATGTGTAGGGGCATCAGCAGCAAGCAAGTGTACAGTATAGTGGGATGGTGTCTTTTGGTGTGAGAGGCAGCATGTGTCCACAGCCTACCCATAATCTGGGTAATGTGATGTTTGCTGTGTGATGCAGTGGGTTGTAAGTGTACTCTGTGCTGGGTGCATCTGACATGCATATGCGATTCCTGAGGTCCAAGATGTAATTGGAGCACTCTGCATTGTCAATGCATTCAGAGTCGTAGCCCTCAGGAACAACCTGTAGTAGGCTGGAGTGGCAATTCACATGTATGTTTGAGGCACTGTGCCTACTCTGATTTCGTTCGGACATATGTGTGCGATGCCTCACCTCATATTCCTGGTACTTACACATCCGGAACACTGTGCAACAGTAGTTGTGCTCGTGCGCACGACCGGTGGAAGGCATGGGCACATGACCATTGTGGACTGTCATGTAGCAGTCTGTGTGAGTGGTGTCCCATTCTGCTCCATGCAGGTATGTCCTTGGCCTAATTACGTAGTGGTCATCCTTGCCACCATCAGGACAGTGGGTGTGCACACAGCGATTTGTGGCTATGGTCGCAGGGTGACACAGGCCGGGTGTTGTGCTATGTGCACAACACATGTGCCACTTATTAGCGGCTTCATTTTCTGTCCGCCAGCCATTACGTGTTGATTGTGGTGGCTGCATAAGATTGCACAGGTATCGTGCAACATGTGGGTTTGGGAATGTTCTGTGCTGCTTCCCTTGCACATGTCTGTTTAATTGATGCCAAATGAGTGAGGCCACCTCGCTCTCTCACATGTGGCATCTCCCGTGGGTGCTGAGGGACAGGGGACGGTCAACAGTGGTGAGGCATGGGATGAAGCAGCTGCACAGGAGCTGAGTGAGACAGATGTGACCAGCGCCTCGGAGGGGCCAGACGTGTGCTGGATGAATCACAGGCCGAGACGGCAATTTCTGCGTCATCTGAGGACAGAGGTGATGCATCCATGTTTGCTAGCACAGGGGACGTGGACTCTGGCTCCTCTTCAGCCACGCGGAGGCCAATGCCCGCCCTCCCATCTACTTCCACTGGTGCAACACGTGTCGGCACAAGGATGAAGGATAGAGTGTCCTTCACACCAGGCACAGCTGCCCCTGCACATGTGACCCCTGCTGCCCTCAGTGCTGGGTCTGTTGAGCTTGTGCGGCATCTCTGCGTGGGGCAGACGGCTGTCCTCAATTACTTCATTGCCCATGACATCACCTTGCCGCAGGTGACATAGTTCATGGAGGGCCTACATGTACGCGTGGGTGGGCTACACCAGACTGTCCAATGGTTGTCCTCCCCAGTCAAGGTGGTCCTTCAACTGGGCCAATATCAGGCTGACATTCCTGACCCTTTCTCAACCCCCTGGAAAGTGGCACATCTGACAACAGCAGGGCACGAGTCCTAAAAAATAGAAGTGGGGGACGCTGACGTCACGACAGGAAGTGACATCACGAAAGGTGGCTTGCACCGTCAGACTCATTGCCTCCCCTCGCTCAGCCATTATATGCTATTGCATCAGAGAAGCCAGCGCGTGCACCAGCAGCTCCGATCTCGCCCCAGAGAGGCCAAAGAGTGAATGTGTGGCTCGATTTGCTCCAGTTATCGTGCTCGCGGTAGAATGAGTGGTGGGACGCCGTCCACCCGCGTGGTACCCCGACTCGGGCCCTGGACAACAGTGACATTGCATGACAGTCTCCGGAGTCCGGATACACCACATGCAACACACAGAATCCGTAGCGGCCCTAGCGGCACAGGCCGCAAACACCATCCCAGACGAAAGGTAGACCCACCCCAGCGCGCATAGTCATTACATCCGCTGCCATTGACAAGGGACCCATAGAGTGAGATATGGGCCTCAGGGTGACGGGCCTCCGAGCCATCCCCCGCCAACGAGTGTCATGCAACTCACACATATCGCAAGTCCAATAGGACACTTTGCCTGCACAGTCCAGGGCTCGAGTCGGGGTACCACGCGGGTGGACGGCGTCCCCACACTTGTTTTACCGTGAGCTCGTTGACTGGAGCAAGTGGAGCCACACATTCACTCTTTGGCCTCTCTGGGGCGAGTTTGGAGCTGCTGCTCACGCGCTGGCGTCTCTGATGCAATCGCATCTAAGGGGTGAGCGAGGGGCGGCAATGAGTCTGATGGCGCAAGCCACATTTCGTGACGTCACTTCCTGTCGTGACGTCAGCGTCCCCCACTTCTCATTTCGGACTTGTGCCCTGCTGCACACTGAGAATGTGTTGCCTGCCAGATGTGACCAGGAGAAGGGCGCCATGACCTCCCACCCACCAAGCTCCACTGCCATCCCGTGCCCTGGGTAGCCTGTGCAGGTGGACAATGTAGGGGATACACCTGGAGGACAGGGGATGTAAGTGCCTTGGCAAGGGCCGGGCAGACGCACAGCAGTATCCAGCATGTCCCCAGAGGGAGGGCTAACGTCTACACCTGATGCAGCATTGATCGTGTGCCCGCCTGTTGTGCCCACACGAGTTCACATTCATCCCCAGACAGGTGGGCTTTCCAAATTCCCAAGACAGTGGAATTGTACCCCTCCGGGATCCTCCCCACACAGTCTGTTTCAACACTGCATGAGTGCACCTACCCGTGCCACCCACCCACCTGGGCCAAGCAGCCCTCCCGCTTCACATGCCACATGTGTGTCTTCCACAGTTGTGCTCCTCTCTCAGGGGCGGACCTCCAACTGTCCCGTAGCACACAGACAGCACCGAGTCGGACTGGCATCCTGTTTGAATGGTAGGCACCCTCACACAACTACCTGTGACACAGTGGTGGCTGTAATGGCTATTGTGACTGACATGGCAGTGTTGCTGGCCATGGCAGGGTACACTCACACACAATGCATGCGCAGCTTTTCGTATCACTACTCTGCACATCGGACTGGCCACTGTCCCTGGTGTTGAACAATATTGCCGCCTGTCTATGTAATCTGTGACTGGATGCTGTTGTTCCTGTAGTCGGTTGTGTCTGTGTAGTTGCTGATTGCAGTTGTTACTGTGTGTGCATAGTTAAGTGAGGCACATGCCTTGTATGGTACCTCAACAATTGCAATGTCTGGTCTCACATTCCAATGTGTTTTACACGTGGCTGGGACTTCACTTCCTTCAGACTCTGCTACTTGTGTGTGTGATGAAGAAGTATTTTAGTGACACGGATTGTCTGCATGTATTTGCTGGTATTTCATGGAAAATGTATACGTGTCATGTTTGCGTGCAAGCAAAGCACGGGGTGTGAGTCTGGCCACAGGATGACAGGTAGCATGTGCATAGTGTGCGGGTATGTGTGAGCTTACTTTCTGGGTGGCCAGCAGTGTAGGTGTATGTTAATCTTGTGATGAACATTGAGCCTGGGCACATGGGTTACTTTCAAAGTGTGCATTTGGGAGGTGTAGGTGTGTGTGGTGTGAAGTGTGTGACTTTGGGGTAGTGTTGGTGTGTGTGTGTGCACTCTGGCAATGTCGATTACACACATGTGTTACCCAGGGGCATGGTGGGTGTTTGTATCCGTGTTCAGGTCTGTGAATGTGAGCGCATGTGTGTATTGTATGTTGCACAGTGTGCAGTGTGTGGGTGTGTCCTTGCAGTTCAGGATGGCTCCTACTTAATATGTTTTGGCCATTGTGGGTCTGCAGGGTGTGTGACTGTCAAGATTGTGCCTGGTTTAATTAAGCATGTATGTGAGTTTCAGCAGTTCGTACTCACTGTGCGGACCTGCCCACCCACACTGATATCCTGTGTGTGTTTTGACATGCATTGCTGTAGCATGCTTCTTGCGTGGGTCCTACTTTTGCTTGATGAGTGTGATGTCCGACTGTGAAGGTAATTATACACATATGTAGGACTGTGCTTTGAAGTGACCAGCCCGTCAGTGTTAATGTGATGATCTGTTGGGCCACGTCAGAGTCTGACAATCAAAGGCCCACGACCTGTAGTATTTCACTAGGTCCACTGTGGCGGCAACTCATATGCATTGACATCCAATGTCACTGGACTACATGGTCATCTCACGACTCTCGTGTACTTCACACACTCTCATCCTCTCTCATTCGTACTTGTCTTCTAACAATAATTCTACAGAGTCACATATTTGCTTCGAGGCATGTATTTGGACTTACTTCCTCTGTGATGCTGTATAGTGGACACTACTGGCAGCAAAATGCATGTGGAGGATATACTTAGCATGATTACACATACGAAAGGGGGTACAGGTAGATGTAATTAGTTGTTGACTGTGGAATGGAGGCTTCAGGGTTACAACTGCCTTGCCCTTGCTATGCTAAAGTACATTTGGTAATTACTGATGGTCTCTGGGCTTTGACACAGACAGTATTCATTTAGCCTACCAGACAGCTTGACATCATAGGGACAGTTCATCTCAGTTCCATGGTACCGGTTTAGTACAATAGTGACTCCGACACACCTGCGTCAGGGGTGACATCAGGGCATGTGCCTACCTGCATGCAGCAGCGTCTCACCAGTTGTTGCAATGTGGTGGCTACTGAACATGACACTATAACTAGGGCCATGTTGTAGGGAGTTGCATTTGTTGTCCATGCAAAAGTCCTGGCACGGAAGTACAGACAAAGGTGAGGTGACAGTTCTCACGTACTACAGCAGACAGATAAGTGTGCACTGACAGGTGCATGTGTCCAGGTGCGCAGAATACATATTATGGCATAGTTGTTCGTGCTGTATTGGCCATGTGGTTACTGTACACAGGTCCCATACCTCTGCCTCCCCCTGTTCATGCAGAGACACGGGATATGGTGAGGAACAGGGTGCATGTCCCGAAAATGTCAGATGTCATGGCAGTGGAGTTGATGGTAAGGTGTTAGTTGCAGATTATATGGTATAGTTCTTGTACAGCTAACTGCCCACTCCGTGCGAAAGCCAAGCATGGGTACGGTGTTGAACTTCAATGTTCAATTGGGGGTATTGAGTCGGGGACCCATGAATTGACAAGTTGACGTGTATGCGATACCTTCCAGCAGGGCATCCATCCCATTGATGGTAAACATGGTTGTCATCCAATGAAGCGGATGGTGGGTAGCAACGTGTTCGTCGTAAGTTGTCCCTTGTAGAATCCTGATGGGACATGTTGGATGACATTCGATGAAACTGTGATCCAGAAGACGCTGTGTGGAGGCACACTGGTCCCATTGCAGTGTGTCCCCGATTGCAGCCACAAACGCCATGCCCCCATACACTGAACAGATCCTGTCGTGGTCGTCCAGGGGTGCAAACAACTGTACCAAGTCCGACTTTGGACATGCCGGGTTGGAGAGACATAAATCCACAGGCCAGTGGAACGGACACCTCCGACAGTAGAAAACGGGGATGACGCAGCTGAACATTGCAATGCGGTAAGTTACTCGGTAACTTACATTCAGCATTGCCAGATTTGAACAGCCCACTATGTGTAGCAAGCTGTCACTGTACAGCTTGATCTGTCCGGCGTAGTTGAGGGTCACTGGTGCAACAGCCATATTGCTACAGGGTGATGTGATGGCGTGCTCCGGCTGCCTGAGCAGTCAGCAGAGTGCAGCCTCCGACGATGCTGGGAATTCTGGAATGGATGTACGGCGGCAGGACTTGGGGTATGGCTTGGGCGGAGGACACAGTCCCTCATCCCACATGCTTCTATGAATAGTCAAGGCCAGTGGTGTGTGACTCTTTCCAGATTACTTGCATTTGGTCCACATGGAGGAGTGGTATTATTGTATTTTGTGGTGTTATCTTTCTTTCATGTTGTGCGCTATCTGCCAGTGGACGTTTTACTCTGCATGGCTATGTTTTGCTTCTTGTTGGTACAATGGCTCCATTCTCCTGCATAATTAGTTGCAATGTTATTTCGGAGTAGGAATGGAAGGCCATTCAGTGCTATCTGCTCTCCCGTGTGTGGGCGGGACACTCCGTTGCCGCTGTACATTGCGGCTTCTGTGTGGGTGTAGTGATTGGGCACACCTGTTCTCAGGCAGCAGGGTTTTTCTATTTTGTACATTGCATGGGTTGTTATTGCGAGCAGGATGGTATAGGTATTTCTTGTTGAGACTGGCGTGCCTTTTCCGGACATTGTCGATATTCTGCGCTGTTATGTAGCAGCCGCCGTGTGCTTCTCCATGTTTTACACACAAGGGTGTGTCCTATTTTGCCATCACATTACTCCCCTGTTCGGGACACTTGTGTGACGTCAAGTTGACAACTGTGAGTTGTCGGTTGGGGACATGACTGATGCAGGAAGGCCACGTGACATGTGCCTTCAGGGTGGTGCTGGTGTGTGGGGTGTGTAGTTGTGACCCTGTGGTGTTTGTGTGCAGCCCATGCATGGCGCTGTCGTTGGCCCCTGTGTTGTGCGCATGTGTACCTGCGTCATCGCCGCTACGCTGCGGTGCCGTGACGGGGACGTCACTTCCTGGGCCCGGGTAGTGGGTGCCCAGGATGTTGCGAGTTGTGTTATTTTGACAGGTGGGACATGTGTGGATACAGTGGTGGATGTGTCCTGTCCACACAGGGGTGCCTGGGGGGGCCATGTACAGTTTTTCCGCCCTTGCATTGTGTGCAGTGTTTACGTGCCCTTGTTGTGTGTCTGCCTACCTGCGTCGTCGTGGCGCGTTCACTCCTAGGTGGTGCATCAGGTAGAGCATGGGGATGGCCTGGAGTGCAGGGTTCATATCTGGGTGGGCCGCCTTTTCGGTCTCCGTACTGAACAGTCGGTTTTCCACCTTGGTTTCTCGTGCGGTGTCTCTTTGCCGGTGAGGCTGTTTGGTTATGGCATCGTAATTTGTACGCCGGGCGGTACGTCATTTCGTCGGACGGTGTGTCTCCATTGGCTTGCGCCGCTACGTAGACGGGCGCACTTTGATGGCGGGCAGCGTCGCAGGCTTACGGGCGGTGTTTGCCTGACTTTTCACATCCTAATTTGGCGGGCGTGTGGGCCGTTGCTGGCGGACGGTAACAAGCGGTTTTTGCCTCCGACAGCACGGCGGTACTGCTTTCGCCCGACATCGTAATGGGCCCCTTAGTATTTCTCTACCGGCTGTGTTGTACAGCCGGGTGGAGAAAAGCCACAGGTTCCCAGGCACTGTCTGAGCGGCAAACCAGGCCACTCAGACCAATCCCAGCGCTTCTCTCATGCTGGGAATACTATTCATCTGGGAGCCTGTGCAGTGTGCACCAGTAGAGAATCAGGAGAGGAGCAAGATGGAGCGGATGCGGTGTCAGGTAAGTCATAAGACGCAGCGTCAGATAAGTCGTAATTTATGTAATTTTTTTGTATAGATATATTTTTTTATGTATTTATGTCCTCCCCCCCCTTGCTGCTCTACCACATCACATCAGGAGCAGCCACCACTGTGTTTGGAGTGGGAATAGTAAATCCCAGCCCTCCGAAATCCAATGCTTTCTCTACTGTTGGACAGACTGGAATGGGAATAATAAATTTTACCCCTACGAAGTCCAGCACTTTTCCTACTGTTGTGCTGTTTTACAGTGGGAATAATAAATTTAACCCATCTGAGGTTCAACGCTTTCCCTACTGTTGCACAGATTGTGATGGAAATAGTAAATTTAACTCCTCCTAAATCCAAAGCTTTCCCTGCTGTTGCACAAACTGGAGTGGAAATAGTCAATTCTACCCCTCCGAAGTTCAACACTTTCCCCACTGTTGTGCTGTTTGAGTGGGAATAGTACATTTTACCCCTCCAGAATACAATGCTTTCTCTACTGTTGCAATGTTTGGAGTGAGAATAGTAAATATAACCCATCTGCAGTCAAACACTTTGCCTAGTGTTGTTTAGACTGGAGTGGGAATAGTAAATTTCACAACTCTGAAGTCCAACTCTTTCCCTACTGTTTCTTAGACTGGAGTGGGAATAGTATATTTAAGCCCTCTGAAGACCAACACTTAGAGTACTATTGCAGTGACTGGAACAGGAATAGTATCCCCTCTGAAGTCCTTAACTTTCCCTACTGTTGCATAAACTAGAGTGGGAATGGCATATTTAATATTCTTTTTTTTTTATAGCATCTCTTCATAGGTTTTGAACAGGATATAAGCACCAGACAGATACACAACTGAACTTGCAGCACAGCAATTGCACGATCATCTGGGCCATTGACATAAACCTTGCAGCATATCAGTATTGAACATATTCTCTCTCTCTCCCATGGACCAGCCAATCCCCACAATACGCCTGCCATCTCGTACCTCCCGTCCCCCCATGGAACCATCTCAGCACTTGATGGGGTTGTTCGAATGTCCTTATTCATGGATTCAAGCTAGCCTGGCTGATGAAGGCTGTTAGCCCGAAACCGGTCCCAGGATGCTTGTTTCCGGTCCAGGGAAGACATGGCTTGGCAGTTCGGGCTGGACTATTCCCATGAGGCACAGGGTCAAGACTGATTTGCATATAGCTATGTCTGAACTGGGGTGGCGAAGTGAGCTAAAGAACGATGATGGCTTCAACCCAGATCTGTGATTAGGGGTGAGTGTCTGAAAAGTTTCAGCGGTCCGTTCATCATCTCCTTGTGTTTGCTTTGTTCGCCCTAAGTTGGCAGGGTATGCCCAGACGTGGGTCCCTTGCTCACTTTGCCACTGGATTCAAGCTAGCCTGGCTGATGAAGGCTGTTAGCCCGAAACCAGTCCCAGGATGCTTGTTTCCTGTCCAGGGAAAACATGGCTTGGCAGTTCGGGCTGGACTGTTCCCATGAGGCACAGGGTCAAGACTGATTTGCATATAGCTATGTCTGAACTGGGGTAGCGAAGTGAGCTAAAGAACGATGATGGATTCAACCCAGATCTGTGACTGGGGGTGAGTGTCTGAAAAGTTTCAGCGGTCCGTTCATCATCTCCTTGTGTTTGCTTATTCATGGAGGGGCAGGGGTTCTCAGCTCTCAGGAGGTTAATACTGTGGTACTGACACCATGCCGCCCATGTTTTATAGTGTTTGAGAGGACACCCCGTGGTTTGTAGATGGGTATTTATGGACTCATGCAGCATTCCATTCCCACTCTCTGCCGCTCCAAGGTCGAAGGGATGCAGTCCTGCCAGGCCCTGGCAATGTCCCTCTTCACCAACACCAAGCCCAGCTACAGCAGCAGCAGTGTGGTATCTGTCTAAATCTATCTCCTCTGTGACATGGAGAATAACCAACTTGGGACCCAGGTGCAAAATCTACCCCAACACCCAGTCCACTCACAACAACACCCCCTCTCAACACTGTAGAACCCGGTCACAGGACCAAATTGTGTGGAGCAGGTCCCCCGGTTGTGTCAAGCTGTGCAGGCATGCTGGTGAGGCCACCACTCCCTTTCTCCACAGCTTCTCCCACTTGTAGTAAACCCAATGCAAATATTTCCACTGGTTGAGGCGAAACTGTGAGGCAATTGGTGTTTCACGGGGGATGCACAAGCCTCCCTCCAATCTTCATTGGTTAGAGGTCCCAGGTCCCCCTCCCACGCCTATCTAAGGCAGGCAAAGGAATCAGGATTATTGACCACCAGTGAACGGTACACATGGGATATTTTGCAGCTGGTCAGATCCCAATGAGTAATTTAGTTTCCAAAGGGCTGTGGTCCGGCAGGTTGAAAAGACCCCTAACATACTGAGTAAGGGCGTGTCGGAGCTGCAGATACCAGAAGAACTGTGAACGGTGCAAGGCGTATTCTGTCTGTAGCTCTGAAAAGGATTTCAGTACAGTACCCTACATGATATCACCCAGTGTCGAAATGCCTATGGTGTTCCATGGTTTGAAGACCCTCGGGCCGTACACTGTATCACCTGGATTCCGTGCAACAGTGGGGTTGCTTACATCACCCGGCCCACCCACCTAAGGGCTCTATGTGTGTCCTTGCATACCTGAAGAGTTACTAACATTGTTGGCGGAAGGTCGTCTGGTGGGGTCCCCGCGTACAGCAAATGCAGGAGGGGTATCTCCTGCATTGCCCGTCTTTCAGTATGATATGCAGATTCGGGTTTAGTGCTACACCACCACTCATTTATTATGATGAGGTGGGAGGCCCTATAATATGAAAGTATGTCTGGGTTCGCAATGCCACCATTGTATGGGGATTTGTAACATTTAGTGATGGCTATCCATGGTCTATGATGGCACCTACGAGCCCTGTTTCTTGAAGAGGGTGGATGGGAGAGGGAATGGGTAGTTCTGCAGCTGGTACATCAGACAGGGCAGGACAACCATTTTATATATGGCTGAGCGTATAGAAAGCGATAATGTCTCCCAAAACCTAAAGTCCTGGGCATTCGATCCAGGGGAGGCTGAATGTTGCGAGTCCATGCCCGGTCGGGGTTGTCAGCCACGTATACTCCCAAGTAGGGGAAGTCATCCTGTAGGATCAGCATGCCATCTGCCCACCCTAGTGTCGAAGGGGGGCACTGTATAGGGTAAACTGCAGACTTGGCTTTGTTGACCATAAGCCCAATAAAGGCACCAAAGACACCCAGCATTCGGAACATGTGGGCACCAGATTCCTGCGGATCATCAAGGAAGATGAGGACGTCGTCTGCGTATAATGCAATCCTATACGAAACCCCGGGGACCCAATCCAGACCCCTAAACCCCATCCAAAACACCGGGGGCCCATTCAAACCCCGCTAAAGGTTCGATCGCTATCGCAAATAAAAACTGCGATAGGGGACAACCCTGCCTCATACGTCTATATTGCAGGAATTGAGTAGATACCGAATTCCCCACCTTAATATGTGCCCACAGATCTGTGTGCAGTAGTCACGTCCATTTGAGAAAGCTGGGACCAAAGTTAAATTTGCGCAGTAGGCAGCCCCACCGCACCGAATCAAACGCATTGTGGAAGTCCACCAGAAGAAGTGCATGCACACCCCGAAGTCTGCCAGCCAGCGCCAGAGCATTATGCAGGTGCTGAATGTTATGCTGTGTTGCCCTCCCTGGCATAACGCCAGATTGGTCTGCATGGACTAAGGTGGAAAGCACAGTATGCAATCTGTTGGCCAGAACCTTGGCCCATACTTTGCCCTCCACATTCAAAAGAGATATGGGACGGTAAGATAAGTAATTATCCAGCGGAGTCTCTTTTTAGATATCAGAAAAATCTCTGCCACATGAAGAAGGGGGGAAAGAGATTCCGACTTTTGCACCTGTCAGAACGCCTTACAAATAAGGTCCATGAGGAATCCCCTAAATGACATGAAGAACTCGGCCTGAAAACCATTGGGGCCAGGAGTTTTGCCAGACTGGAGCTGAGAAAGAGCCTCTCCCAGCTCTTCACATGTAAAGTCCCTGTCCAAAGAATCCCACCTGAGGTCAGATAGGGGGCGCATGGGTGAGTCATTCACGAAGTCCTGAATGGGCTTGGGACCTCCGGGGGCAAGGCATATAGTGTTTCGGAATAAGTGGCAAAGCACTGTGCAATGCCTGCGTCCCCCATCCGCCTACCCCCCCATCCATCACATAAGTGATGGGTACATGACCCGACACATTGGTGCAAAGCCCGTGGCGAGTCTTGACAGTTTTGTCACCCCATTGATATATATGGTTCTGAGCTGCAAGCCAAGCATTTTGGGCATTATCAAGGAGTAACTGTCAGAGTACCTCTTGGTGATAGAGGGAATCTAGCAGCACCGAGGAGTCGGTCGTGGCATAGGATATCTCAAGGTCCTGGATACGTCTTTCCAGGGAAGTCATTTCCTGCCTTTGTTTCCTGCACTGGCCACTAATGTGACCAATAATCTCTCCTCTAATGGTGGTCTTCAGTGTCTTCCAGAGCAGCACCAGAGAGTCGACCATGCCATTGTTCATCTCTGTGTGGCATTATGTACATGCCCCTGGTCTCAGGGTCCTGTGACCACAATGCATTAAGGCGCCATCTCAGCTGTGTGGGTCGGGGGCTGATGTGGAACCTTATTTCCAAAGGAGAGTGGTTGGAAAGGCCGCAAGCACATATGTCTGCGTCCTTGACCATTTAGAGTCTGAGGGAGGTAGCAGGAAGTAGTCAATTCTGGACAGAGCTTTGCGAGCTCCAGAATAGAAAGTATATTCCTGATCCCATGGGTTCAAGGCACACCACAAATCCACTAAACCCATGGCCCAAAAAAACTATGCAAGGGGAGAAAGCCCTCGGTCCACACACCCCAGCCTTAGACCTCCTGTCCAGCTCCCAGTCCATTACCCCATTGAAATCACCCACTTGGACCCAGGGTCCCATGGGACACTGTGACACCAAAGCCCCAGGGTTTTCAGGAAGTCTTGCGGAAGCGGTGGAGGTGCGTAAATGCTGACCAGTGCAATGGAGTGCCCGTGGATAAGGCCGGATATCACCATGTAGCGGCCAAGGGTATCATGCCAAACCCTGTCACCCACGAGGGGGAAGTGTCTGTGTAACAGAATTGCCTATCCTCGTGACCCTAGGGTACAGCCATCATGATATACCTGCGTGTATCTCATGTGAGCTAGGAATGGGCATCTATTGCCCACCAAGTGGGTTTCTTGTAGAAGGAGTACGTCTGCAGAGTATCTTTTGGCTTGCTCAGCACTGCCCCTTGCATAACAGGGCCTAGTATGCTGTTGACATTCCATGGCAGAAGGTGAGCCATGCACTGTGTCACAGTACTTGCTGGGTCAGTCATGAGATGTGATTGTGAGGGTATACCAAGAGAGGCAGCCCCGGCCCAGTGTTGACCGCTGGCATGTGTAGTGTAGTCTGATATAAGTGGAAAATAAGCATTCAAACTAAACAATAACAATAATAATAACCCCAACCCACCCCCACCCCATACCTCAAGAACATGAAGCACCTGTTGTGGAATAAACTTGGAACCGTCACCAACATGGCGACCAAACCCCAACGATGTTCCTATTTAGCATTCCTTAAAGTAAACCCAAGAGCACAGCCCACATTGAAACAAACAGAGAAAGAAATAAAAAAAACTCAGAGGGTCCACGTGATCCTCAGTGAGCCACCCGCATCATGGCAAAGCAGTTTGGTCCGCTGGGGGTCAGGGCAAAAAATTGGCGTCAAGAGGTCAGGTCCCTAAAAGCAGCCAGAGAAGGACATATTCCTCTTTGTGACCGGTCCAGGTCCAGAGGCCTGGAGTGCTGGGGACCCGGAGATCAAGGCAAATCGGTAGCTGAGTGGCGACACTGACTCATCTGCTGGGACCGGTGTGGCAGCTGACCTCAAACCTGCCCCTTTTCAGTCTGTCCCAATGAGCAGACCAGGGGGACGCCTCCCGCCAGAAGGAGGGTCTCTCCTCAAACTAAGTCCAGGCTGCCTCAGGCATGCCAAAGAAAAACATTTTGTTCTGGAAGATGACCTTCAACGTGCCGGAAAAAGTAGTATGTACTGGATTTGATGTGCACGCAGTTTTTGTTTGACCTCCAGAAAGGAACTTTTCTGCTGCTGGACCCTAAGGGCATAATCAGGAAAGACCATTACCCAAGCAGAGTCACATGTCAGGGTTTCCTGCAGCCGAGAGGCTTTGAAGATCTTATCCTGGTCTGTAAAATTGAAGATGCCAGTGATGATGGGCTGGGGCGACACACCCCGCGGAGGTTTCTGTGCCTGGGATCTGTGTGCTCTCTCCACTGGTAGGCATGATGACAGCTCCCTCTTAGGTTTCCACGAGGTCAGCCAATTGGTTACGTATTGAGTCAGGGATGACCCATCTACACCCTACGAGATTAAAAAAATTCAGATGTTATTGCACCTGGAGTGGCCGTCCTCATCCTCATCCTCCGCCTTCAACTTGAGCTGCTGCACTGTTTTTTGGAGATCTGAGACTGCAGTCTGAAGGAAATGGAGGTTGTCTTCAGTGGTTGAGATACGACCCCCAGCCTCTGCCACTTTCACCATCATAATATGCAGATCCTGCCACAACAACTACACATCCACCCTCAAATCTCCCATTTTCCCCTCCAGTGAGGAATGCAGGTTCTGGATTGCTTGCAAAATCGAAGCTGAGAGGTCAGGGGGCCGCCACATCCGGCAGCGGGGGATCCTGCTCAGCCACCCCGCCGGCTGAGTAAACTTGTCTATCTGGCCCTGTGATGTTTGGGTCCCTGGTTGTTTGTCCTTCCCCATAGTCACTCCTGACTCCCAAGAGAACTCGAAACAGCAGGTCGATGGATGCTGCGTGCTGCACCAGGCTCCAGGGGCCGAAAGCAAGGAGCCCCTCACCCCCTACACAAGATCACCAGCAGCGACAGCAACAGGTAGTCCCCTCGACACAGACGCGGCTGATGAGAAGGTGGAGCCCATCAGGCCCTAAGAGTGTGTGTTTGTGAGGGGCCTCCCGATTTGAGCCTGGGGTCGCCACCGCTGGATGATATGGCCGCCTTCAAACCTCTCCAAAGCCCCACCCCATGACATGGCACATTGAGGCATCACCCCTGTAGTCCAAGACTAAACAAAAGGGGGAGGGAGAGGCAGCCAGCTAGCGCACCTCCAATCTCTCCAGAGCACCCCATGCCCAGCCTCCGGACTGGAGTTATGGGCTGAGGACCACTGGCCAGTCAGCATCCCTCTGCACAATCAGGCATTCCCACGGGGTAGCACAGAGGGCCTCCAAGACTGCCCCGATCGAACAGCACCCAGGCGAGAGCTGGACAGCTCCACCATGCACCTCTGCCTCTGCAGGCCTCCCGATAACTGCCTCCCGAATGGAGATGAAGGCCGGCGCCAACCAGTGCCAGATGGTGTTGGGAGGCCCCGTACTCACTGCTGAAGCTCTCCTGCACTGCCGCCCCCTCCGGATAGCGCTGAATCTCCCTCAGGGCCCACGCTGTGCAGGCCCCCGGGCCCTGCAGTCTCTCGCGGCAGTGCCAGTCTTCTCTTGCAGCCACCCGCCCTGACCAGACTGCGAGAACAATGCTGGCTGTCAGAGCCGCTCCACACCCTTGGAGGAGGGCTGTTCTCCTCCCGGCGCCTCACTCCATCGATGCAGGGAATGCGTGCCCCGATGAGCCCCCAGACCAGGCTGAATACGGATTGCTACAGGATGGCGGTGAAGCTCATGAATGAGCAGCCACCATGCTCCGTGCATATTTAATGTTCTTAACTCCAATAGTTTTCCTAATATTGGTTAAATAGATTTTATAACATCAATTGTTTGTTTTTTATATTTTATATTATTTGCTTTTATTTTTAAATGTATTTTAAAGTTCATAGTTTTTTTAGTTAATGCATTTTTTAGGGTTATAAATGTTTAATATTTTATTTATTGTCTACATTAATTAATATATTTTATCTTAATGAATTGTTTTTGTTTTATTTTGTAAGTATTATATATATATATATATATATATATTTATATATATATATATTTATATATATATATAGCCATGTGTGTGACACAAACCTCTCATGAGGAGGGGAGGAGGAGCCTGCAATCTTAGTGCTATGAAGTGTTTACATGCCTCCCGCTGCGCAGGATTCCATAAGTGCGACAAAGGGACTCCAGGCCTCAGAAACAGCCACATCTGTGAGCGCCACCGTGACTCTCTCATGAGGAGGGGAGGTAGAGCCTGTAGTCCCAGCGCTATACAGCGCTTACATGCCTCCCAGTGCACAGGATTCCATTTGTGTGCCAAGGGTACTCCAGGCCCCACAAACAGCTGTGATCTTGAACGCCAACGCAAGCCTCTTGTGAGGAGGGGAGGAGGAGCCTGTAATCTCAGTGCTATAAAGCACTTACATGCTTCCCACTGCGCGGGATCCCATTTGTGTGACAAGGGGACTCCAGACCCCAGCAAAAGATATGCCTGTGAGCGCCAACGTGAGCCTCTAATAAGGAGGAGAGGAGGAGCTATAAAGCGCTTACAAGCCTCCCACTGGCCTGGATTCCATTTGTGTAACAAGGGGACTTCAGGCCCCCGAAACAACCATGCCTCTGAGAGCCAACACAAGCCTCTTGTGAGGAGGGTAGGAGGAGCCTGTAATCTCAGTGCTTAAATACCTCCCACTGCGCGGTATTCCATTCATGTGACAAGAGGACTCCAGGCCCCAGAAACAGCCACGCCTGTAAGCGCCAATGCAAGTCTCTTGTGAGGAAGAGCCTGTACTCTCAGTGCTATGTAGCGCTTACACACTGCCCACTGCAAGGTATTCCAATCATGTGACAGGGGATTCCAGGCCCCAGAAACAGTCATGCCTGTGAGCGCCAGCGTGAGCCTCTCGTGAAGAGGAGCCTGTAATCTCAGCGCTATAAAGTGCTTACTTGCCTCCTGCTGCACAGTATTCCATTTGTGTGACAAGGGGACTCAAGGCCCCAGAAACAGCCACGCCCGTGAGGGCCAACGTAAGCCTCTCGTGAGGAGGGGAGGAGGAGCCTGTAATCTCAGCCCTATAAAGTGCTTATCCACCTCCCGCTGAATTTGACATGCCCGGACAAACCCCAGGCCAGGGGGCCGGCCCATCCGCACCCGTCAAAGCCAGGATAAGGCAGGGCAGGGCCATCCCCCTTGGTTTTGTATCAGGAGGGTAGGGGCAGCTGTTTATCTGCAAAGAACCAATGTACAGTCACTCTTTTTATATATTTTTTACTTTTTTTTACTCTTTTACTTGTTATTTAAAGAACCAGGAGACTGAAATTGTTGTGGGCATTATTTTTCTGTCAGCTTACCATTTCCTTTGCTTACTGGATTGCCATTAACTTTCATCTCAATGGGGAAAAAGGCTACTATTAGACCCCCAGGTGCTTCCTTCCAGATCAAACGGCCTAAACAGCCTAAACATGTGGCTGAGAACTGCATGGCCAGAGACATAGACACCCTAACTGAGGAAATGGGGAGTATATTAAAGATGAATGCTTTGTCCAAAGAGGGCCCAACTAAAGGGGAAAAGGTGGCTGAAATATTTAAAAAAAGGCCTAATGTATGCAAGGAAAATAACCCCTCAGCTGCACAACAACTTACTGGAAAATTAACTTCTTAGATGTTGCGGCTGGAGTACTCCACTGCTGTCGGGCTGGCGATATGCCGCAGAGCCAATTTGGATGTTCCTGATGGGCTGGCAGTCTCTTGGCAGTGGTGTCCTGATGGAGTGATGTTTCACTGCTGTAATGATAGGTAAGTACTACGTGTTAATATCAGAAAATGCATATATATATTGTGTATGTGTCATAATGTATAAGTAGGTTATGTGTACTGTCTGTTTTGCTGCATGTAAAATAACAAGAGCCGAAAGTAACTGTTACCATACACCACATAGGAGAAGTGACAATGAAACCTACATTCGATTCTGGTGAAAATGGGGTTGCTGAACATCATGGTCTGGGAGCAGCAGCACAGGGAAGGACCTCGACAATGGCGACTGACAAGGATTCCGAAGAGGGACCCCAAAAAAGGGTGAGTTTGCACCATCTTTTCTACCTTTCCGCTGAGTCACGCATGGCGGTGTCCTTGCCAGGAAAAGCGTGAAGGAAAGGCAGATCGTAATCTGGATGGCTGAAAGCTTGGTGGGACTGCCTCCAAGACACGCCTCTGGGTCTCCCGCCATTGACATGGAAGCAGGAGTCTTTGCGGTGGCAGCGGGACTGTGGCGGTCTTGTAGCCGAGTTCCTGCCAAGATCATAATCGGGTGGTCGGACCGCCATGACAGCAGGCAGGAAGACCTCTGAAAAAGTGATGGCGGGACCATTCTGCCAAGATCGTAATCAGGCCCTCTGTCTTTTCTGCAAAAACCATGGCCTCGAGAACTGGAATTAATACATATTACATGGTTTTCAATTTGTGGAAAAAAGTTAAAGGAAGAGTTGTCCTGGAAGAGAGGATATTGGAAAGGGTTTCTGAATTTGAGTAATTAGGGGTGAGACTTACTGATTCTCATAATTGGAAGGCTCAGACTGAGAAAAGCTCACTAACCGTAAGGCATCAAGCTTGGGCAACCATTAGGTTTGCCAACCAAGCCTCATCTTATCCTATTTCCCCAGCCTTGGAGATCTACAAGATGCAAGCCTGCAGAGTAGCTCTTTATGGAGCAGAATTGTGGGGTTGCTGTAAGTTAGATCCGCTTGAGAAAAGTAAGAATTCCTTCATTAAAACACTGTTGAAATTCCAACTAGTGCACCATTACTCCCATTAATACTTGACTTAAATTTAAAATCAATTAATGACATAGGCAATCTAAAACTATATATACTGGATCCGTATATGGACAACAGAGGAGTTGGCATTCTATAGAGAATGTCATTAGGACATAATAGGTAACCATCTGTCACACTTAGGGGTATATTCACAAGAACGTGTGATAACTTCCGCAAGAGTAGCGTAACGCAACTTTTATTATCGCAGCCCATCGCGGGAAAATAACCCCGTGTCAACGTGGAATTCATAACAAGGCGGTAGCATGCGATAGTCACCAGATAACGCATCAAATGGCAGTGTGAAAATCAACGCCACGCCGAACAAATGCGAAACGCGAACGCAAGAAATCATGCGATGAGGACAATCGCGGTACAGAAATTAGCGAACACCAGCCACAGGCCTGTAAATCCCACGCGTCCGGCGGGAAAAAGCACCATAAAAGAAAGAAAGAAAAAAAAAAAAGCAATCCAAACTGCGTAGCAACATGGATGCACCCGGACCGAGCGCAGAGGACAAGCCGAACACCACAAGCCCTACGGAGGACCATCCAGGAACCCCACTTCCGGGGAAGGGCAAGGACAAGAGGAAGAGGAAGACCGGGTACAGTCCACAGGAAGACCAGATCATCGTCACGGGGTGCCCGAACACCATCAACAACTGTTCGGCACCTCCACTGCGGCACTGGCAACCCAAACCGAAATATGGCAGACCATCGTCACCAACGTCAATGCAGTCGGAGTGTCCAGGAGGTCACTGGAGGAGGTCAAAAGGCGCTGGCATGATCTGAAAAGTCAGACCAAACATAAGCTCACCGCCAACAGGGAGGCAGCAACGGCGACTGGAGGTGGGAGTCCTGCGACACAGGTGGAGCTGGATGAGCTGGAGCAAATGGTGGCCACAGTCAGCAGTGAGGAGACGGTGGCAGCATCGGGTGGCCTGGACACAGCACGATACGACCTGACCCAACAGCAACAGGGTGAGTAACCACTAGGGACGGGGGGGACGGGGGGAGATGGGCACAATGGCACACATGCACAATTACGCGCAGCACACAGCACACCCACAATGACCTTGGAACATGTCCCTGCTTGCCTTGGCACACTGCAGCACACATAGAAACGCCAAGTAGGCCCCCATATCACAACCGACCCGTGCATATGTGCTGAATCCAGCAAAGCAGCGGCTCCGTGACCCACACTGACTATGCAAGTAACACTGCATGTCCGTTAGCATGGCAGCTGCCCCAAAAAAAGACATGGCCCACGAAGCGACATGGAGGTAGCCAAGTGCGGATCACATCCGTAAAGGAGCAGGTCACACTCCGACGTGTCCACGTGCACCCACAACCCATGCCTTACAATACGCGCAGCAGACGAACAATGCACCAGGCCACAAAAACAGTCCGCGAGCACACATGACCCAAGTCAAAAGCAAATCAGGCCACGAAAAACACACAATTCAAAGGCACCCCGCCTCAAAGGGAGAAGGATACACGAAATCAGAGCTGCAGGGGCAACTCACCCACAAAGCAGCACACACACATAGCAATCACAGAACATCAGCAATGAAGGCAATGTGGTACAAAGTGCAACACCACAGGACAGAGCTCACAACTGGTTCCGCTCATGCGTAGTAACTGTCCACTCACACCTGGCATTGCCTGACAGTGTGTGATGATAATGTACGGGTACTACCACACATCCGTCATGTAGCCGAAAAACACACTGACTGCCATCAAATAGCCAGCTCCCCCCAAACAGTCACAATGTACATTGGCATGCAGTCTGAATGTAAACATCCGCAAATCATCACCATACATGTGGAACTCTGTTAACCTGCATCTCCCCTTTACATTGTAGAGGGACAAACAACACCCCCTGCAGAGCACACCACACATCCCACCATTGATGATGAAGAGGACAACCTGCACATATGTCAAGACACCCTCCAACGGATGCTGGACAGCCTCTGCACCCCACCTCCAGGAGCAGGCCAGGCCAGCTTCCTCGAGGTGACCCCACCACCTGCACAGACCACACAGCAGGAAACACACCACCACGGCTGTCTCCCAGGACCCCCTCGACCAATACATGGAATTCCAACGGCGTGTGTTGCGTTGCCAGGCGGAGGTGGCTCATCAGCTGCGTGTGGGTTTCAAGCTCATGGTAGCCAAACTCGATGCCATACGTGGGTGTCTGAGTCCCATCAGTGACCACGTACAGTCCCTATCGGACACCCCCTGTACGCACCATGCTCCGCCACAGACCTTGGCTAACCTCGCTGGTGCCATGAGTCTAGTACAAGAACTGTCTGGTCAGACAGGCACCAGCCATGACAGCACAGAGTTGGCACAGATGCGGAGGGCAATGGGGACAATGGAGCAGATGCAGGCTGGAAGTATGTCTGCCACGGCAGGACACCAGCGAGTAGTGGCTGGGAACAGCAACGCCCTGCAGTACTCCAACTTGCCCTTGCTGCCACTGAGCCGTTCCCAGATGACTGCAGCAGGCACATCGACACACACAGCTCCGACCCCTCATGTGTCCGTGGCACACTGTGATGCTGCCCCATCATCTACGCAGTCTGATGTGTCAGGGGCACACAGCGATGCAGCCATCACCCCGCCACACACACACCGGACACAGAACCTGTATCAGGGGAGTGAGAAGGGGATGGGAACTACTGTGTGAGGAAGGAGGCAGTAGCATCCATCACCGCCATATGGCCTGTCCCTGCCTGGTCATGACCTATGCATCATGCCCTGGGAAATACCTCCTACTGACCTCCAGAACACCCTGCGACATTCACCCGGACCCCGACACGGACTGCCATTTCTTTGCCGCTGGCCAATCACACAGCAATCCTGCTGCGGACTGCACTCTCCCTCTTCCCAATCACACAGCAATCCCCAAAGGACTCTGGTTGGCCCACCACTGGGCTTCCATGTGATGTGGGCTTGGATGGCCAGGTACAGCTCCAGCTCCGTCAATCACCTGAATGTGAATAAAACATTCTAAATCACACAGATGTGTCATCACTATGTTCACTCACGTATGGAAGTATGGCTGGATGTGGGGACGATGATTGCACATGAAGGTACACCCTGTTAACTGACATCTATGCGCATGTCTATCCCTGAGACACATGGCCAATTGGATGACTGTGAAGGTGAGTACTAGCTGTGTCCCCATTGCACATCAACAGCAATCTCACACCACCCCAACGTAGGCACACGTCCATGTGTTGAATAGGGCCGTGTGTAGGAGTGACCAAAACAGTGGCAGGCCAGGAGTGGTATCCCGCACCACGTGTGACAGCAGCACTTCACGTCACATACCGACTTACACACATCTGTGTGGACACATTCTGTTGTGATGTATGACATTGCTCCACATGGTCAGAGGTTGGACACCATACACACATAGCTGGAGTCATGTAAGTGCACATGTCGTCCAGCACCTATCCAAAAACAATGTCTGGCTCACAGAGGTGGAGCTTGCAAAAGGGACACACCCCCATTGCACATGCGTCAGTCAGTTCCTCCCTGTGTTGGGACGATGCTCATTGTGGCACACGAGTGGACAATCTAAACAACACACCTCACAGTTAGACACCAGTGGAGTGGCATAGGCTTTATTGGCATGTGTGTGTCAGCACGGATGAGGCAACGGCCACAACAGGCAGGGACATGCTTAAGACACTTACACGCAGCATGGGTACATGTCTAGGTACAGATAATGTTGGGGCTGAAATGGACAACATTCATCACGGATGGCAACGCTCACAGCCCACCTTGCCTTGCTGGATGAGTCATGCGTTGTTTGGCGTCTGCCCATTGCCCCGTGTGAGGGGGCACGACTCACTACATGTGGGGTATGCATTGTGCACTGCCTCCGGGGTGCGCTGAGTGTCTGCTCTGCCGACAGTGTGAGGGTCCGACAGGTCCACATGTCTTGCTACATTGCCATGTGTGTGCTCTCACCCAGCAGTGTGTCCAACTTGGCAACGTTGCCAGACGACGCTGTGTTGCTCCAATCATGGACCTGCATCACCTTGCACAGGTGTGTGTACACACGCATTATTCCACGCACATGCATCCAGAGCCCGACCAAAGGCAGACGTGTCCTCTGTCGTGGTGGGATATGTGAGCAATACCCACGATGCAACAAGTTGTTGGGCCATGTGCTGTGTGTGGCAATCGGATGTGGCAGCAGGAACCTAGTTACTCGTCCATGAATGCCCGTGCAGCTTCATGTGCAATGTGTTCCAATAGTACGTCGTTGTCGTGTTCAAGGAACACCAGGGTGAGCCAATGCATTAGGTGGTCCGGGCAGGTGTGCTCAGCCCACGCCGTCTCACCGATCCGCAACACAGCCCAATAGGGGAGCGCCTCAATGTGGTCACTGCACACGAGAAATTGTGCAATCTCCCATGCACAACTACCAATACATGCGCAGTATGTCAAGGCATCCCATGTTACACTCCTGTTCGTGATCCAACAGGGGGCGCAGACACAAGTCATAGTCCAATTCATCAACAGTTGTGTTGGATAGGCAGACATCCATGGGACACTCGAATGTGCATGTTCGGCAGTGGAACCAGGGCTGGACGCAGGTGACGTGGGCAATGCGGAAGCTGAGCCTGTAACTGATCCGCAGCAGTGGCAGTGCGCCCAGTAAATGCAGCATACGTGCACGGTACTGTTCCACGTGACGGCGGTTGTGCATGTGCCCGGTATGGCCTGCCATTGCGTTGGTGCGTCTTGTGAACAGGCACTCTTCTGGACTGCGGCAGTTGTGTGGAGGATATGCCACAGCTCTGAGCAATGATTCGAATGTGTGTGCAACATTGTGGGTAGTGGGTTGCTGTTTCCGTGAGTGTCAAGGGCATCCCATGCGGGGGTACCACAGGCAGGGGCTTCTGTGTGTGGGCTGTGGATGAGTCAGATGGTTCATTTGCGGAATGCGTGGTGTGGGAGTCGTCCCCATCTGACATTGCATCTCTGTCAGGGTGTTCCAGGCGCATTCTGGACCAAGGTCAGGGGTGCAGGTGTCCTCCCGCCTTCTGCATTGGGACAATGGTGCTTTCATCCCTGATGTTTGCCTGACTACTACTTGCGTTTTCGGAATGTGATGTGGCTTTGGCGCTGAGATTGGGACACGGCCATGGGCTCATGGTGTACGGATGGTGATGCACACACACATGTTGGCATGTAGAGCCAGGTGCCCAAGCGGCCTTGCGCTGCTTGTGCTATCTCACTCCGTCTCTCTCCTCGCTCTCTCTCTCTCTTTCCTTTGTTGGGCGCATGGCACACCTTCTTCTCTTGGATTTGGTCTTCCAGCCTGTGTGCTACGGATTGTCCAGTGGGGAGCAGCTAGGACTCATCCTAAGGGTTGTTTCTGCTTTTGTTTGTATGGTGTTTTGTGTTGGCTGATTGCATTGCTGTATGACTGATTCTCCATTTTCGGGCCACGCATGTATGTTTATTTTCCGGCTTGTGCGACATCAGGCAAAATGTTTGTTTTGGGATTCGTGGTGATGGTGTGCAATTTCTTAGTCAGGTGTTGGGGGTGGTCCCGGGGGGGGGGAGGGGGGGATGTTCCGGGTGTGGGTTGGGGTCCTGGGGTGGTGGCGGTGGGTGTTGTGGCACTCTTGGGTGTCCAAGCCGCATGATGGGTGGCTCCATGGCATCTGTTGCCCTTCCGATGTAGCCCTTGGCTGTTCTCCCTTTTGGTTTGCAGGCTGCCGTCGGACTTTGCACCAGGTCAGAGCAGGTGTAGATTTCCTGGTGCTAACGCGCCTTATCGCCTGTTTTGTGTTTTTATCGCGGATGTGGCTGGTGGTTGTGAATGTTGAGGTGTGCTGTTGTCTCGACCTTTGTCACGGGAACGCCTACTCTGCATCTCATTAGCGATATTTGCAGGGGTCCTCTGTGGCGATGTTTTTTGCGGCTGCCATCGTGGGTAAACTGGTGCTGTGGGCTGTTTACACGGGCTTGTGAATGGGGGGGTACATTTATCACGGCTTTGGCTGCGATAAAGTGCCGTTAATTCGGCGATAGCTCCTTGTGAATATGCCCCTCAATTCCTTGGCTAAGCTACATAAAAACATGACTAAGTAGGTCCGGTTTGAGTGACTACTGGCGGCATCCCACTTAAATGCCGACAAGTGCTCATGAATCTTTGAAATCAAGTTATTGGAATATTGTATTAATCACAAGGCTCGCAACTGTTCTATCAGGTAGCCTTTCCGATCTCTTTTTGGCTTTTAAATTCGAATACCATTTAAAAAAATTCATGGATTATGTTAATCCTCCGTTTAAAAGAGCCTTGTTTAGTAAATTTAGGCTAGGGATTCTCCCTCTTGCCTCTTTTACTTGTTCATTGTCTAAAAATGACAATGCAAAAAATGCATGCTTTTTTGTAGTGCCTACGTGAAAACAGCGTGCTCGGTGGATTGCCCCCCTTTGTCTCTCCCTTGGAATTAAAACTAACGTATGCACTGCGAATATGCTGGTCAGACAATACAAATTGCATTATCTTTTCAATCTCAAAATACGCTATAAAGGCGAAACAGCTGCTGGTCAATTGATCTGAGCTATAGCGTAACTCTTTGAGCTTATAGTATATCCTTTCTTTTAGCTAGCTCAGAAAGCTTCTTAAGGTTCCCTAGATAGCATAGCGGACCCCTTTTGAGGATTTTTATGGACCTTTTTGTGGTTTTTGATGACCACTTAAATTTGTTTTCGCATAGTTGTCTAGCACTTTCTCTTTCATGTCTTATTCTAATTAATTTTGTGTGATTAACATGTTGCATTGACCCAGTAGCTATACCACTGGATTTAGCATTTTTATGAGCTGCTAATATTTTAATGTATTTATGTTTTATACGTAAATTTATGGTTATGGAAACCGAAATAAAGTTGGGTGTGCATGTGGAGTTCTAACTCTTCAGCTTATGAGCTGTCTTTCCATAGGTGAAAGCAAGGCTGCAAATCAGTTTGACGTACATATGGTGCCAATAGGAAGAATCTTTAAAATATCATAGCGACTGAACACCAAACACCGTATTGCAAAAATGCGATTTGTGTGATAAATTCCCCAAAATCTTACTCCAAATAGCGCTTCATAAATCATATGTATCAAGCAGTCGCACATTGTGAATTGATGCAAAACACCGAAATTGCACTTCCAGGAAACAACTGACGTGAAAGGTAAAAAACCACGGTGAAAGTACAGTGTAAACAACCACAATGGTAGTGTTCTGTGTCACGGTCGTGAGGAGTCGATCACTGAGAGCCCTGCAAAGCAAAAGAGAGGAGTAGATTTTCCAACAGAGTCACCATGTCTGACCAGTCAGAGGAGGAGGCGTATTTCAGATAGAAGCAGAGCAAGGGAGTCATACTTGAACTAATCGAAGCACTGGAGCCCCCACTACCCAGGCCCCTTCAGTGCAGCCAGGCCCTCCTTCTTTCTACATGCACAGATTATTTGCTCCCCATGTCTCCTTACGCCAGGAAGTTACTGAGGGTCTGTAGCAGCACCAGGAGGTATATGACAGAGTACAAGGAAGTTACTGCGGGTCTGTAGCAGCACCAGGAGGTATATCACAGAGTACACGGAAGTTACTGAGGGACTGAAGCAGCACCAGGAGGTATATCAGAGTACAGGGAAGTTACTGAGGGACTGTAGCAGCACCAGGAGGTATATCACAGAGTACAAGGAAGTTACTGAGGGACTGAAGCAGCACCAGGAGGTATATCAGAGTACAGGGAAGTTACTGAGGGACTGTAGCAGCACCAGGAGGTATATCACAGAGTACAAGGAAGTTACTGAGGGACTGAAGCAGCACCAGGAGGTATATCACAGAGTACAAGGAAGTTACTGAGGGACTGAAGCAGCACCAGGAGGTATATCACAGAGTACAAGGAAGTTACTGAGGGACTGAAGCAGCACCAGGAGGTATATCACAGAGTACAAGGAAGTTACTGAGGGACTGTAGCAGCACCAGGAGGTATATCACAGAGTTCAAGGAAGTTACTGAGGGTCTGTAGCAGCACCAGGAGGTATATCACAGAGTACAAGGAAGTTACTGAGGGTCTGTAGCAGCACCAGGAGGTATATCACAGAGTACAAGGAAGTTACTGAGGGACTGAAGCAGCACCAGGAGGTGGTGTCCGATGCAACTGACATAATCACTGACCTAGTAACGTTACTCTGTGAATTTACAACACTTTCATGTTTCTACATTGTGCTCTGTACAGCTGACTTAAAAGGGGAGACATGGGAAATGGCAATTTCCTATCTGAGTGTCAGATTCAGTGGTGACCGGTCAAGCACCAAAGCACATCCAACACACCAGAAACATCCATAAGACTCCATTGCAGAAGACACTGTGTACACTAGTCGTCTGTGGATCGTCACTCCAATCCTGAATCCACGGTTTTCCGGGTCATTGAGATAATTCGGACAAGAGCTGCCATTGAAAGAACATTTGATATAGTAAAGAGAAGATCTGCACAAAAGTGGGCGTGCTTTGGAGTATCGTCCTGCTGCCTGTTGCAAAGGTTACACAACGATGCCTTGTGTAAGGACCTGCCTGAAAAGGAAGTGGATTATAACTCAGACAATAATGAGGAACCCTCACTCCAACACTATACCCCAGACAAGATGCTGTACCAGCTGAAAAGTGCTGAGCATGCAGAAATGATCTGACTAGCAACTATTTCTGAGGTGATCAACATGCGAAGATGCAGTAATAAAAAAGAGAATTACATATGATGTGCTTAATAGTAACACTTCCTGTTTATCCACAAGTTCAATAGAAAATGAAACTCATAACATCATAGGAGAAACATAATGGATGATTTACACGTGGAAACCATGGGTGAAAATGTAACAAAAATAAGAATTATTGTTTGCAAAATCAAGGAACTAAACCTTGATTCAGGTCCTCACATTATTTTTTCAGTCATTCACACGTGATGTAGTCATTTCATATATTTTTTTGACAAGCAGTCAAAGGCTTTTCAGGGAGGTAGCGTGGGGAGCAAGAGCTCAGAACTCAACAGTGAGACAACAGATACAATAACACACTCCTCAGCCATTGCTTTTCCTAGTTAAAAGAAAGTGCTCTGCTATCACATCAAAGCAAAATTCAGTAAATCAGGTCAAACAGTTCTTGCCAAAAGTGATAACACTGGAAATAGTAAGTGTTCTCACAACAGATTTAGATCAGCATGATCAATTCAGTCTTTCACACTTTCATGTTTCAGACCCATTTTACCTGCTCAGGGAGATGAGGTTTGTGTGGCACTAAAGGATGCGCTCATCAGACCTGCACCTTCATTATCGGCTCCAGTAACTGTGCTGGCAGCATCTCTCTCGATTTGGACTGCTGAAGGTTGAACAGCATAGCAGGTCCACTTGGCAGGTGTTTATCTTCAGCAAATGCGGCTTCTAGGCTCTTACCAGACAGGTGCTCATCTTCAGCAGTTGCAGCTTCCGAACTGGTTTCACATGGGTGCTCATATACAGCAGCTGCAACCTTCAGGTTGTTTTCAGACAGGTGCTCAACTTCTGCAGTTGCAGCTTCCGAACTGGTTTCACATGGGTGCTCATATACAGCAGCTGCAACCTTCAGGTTGTTTTCAGACAGGTGCTCATCTTCTGCAGTTGCAGCTTCCGAACTGGTTTCACATGGGTGCTCATATACAGCAGCTGCAGCCTTCAGGTTGTTTTCAGACAGGTGCTCATCTTCAGCAGTTGCAGCTTCCGAACTGGTTTCACATAGGTGCTCATATACAGCAGCTGCAACCTTCAAGTTGTTTTCAGACAGGTGCTCATCTTCTGCAGTTGCAGCTTCCGAACAGGTTTCACATAGGTGCTCATATACAGCAGCTGCAACCTTCAGGTTGTTTTCAGACAGGTGCTCATCTTCAGCAGCTGCATCCTCCGAACTGGATTCACATGGGTGCTCATATACAGCAGCTGCAGCCTTCAGGTTGTTTTCAGACAGGTGCTCATCTTCTGCAGTTGCTGAGTCTGGGCTGAGAACAGAGCTTCTGCTTCTTTGGTAACACCAGTTCCCGCGATAGTTGCAGCAATATCAGGCAGTACCAGCCTTTCGGGCCCGCTGCCGGTAGAACTATGTTGCTTTCGAGCTTGATTTCTTGACATGGTCCACTATGGGAATTTCAAAGTGAGACCGAGGGACCCCTTCATGTCATGGGTCAGCTCCAGTTGTGCTCTTGATGGCAGTCAGCTGCTTTTGGGCATTTCTTATGCCAGAAACAAAGCTGGGCTTCTCCTCCTGGACAGTCTCTCCTCCAGCAGGGCCAGGCATTCTCCTTCGCTCTGTCAGCAGTCAGAATTCTAGATGCCAAGCAGATTCTTAGCTTCTTCAACAAGTTTTTCAGACAAGATCCCCGCAACCTTTTCAGAAGCAATTATAGTATAATTTCTTTAAAAAGATAAGAAACCAAAATCTCTGCACTCTTACAGGCCGATTAGCCTGCTCAATACAGACTATAAATTACTAACAAAGCTTTGGGCGATCCGTGTAACTCCAGCAGCACAACAATTAATACATCCAGATCAGACTGGGTTTGTTGCAGGGCGTTTAATGTCTTCCAATACCCAGTTTCTGATTCAGGCCATAGATTATTTTTCAATAAATCAGGTAAAAGCCCTAGTTATGATGATCGATGCCAAGAAGGCATTCGATCTAGTAAATTGGAACGCCCTACTTTTCTGCTTAGGAAAATTCGGTTTCCCCCCCCAGGTGATTTCAATGCTAACCAACTTATATAACACCGCCCATGCAAAGCTGGTGGTTAATTCCAGGTTAGCAGGTCTAATTAAGATCAAAAGAGGCACACGTCAGGGGTGCCCCTTTCCCCACTTTTATTTACTTTTTTTATAGAACTACTTGCAATACAAAATCGTAGCAGGGCAAATTTAAAATCTCCAATGCTGGGGATGGCAAAATTAAAATTATTTGCCGATGATATGATTCTTTATTTTAACCCCAAAAATTATAATATAGAACATGACTTTCAGATTATTGCAGATTTTACTAAGATAGGAGGGTATAAAATGAATCAGACTAAAACAGAACTTTTGCTTTTTAACGTCCCATTGGATGCTCTCTTGCCATCATTACAGTTGCGCGCTAAGGCAAAGCTCCCAATCAGATACCTTGGCATTTCCGTTACAAATAACTTCTCTAGCCTTTTTCAGTTGAATTACACTAAAATATATAAAATCAAGGACTTGCTGGATAAATGGGCTCTTCTCCCCTTAACTATAATAGGCCGTATATCAATGCCCAAAATGTCGATTCTACCGTTAATAATTTTTTATTTTCTAATGTTCCAATAAAAGTTCCTAACAGTTATTTCAGGCACTAGATTCAGTGATGAGGAGCTTTATATGGAATAAAAAATCGCCAAAGGCTTAGGCTATCGGTCTTACAACTTGATAAATCACAAGGTGGTTTGGCGTGCCCCAATTTTCATATTTATTACAAGGCAGCACTACTTGATGCACTTTCATCCTATTTAAATCAGGCCAACCTGGCAGACAAGTATTTTTTAGAGAGAATGATACAAGAAGCAGATACGAGCATGCCAGTTTTTATAAAAACAGCAAAACTACCCAAAAAAACTAGATACAAAGTTCTTCGAGATATCTGTGGGCGTATGAATGCACTGGGAAAAGTCTATGAAACTCCTTTTAATGTTTCCCTAGTCCAGCTCCAGGAGAGTAAAGATATGGGTCTTCCCCTTGGAGAGAAGGAAATTAGATATTTGAACTATGTGTGTTTCAAAATATTCGCCGACATTTTTAGACAAGCAAAAATTATTTTATGGAAGGAACTACGAGCACGGGTCGGCCCACAATGCGTACAACATTTTTTAAGCTTTAATAAGATCACACATTTTCTCCAGGTACAATGCAATGATGTAAATCCAGCAACTCAATCGATAAGCAGAGTACTTGTAATAATCCATTTATTGGTAATTGGTAATTGGTACAGGTTTCTTCAGAATCTCGCTGCAAAGCCAGATGTACCTGCTTTTCTATCGAGGCTATTTGAAAAAACTGAATGTAGTGTCTCAGTAAGCGACTGGCAAGTAATTTCGGAGCTAGGAAATAAATCTCTTTGGGCGGCTAACTATAAAAGAATGGCATTCCTTTCAAGATGGCTATCGTATTATACACCGGAGCATCTCCATAAGATGTATCCCATGGTACCAAATAACTGCTTTCGCTGCCATCAAGCAGGCCAAGGTGGTTGGCTTCATACGTTTTTACTTGTGCACTCTTAACAAATTCATGGAGTCAAGTATTTATAGTTATTAGTAATGCTATTAATCATCCGATTCTGCCTGAAGCAACATTCGTTTTATTTGTTGCTTCTAAAGCCAGTCAATTATTAACAAAAGCCCAGCAATATTTTGTTTCAATAGCTTTATCCATCGCTCGCTCCCTTATTCTTCAGAATTGGAATCTGGAAAGATTTTTTCGTTAGCTGAATGGAGGAAAAAAATGTCCCGCACTATGAATTTCGAAGAGGCCTATGTCAAATGCGTAGGGGCTTTGAATGAATTTAACAACATTTGGCACTAAGTGGGGAAGGGTGTGAGCAACTATTTCTGGGCTGCTAGTCGACCAAGATCAATTTATAACAGCTTGTGGGGGGGCGGGACAGGAGATAACATTCCCCCACCCTTTTTATCATCACAATGATATTTCTTAAGCTAGTTTGCACACTTCATATAAAGGATTACGCTCGTCGTGAATCTTATTTTTAAAAAGAAAAGGAAAAGTTGTAAGTTATGCTTTAGATAAAGGGTTTCCAGCACCAGGAATAGACTATTATATGAGGTCTTTATACCCATCTACAACAGACAAGCACTGCACTTTTTGTTTGCCTCAGGATCTCGCTATATTAGAAAGATGACTGAAACTCAAGCCCATCGAAATAAATTACTGAGCAAGGGGTAAAAGGCAAAGAGAAGTGGGAGGGGGAAGGGGGAAGGGAGGGACAAGGGAACAGAGGGGGGGCGAGAGAGAGATGGGGGCTAGCAGAAATCCATAGCACTTTAGTGTCACTACGCTCAATACTGATTAAGAGTAATTTTACTATTGATAAGTTTCCAATTCCAAGGAAAACGTAGGATAACTCACGCAATCCTTTAAACCCAATTCAACAAGGAAAAAGAATTTATTAACTTTTTAATGTATTTATTCTCGCCTCTTCTTTCAATAGAACTTTAGCAAATCTATTTTATAGTGTTAATGTTTTTTTCACAATGCAGTGTCACATGTGAAGTCTTAGAAAAATGTATTAATTGGATTCTCTCCTCTCCCTTTTTGTCTCCCCTCTTCGCTATGTATGATTAGTTGCCAGTCTTCAAGTTAATGTATAACATCTCGTTGGTTCTGATCACAATGCGGTGATTTATTTTCTGTGATTTTCTCTGCTCAATAAAAAAAAAAAAAGTTGTTCAGACTACAAATTATGTCCCCTCAACTCTGGGAGATTGTCTGTCACGCAAACACCACCCTTGTTACATAGCAGCTATGTAGTGCTCTGAGGAGCACTTTGTTCCTTGCTCAAGAAGAACCCGGAACTACAACAACAGTATTATATGTCCCATTCCTACACTAAGTTTTCAGATAAGGGATGTTGATTCATTGTCTAAGGTCTTGGAACTGGTTTGGGGTAGCGCCATGTCATATGTCCTTTTCTGGCTTCAAGTGATCAACTCAGGACATGGACAGTAGTCCCATGTCAATTATGAAGACACGCATGGTGCACCCCTTCAGCTCACAGAACAAGTTGTTTAGCTTGGCATTAACATGGACAGGCCTAGGCCACAGCATACCTGCTAGATATGTGTGCTAGCTGGGACAACAACAAAATGAGGATCCCTATTACATAAGCAGTTGTATCAATCTGGTTAGGGGACCGTCCCGTCCCAACAACAGTCATATCTCAAAATCCATGTCCACAATGCATTTTAAGGTTTTAAACTTCTTTTTCCATTAGAAATTATTTAACTTATATAGAATGATTCGATGGGAGGTGGTGAGAGACAGCTGACAGTTTTTCTTTTCTCTGAAAAGGTCAGAGATTCCTTTTGTGGCTCAGGAAATCTGCCAGGTGTGACCTCAGTAACCTCAGTGAACACAATATGGTGCTCAACATTAGACATTTCCCTTGAGAGCTTCAAAGGGCCTGATACCTCAAAAATATGTAACATGCACAAACTAGGCCAGAGATATAAAGAGGTATGTTGGGATCCTCTTCAGAACTACAAAAATGTGTCCTCTTGTCCAAATGAGGTTTGTTAAGCGCTTAAGAGTTACACAAAATATATCCACATCTTTAGTACAAATTCCTGAGTCTTTGTAAGTAGTGGTTGGGGGCCATTAGAAGTGGAAAAGTCATCTACATACCTTCCATAGAATATCAGTCCTTTCTTTAATTCTTCCTCTTCACATTATTTCATGAATATGTTTGCTACTATGGGACAACACTAGATCCCATTGATACTACTTTTTTTGTGGGTATTATTTATTTTAGCACTTAAAGGATTTACGTATAAGGACAATTTCAAGTGGTTGTGTTAGAAAGATGTTATTCACATCATACTCTTCTCACTTCAAAAATATATTCCATGGAAGATACATAAATCATATTTACATGGTTTGGTTAGACGCTTGAAAGAGATGCTTGAAAAGAATATAAAAAGTGTAACGGGATACCATATATAATAATATTCACTTTTGAGGCACAGTAACAGGATTTTCCAATGATTGCATCTGAAAATGGGGAAAGTTTAGGAATTAAACTTAGAAAAGCACTGACAAACAATGAGCAAAAAATATGCTATAAATCTCGAAAGAAAGGCTATTTTCAGTGTTTGAATTGCACTATTTCCACATATTTATCCAAAGGAGACTTAGGGGCCTATTACGATGGCGGTCGGAAAACCTCCCCGACCGCCATGGTAACGGGAAAAGACCGCCCGCAAGCCCCGCGACATAACCGCCGGTCGCATTAGGATGTTCCTTGCTCGAAATCCGACCACGCCGGTCGGATCGCGGGCCTTAACATTGCGGCGGTTGCTGCTGCACGCAGCACCGCAGAGATGTCAAAATGAGCATGTCCTGCATTTCCCTGCACTGCGTGGCAGGCACTGCACCGTGCCTGCCACCTGGTACAGGGACATGTAGGGGGGGACCATGGGTACCCCCGCAGTGCACCCACACCCCCACAAAACATTGGGGGCCCGCAACGGGCCCCCGGAAGACAATCACCGCATGCCTTTCCATGGCGGTCCGACCGCTGAGGAAAGGCTGGCTACCGCAGGCATCATAATCGTGCCGGCGGAGCCTGCCCAGCACCGCCACCATTATCCCGGTCCTTCTCCGTCCGCAGGGCAGGAGTGTGGATGGCAACCGGCAGAAAAGCGGCGGTCGCAATTTCCCACCGCCGTGGTCACCACCACCATCCTAATCTGACCGGCGGTTTTCTGGCTTGCAATCGCGGTTGATGTCCGCTGCAGGTCCAGTGGTTGCCACCGCCGGACGGGCGGCGGTCATCCGACCGCCATCGTAATAGGCCCCTTAGTGCCCCACCCTCATAAAAAGATAATATTACATGATTATGTGACTTGTGAAATTAAACAATGTATCTAGGGTATAATAAATACCACAGATAGAGAAAGACTGGTGAAGGCAGGATGAAATGAACATAGATCAATTTTCTAGCTCAGATATGCTACATTTCCATTAGTGGAGCCTTTTATGTAAAAAGATATCAAATGTCATAGATATAAAGCGAAGCAAAAGAAATTGTGAAGAATGATATGAGAGGAGGGAATATCAGAGAAAAAAAGTTTGAGGTGAGAGCCTGTCTGGATGGAACTATTGGAAATACTGGATCCATGATGGCTTAATGATTCACAAGATTTAAATTGCTTTCCCTGATTAAAATGTGAAGATATTGAGAAGTGATCAATTTTGAAGAATTCAAGATTATGCTGAATTTATATTATATGATAAGTTGTAATTGTTTCAAATTAAGTTATAAATAAAGATCTATGATATAAAACACTGAAGAAAAAGTAATAGAAAGGGGACTTTGATTGAAAAATAATTTAACCAGAGCAAGAAGACAATCTCTCACCGCCATTATGGAAGAACGACCACGATGGGATATTAGAAAAAGATGGGTCATGCAGAAGACACGTTTTTGAAAACTGGACTCTTGAGTTTCACCTTAGATGTTTGAAAGTGGATGTATGACTTGAGAGATTTAATCATTTGACTAAGGTGAAACAAGAGTATTATTTTTCGTTTTTGGTATACTTTTTATTTAAGAAATGAGAATATTGATTGACTCGTTCTCTGTAAGTTAAATAACTTCCCCCAAAGAAGACGTTTAAGACCTCAAAATACAATGTACACATTGATTCTGAGAAAAGATTATGTTCTTGAAAGAATAGTTACATTTCCGGAGGTTTGCCACATGGATGATATGTGATATACAAAGCAAAAAGATCAATAAAAAGTTGTATAAATATGAAATGACAACATCAAATGAGTGCATGGTTGAAAAAGGATTGGGAGGGCACAATTTAAGATTTATGTTTATGGATGAGTGTGAAGTGGAGACCTTTCATGACTGCACCGAAATCACTATTGAATTTTCATAGCATTTTATGAATACTTAGGAATACATACCCAAAATTCATTATCTACTGCATCAAATCACAACTGCCTATTATTATTTTTCCCTTTGGCCCCAGCAGTGGCCTAGTGAGGAAATAATGTCTGCCCCCCCCCATTATGTCACTATTCATTCATACCTGCTCCATCCTGACACACTACTTTCACAAGAGACTTCCTTATTTTCTACTGGTTGGAGTAAAGTCTTACTGGCAGCTTTTAAGGTGTGGAATTCATTCAACACATTTATGATGTGAATCAGGATCTTTGGTATGCCACCATTTGGTGTGTCACCTCCATCTGTACATATGTTATGCTTCTACACATGGACTGATGAGGATGCTGCAAGTTGTTCTACAAAATGACCAAAATCCTAAAGTGTTATTGATTCTGTGATATCCCCACTCCAGTTTTAACTTGATACAGTATTTCCACACCCTCTGACATTTGTCACACCTAATGTCAGGGAGTGAAAATAATTTTGAGTAGATTTCCATAAGTCCCCCACTTTGCAAGTCAGTTCACATACTGCCCTGTATTGTTTCTTGTGTACACCCTGACCTGCATTGTGAATTTCCTTGAAATGTTAAGCTATTCTTGCAACTTCACCTCGCTTGTTTGGCTTTATGGTGGCCTTCCACTACGGTCCCTCTCCCCTATGGACACTGGCTAGACTGTAGGGTGATGTGAATGTGCGCCACCCATAGGAGGCGGGAGCGAGGTTGTGAGACTACTATTGGCAATTACCAGGGTCAGACTGGGACAAAAAATTGGTTTGGGTACCGAAATAAAAGTGGTCCCCATTAGCGAATCAGATAGAAAAGTGGCCCACATTTACAAATGAGGCCAGTTTTTAACTAGTAAGGACACACTGTATGGGTATTTATCAAGGTATAGGAGATTGCATGCTTTTGTGCTTGTTGCAGGCAATGCTTGTGGTAATACAAGGAAAATCAATAGTAAAAAATGGCCCACCTGCCCATAAAACAGGCCCACAAATTGCCAAAAAAAACAGCAGATGCACTGATCTGCCAGCCCAGCCCATCGGGCACTGCCTAATTGCCCTATAGGCAGGTCCAACCTTGGTACCTACTGTTGGAGTCTGAGTGACTTCCTCCTGTGCCAGCATCTTACTTGATATGGATTCCTGTGCCTGAAGCACTTACTCTAGATTGTTCATTGTCTCTGTCCTCTCCTCCTCTGTCTCCTTGTGAGCAATTTGGGCAAAATGGATTTGGGCGGATGATCAGAGACAGAGGGGCCGATTCCGATCTCGGTCGGAGGCGCACCCAATACCATTCGGTCGGGAAAAAAGCCATGCGAAAGCCTGTTTCCCGACCGAACCGTACGCGGGTCCGGCCGAGCGAGTACGATGCGACTCGCCGACCGACTCGTCCGGGCGACCCGACCGCTCCGACCGACTCGTACCCGGATCGTACCGCTCCGACCGACTCGCTCGGACCCGATTCGCACCGCGCAATGGAGACGTTTTCCGGCCGGGTAAGTACGATGCGCACCTCGACCGCTCCGACCGACTCGCGCCGTCCGACTCGAACTCGCTGTCGGAGCCGTACTTTGGGGTCCGTGTCGGACCCCCTGTACGCTGTACCCGTGCGAGGCGCACACAGGGGGACCCATGGGTCCCCCTACCTATGCGTGTACGGCGCGACCGCTTCGCCGCGTACCCGCTGTAGGGAGCGCCCTTGTCCGACTCGCACCCATTGAGTCAATGGGAGCCCGCGTACGCGTTGTACAACCGGCTCCCATTGACTTCAATGGGAGTCCGACCGACTCGAGTCCGATAACATACGGACGCATCGTACTCGTTCGGTCGGACTGCACGGGTCCGATTCGGTCGGAAATCTCTCCGGGTCCGGCTCGGTCGGAGAAATTTCCGGCCCGAATCGGAATCGACCCCAGAGTAGTTATGGTGAGAGTTACTATTTGTACATTGCAGTAGCTGTTCCCTATTTCAGTCATGCAGTCACTTCTGCTGGCTATGAGATTACATTTATTATTATGTTCTATATTGTTTGGTGCATAAAGGCATACTTCTCTGAACTTTTTCAATCTCCAATGTGGCTGAAATTTGCAGATTTTTTTTTTTTTTATAAATTTTATTGGCATACCTTCCATTACTGAAGTCTTTAACATGTTTACATCATTATTTTGGGAATGCATACATACATTTTCAATTCTAATGCATATTACAAACATAACTTTCCAACAAAAGAGATCCAATGCAATCATATAAGTCAGTTGTAAATGTAGTAGATAGATATATATTTTAAACATACTCATTCTGCACTCGAGGCGTTTGCTTTTCCTGTGCTTCATAAGACCTGATTTCAGAGTCTATTATATATGTCACAGTCTCCAGCCCTTGCAGGACCAGTTCGCGGAAATCCGCCCATGTCTGCCAAATTTTAGAATGTTTCTGTGGGCATCCACGGGCCTGGAAGACCGGAATCTCTAAACCCATGCAGAAGTCCATTCCATTCCTCCATGCCCTAATAGTAGGAGGTGTGTCTAGTTTCCATGTTCTGGCGATATCCCATTTGGCAATGGTAAGGCCTAACCAGAGGAGATGCTGCTTATATTTATTGCCACCTATTGTGTCTGTGATATGTAACAGTGCCAACCTAGGGGAGCTAGATAATTCCCATCCAAGTACCTCGGCTAGGCATGCCAGCACCCCTGTCCAGAACCTATCTAGCGCTGTGCACTTCCACACCGTATGTATGAAAGACTTTTCATCGTTGTGACAGCGCAGGCAAACTGAAGACTCTATTTGGACTGCTTTCCATAGTCTATAGCGTGTATAGTAAGCCCTGTGTAGGTACTTGAATTGAATACGTCGTAATCGAGAAAATATGGCTGTTCCACTAGGGGAATCGAGTGCTTTGGTTCAATCATCTGAATCTAGAGGGCCGATGTCTGTTTGCCAAGCCTGTTTAAGTTTCTCAAGAGTAGTGGTGCTGTAAGTAATGAGAGATTGATATATTTTGGATATCTTATGGTCGCCCAAATCTCCCATTAGGAGTTTAGCCTCAAATGGGTTGAATTCTGGAAATTATTCGACTTTATCAATGTGGGGTGTAATAGCGTGACGAAACTGAGGATATTTATAGAACTGGGAATTAAGTAGGGAGGAATCCTCCTTAAGAGCCTGGAATGATTTGAGAACAGTACCTTGAATGACATCGCCAATGGTCGAGATGCCTATGTAATCCCATTCGCGGAACCCTTGGAGCCCTATCAAGTGGGATAATAACTGGTTATGCCATAGAGGTGTTTCACAGGTGATGCGACCCCACCACCCCAATTGTTGCAGGGATTGTCGCCAAGAAAGAATAACTACTTTGGTGGCGGGTAATAACGAGCGGTGTTTTGAGTTACTGTATAGATGGGAAATAAGAGTCACGTCATCTAATATCCATCATTCTGTTGCATAACCTGGATCATCACTAGGTCCATAACGCCAGTCATTAATCACCTGGAGATGTGAGGCTGTGTAATAGGCCAGCATATCTGTGGCCGCGATACCACCACAGTACATAGATTGAAAATATGTACAGAGCGCCACTCGGGATGCACCTCCCCTCCATAGAAACTGCCCCAACATGGCATTAATCTGCCTGAAATCACAAAGGTTTTTGGGAGATACCCTAGTGCTTAGAAAAGGGATGGGTATATATGTAAAAACACAAACAGAATTCCCTTTTCCTTTTGTTAAAAAAAAGGAACATCTAGATCCTATTCATTTCATTAGTCAAGGCCATACACAGAAATTACATAAACCAGAGCAATTTTTTCCAGGTTGCTAAATATTACAGTCATGTGCAAAAAAAATCTATAATAAAAATTCGAACATAAAAATGAATATTCGAAGGAATGTATTTTCAATTATCTTTTATTCAAATAGTTGTATAGTTTATATTATCAAATGTTTATGCAAAATAAATAAAACCATTTATATTTAAAAACATACATTCATCATTTAAAAAAAGTACAATATGTACAATGAAAAGAACAACTGTCGACGCGGCGTTTCGGTGTAAAGGTGGATCATCACCTTCTTCAGGACAATAATTCAATGTTTAAAATCTAAACAAAATATAAAAACTTTATTAGATACGCAGAAACTTATTTTTAATATCCAAACATTCCTTCGTTACATCGTTCATGATTTTTTATTTATTTAGCAACCCAGAAATCAATCCACTATTGCATGAAACATATATGGGCCTTGAATTTATTAAACATAGTTTTTGAATCTGTCCATGTTTAAACCTATGATAGGTATGTTTGTTATCTACCTGTCAGGTTAGATGTCAACTCCTATTTATCTTCAAGGAGGTGTTGAGTACATTTTTCATCAGGTTCTCGCTCAGGTAATGATGAGGCGAAATTATACTGTGAGAAAAGAATATTTCATAAATATAAAACCCCTCTAAGGATATAGTATCATGTGGCAAGATCAGAGACTGCATAGAAAGACTTACCACTATATGCGTGTTATGAACAGGGCTTTGTCATTACTCAGTCTCTCGCCTGTTTCTGTCCATATACACAGGGATTCATCAATCACCCTTCCATAGGACTATTCACCAATGATTTTTATATCATAAAATCCCTCTTGGTTTCGGGTATTTACCTGTAGGGAATTATTTAAATTAATGGCTCTGGTATACTATAAGACACTTACTCCTTTATATTTCAAACTCAAATGTCTATAATCTCACCTTTAAGGCAAAACCTTGTAGATTGAATCCAACACCTCTTTTTCTTTAGGGTTATTGGTTCCAGTTAATACAATTCTGGTCCCGAAGTATTTCTGTAGGGATAACATCAAGGTGTCTACTTAGTCATAGGCCAGTTTATCATTTAGTTTCCCACGGTTTTATCCCATTAAAAGCTAGTTCAAAAGGAAATTTTATTTACAGAGAACCTTGTTCTTTTGGAAACAAGTCCTTATTAAAAAGATTTGAAGAGTTTAGATAATTCTACCTAAACCTGGCCATTATGAGGTACCCGCCTCAGAACTAGCATTATTCCTGCGATTTCTCTTACCGGATTTATAGCTGGAGAGCAAGCATCCGTCTTGCTGGTCTGCCAATTCGAGTCTAAAGGCAGTGTGTTTTGGGCTCCTTATATACTCCCTCTTAATCAGTCTTAATTTGCTAAATAGATCCACCTGTTTTCCAATGACATGGAGTAGGGTGGAATACAGAGTATTGTCTTGATATTACGGCGGCCATTTTGTAATGTGCAAAATACCCTGATTTTGAGTGTTTGTTTGCTTATATCATCTTATAAAAGCATATACAACTCGCTACAACATAGTAATTCTATTTAGACATTAACAGCCCTTTTGAACTTATTTTTGGATAATATTACAACTTCCCCAAAAATGTTTTGTGTTTTTTGTAAACAGCGGCCATTTTGTAATGTGCAAAATACCCTGATTTTGAGTGTTTGTTTGCTTGTATCTGCCTGAACCAGGAGGGCTGGATCGTAAATGGGTGGTTCTGTAGATGATAAAGCAACTGTGGCAAGGATACCATTTTGAAAATAGCAGATCTCCCATATAAGGATAGGGGCAATCCCGTCCAGAGTTTGATGTTGGATCGCACTTTTTCGGTGACGGCGCTCAGGTTCCTATCCCACGAGAGCTGGGGAGACTCCGACAGGAACACACCCAGATATAGTATTCCGTCCTTTGCCAATTGGAGGTTTTCGGCCCACCTGCCCTGTCCCAGTGCACCCCGTAGTGGCCATATTGTGGACTTTTGGGGGTTCAGGTATAAGCCCGACGTCTCGCCAAAGATCCGCATAATCTACAATATTCTGGGCCCGGTTTTATTTGGATCCGTGTGGAAGAAGAGTATATCATCCACATATAGCGCTATGCGATCAGATATGTCTATTGTCCATTAAAATCCCCGGATTAGTGCATCTTTCCGGACCCATATGGCGAGCGGCTCAAAGGCTTGTGCGAATAGGAGAGGGGATAGGGGGCACCCCTGCCGCGTTCCCCATCCCACCAGAAAGGGGCTGAGGTACAATTGGCAACTCGGATTGTTGCGATCAGATCGGTGTATAGAAGTTTGATATATTTTGTAAACTGCGGGCCAAAGTTGTAGCGTGGTAAGAGTGTAAATTAGTATGTCCAACTAATGGAGTCAAAGGCTTTATCCATATCTGCTAGCAGTATTGCTGCTGGTCTATTTAACCGGTCTACCGCTGCAATCGCATTGTGTGCTCTCCGGATGTTATGACAGGTAGAGCGATGGGGCATAAAGCCGGCTTGGTCTAGGTGGACAATATCGGGCATATACTGTAGCAGCCTATTCACTAGAATTTTGGCTAGGATTTTTGCTTCGGTGTTTAGGAGAGATATTGGACGGTATGAGGAATGTTGCTCAGGCGGTCTGCCTGGTTTGGGGAAAACCACTATCTCAGCGTGCCGCCAGTCAGATGGGAGCTGTGTCTTCTCTACTGATTCTTGGATGGTATTAAGGAGATGCGGGCCCAGGTGAGATATAAATGCTTTGTAAAACTCGATAGGATAGCCATTAGGACTGGAGGCTTTACCCGTCCGTAGCTTGGACACTGCAGCTGTGACCTCCTCCAGTGCAATGGGTGCATCCAGGGAGTCTTGAACATCCCCCGGGACAGCGCGCGTTGGGATATCATCAAAAACTTTCTGAATCAATGAAACATGTATCACCTCTCTAGGTCAATATAACTCATCGTTGAATTGCGCAAAGCTACTGGCAATGTCGGTCGAATCTGTGATGGTCATACCCTGTGCATCCTGGATAGGGCGAAGGGAGGTGGATGCCATTGTCTGTTTACATAACCGGTATAATAATTTGCTGGACTTATCACCGCATTGATATATTCGGCTTTGGGATGCCAACCAAGCTTGTTTTGCTTCTTCCATTAATGTACTTTGGTATTGTTTTTCAGCCAGCCGTAGATTCCTACGCGCTATGGAAGATTCACGCTCGTGGCAGTGACTTTCTAATGTCGTGATTTGCATTTCTAATTGTAGGAGCTCCTGCGTCCGGTGCCTCCGCTACGCCGCAGTATAGCTTATGTCCACCCCAAGTATAGTTGGCTTCAGGGCCTCCCAAAGTATCTCGGACGATGACACAGTATTCTCGTTAAGGGAGAAATACTCCACTACTGCTTTATTTATATGGTCCCTGTATTTTCGATTTTGTAAATACCATGGGGAGAGCCGCCACCGGAAAGGGCGTCTATGCGAACCGGTCACGAGTGTTTGTGTAATTGGAGAGTGATCAGATAGGCCGCGGGGCAGGATTGTGGCTTCAGTTATCCTCTGAATATGATTCCCGGGTATGAATAGATAATCTAGTTGAGAGGATGTGTTGTGTACAGCTTAGTGATATATGAAGCCCTTGTCTAAGGGATGCCTGATCCTCCACGTGCCTACCCAACCCAACATATTCACAAGAGACAGTAGTTTAGACTCCTTGGAATTCGCTCTGGCCCCGGGGGGGGTCACCCCCTATCGGTATGGACATGCATTATATCGTTCCAATCCCCACCCATGACTGCGAGACACTCTGGAAAGAGGGCCCAAACATCTATGAAACAATCTATAAATGTTTGAGATAAAGGAGGGGGGCATATACGTTACCCATAACTATGTGTTCGTCATTGATAGATCCATGGACAACAACATATCTCCCGTGTGTGTCAGCCCATTGGGTGGTGTATGTGAATGGAACTCGAAGGTGTATTAGTATGGCTACACCCCTAGAGCCCCGAGCGAACCCAGCGTGGTACACTCGATCATAGCCATATCGGGCCAAACTGGTGTGGCCTGTGTCTCCTGCAGCAGCACTATGTCCGCTCTAGATCACTTTGCATGGCAGAGTATCGCATCCCACTTGACTTTATCAAGTACACCGCTAACATTCCAGCTCATGATGCATAACTGACCCTGTGGGGTATCAACTGCTGGTATCGACATTGACATGCATTGGATAGTATGGTGTATAGAAATGCACAGTAGAAAGTCTATCTAATCTTACATTGTCTAGACATTGGATACGAAAAAAATAACCCAAACTTCCCCCCACCCTAACCCAACCCCACCCCCCACCCCAATACCTCATGAAATCTGAAGCATCTGTCGCGGATGAGACGCTCCGACAGCCCCAACGGGGGGCTAGCGATGCATTCCTCCAATGGATCCCCAAACACCCACAGGCCATAATGGCAACATTACAAAAAGGGCGGGGAGCACCCAGGCAGTCCAGCCCATGAGTAGGTGGCTGATTACTCGTAACACAAATATCTTGATAGCGCATCATTAAGTTTAAATGCGTGTTCATTTTCGCTGTGCAGAGGCACTCCCGGCATATGCGGCATCTTGATCGTCCTCTTGTGTCTTGGATCACCATGTGGATCTGGACCGGTGCCGCTGCCTGTCCTTCCGCTGTCTTTATCGGTGGTGTGGCTCGCCAGAGGATGAGTCCGAATCATGTCGAGGAGAAGTGTGAGGCTTAGGCCGAATCCGCTCACTGTCCAGCTGAAGACGGCCTCCGGCGTATCAAAAAAGAGAGTTTGTGAATTGTAGATGACGCATAGGCGGGCGGGGAATTGAAGTGAGTATTCAATTTTTAACTCTTGCAGCCATGCCTTGGCTGCCTGAAATGACTGGCGTTGCTGTATGACCGCTCTCGTATAGTCCGGGAAGATCATAATTCTCTGGGAGATGAAGAAAAGATCCCCTTTCATCCTGGAATGCTTGAGGATTGAGTCTCTGTCGTGATAATTGAGGATGCGAGCTATCATTGGTGGGGGCCATGCCCCAGGAGGTGGATGCTGCAACAGGGCTCTGTGTGCACGCTCTATGATGAAACAGGGGGATAAGGCGTCTCTTGGCATCCACGAGGTCAGCCACTCCGATCAGAATTTTTCTGGATCTTTACCTTCGCAGTTCTCCGGGAACCCCACGAAGCAGAGGTTGTTTCTGCGGGCTCTTCCTTCCGCATCTTCTGCACGTGTAGCGAGGCCCTTGGTAATTTTTTCCAGGGATGAAACTTTTACCTGCAGCGCAGAAATGGCGTCTTCTACCCCTGAGACCCTTGTCTCCGCCTCCGTGATACGTTCCACGGCCCCCCTGAGATCCTGGCGTAGTAGCGAAACTTCCCAGCCGACCGAGCCTATCTGGGCCTCCAGAGCCGTTCTCGTCTGGATAATTGCTGCCAGGAGCACAGAATTATCTGGCGGGGTGGCCGAATCGCCCTTGGACTCCGTAGATTTAGCACCAGCCCCAGTGAACTTGTCCATGGTGCTCTGTTTGGGAATACCGCTGGTTGATTTATCTTTTGTCATATTGACGGGGTAAGGCGTCTTAGATTTACTCTGCATGCAAAGGTATCCCCAAACAAGAGGGAAAAATGTCTCATCAGCTATTCAGTCCTGGCCAGCCCGACCCAAGTCCACCACAACAAGCAGTATCCTTGTTCTCTCTACTCAGTCTTGGCACCGCACAGCTCCCAGGGCAATCACACGGGGATCCCCCCATCCGGCAGGCACCACGGGGCGCTGCCCAGCCACTATGCACACCGGGACCACCTGGCAGGTACTCAATAAGCCAGGTACAGGTTTTGGGCCGCGCCCAGCCACTTACGCTCTGTGGCCGCCTGTCACGGGACCCTCAGCTTCTCTCGGTCTTGAGGGCCCCCAACGCACCACCAAGGCTCCGGGCATTCCAGTGTCCCTCGGCAGCCCAGTATAGCGCCCACAGGCATCCCGGACGTACCGGGCAGCCCACGGTCCCACAGCCGCCATGGCCGGAGGCTCCAAAAGGATCTTCGTTGTCAGGCCTTTCTCTTCAGGCCTGAGCCACACCACCGCAATCTGCCAAGGATGGAGGCCCCCCGCGCACCACCCAGGCCCCGGGCTGTCCAGTGTCACGTTAGCCCAACACAGCGCTCAGGGGCATCTCAGCCACACCAGTGCAATCTATGGCCCTGCCACCTCCAGGGCCGGGCATTTGGAAAAGTCTGCATCACTTGTTTTGGGCCTGCCTCCTTAGGTCCGAGCCACACCACCGCAAGTCCTCCGGAGCGGGTGGGTAGGGGGTGGGGGGTAACCCCTGACTTCAGCACGGAGATCACGTCCAATGCCACACCAACCACGGGGCCGGGCACCGCAAGATGGCGGTCCGCCTTCAGATCGGCAGCGCACACTCACCAGCAGCCCCGGGCCCCACGAAGGTCAGGCAGTATAGGTGTCCCAGGAGCCGGCAGCACCACACTCGTCTCCGTGCCTCTGCGGGTCTCTTCCGTCGACACTGCAGTTCGTCCGGAGCACCGGAAGGCGCCAAACATAAATTAAGGCCAACGCCGCCCAGGAGGTCTCAGCGGCTGCGCGAAGCCCCGGGCTGGATTAGGCTTCTTCACCGCCTATGCGGGCTGCGCGGCTGCCCTCCGACCTCCGATCACCTCCTCACAGCTCCGCCGGGACCCAGGCCGCGTCAGGTGGGCCCTAAACAGTACGTCGCTGCAGTCACCACCCAATCTCTATTCGGGGGACCAAAGCACAAGTTTTGAACAGCCAGCTGTCTCGTGTAACGGCGGATTTCAGTATCGGACTGGCGGAGCCGATCTAACTTGCGTCCGCCATGGTGGCCAGCCTAGCCACGCCCCGAAATTGGCAGAGTTTTGATGTTCCTGGTGTGAGATAAAACTTATTGTGTAGATTGAGTAATATTTACAGGGCAGGTTATCCCATCCAGGTCCATAGGAGGCATTGTGCTGATTGGGAGGGAGCCCATGAGCCAAAGGAGGGTGACACTCTACCAATGAGGCTGAGTTGAGAGATATTCATGTATGACCTTTGACTGAGGCTGGTGCGGCTGTATGGTTCACTTTGTAATGGATGGATTTTGAAAATACAGCCATGCATACATGCACTACAAGTCCAATGTTGCACAATTACATGTTACTCCTGCATTGTTTTGACTATATGATTCTAGGTAAATATGTGAGTGCCTGAGTGTACATGGTCTCATAAAGCTATCTTGCCTCCTTTGTACACCCCTGAAATACTACAATGGAGCCTTACTTAGTGCGGTGCTTACTAGTGGTGAAGTGTGATAAAACTGCCATCTGTGGGGCGGGGGGGTGTTTCGCTGAGGGGGGGTGGAGTCGCATGGGGGAGTCGCGCGGGGGGTCGAGGTGCGCAATAAAAAAACGTACCTTGCTGCTGGGTCCCGCGTCCCTGCTCCTGCTCTCCTCGTCTTGTAACAGGAAGCACAGCCAGGCCCCACTGACTAATCACAACGCTGCAATGCAGTGTTGTGATTGGTAAGCACCCAGGCTCCCCTGACCAATCACAACGGCATTGTGATTGGTCTGAGCGCTGTGACACAGCGCTCAGCCAGGGGCTGGAGGGGTGGGCATGTTCTCCATGCAGGCTGTAATGCAGCCTGCATGGAGAACAGGGAAAGTGTGCATGACTGGTTTGGGCAGCCCAAGAGGGCCGACCAAACAGTCACTGCGCACTTAGGAGTGGGCAAACCACTTCTCCCCTGCTCTGCTCCGAGAGCAGAGCAGCTTCGCCCACCCGCCCGCCCGCAAAGCTGCACGAAGCATAAAATGATAATAACTCAAAGTTATTATAATTTTATGTTTTGTACTTTGCACTGCTTAAAAGCAGTGGGGAGATGCTCCTCCGCCATAGCAGAGGAGCTGCCACTGCCTCCAAGGAAACCTGCCTCTTCTTTGGCTGCTAATCTCTCAATGGTACAGGACCTCAAATCATACCACTGCCTTCATATTTCATTAGTGTTCCTATTGGCCACCCCACTGCATTGATTCATTCTCTGATGCAGGCACAGATTTTCATTTTGGTGGGTTCTGGCACAGTAAGCGAGGTCTTGTCAAAGAAACTGTCACCTGCACCCACACACTCAGGGGTATAGCTATCAAAAGTGCAGAAAATTCAGTGACACCACGGCCTAGAGGTCTATGGGGACCTCTGCACCCCAATCATGGCTGTATTTCAGTACATAACCATTGATGTGTGGGGTGGAAGGCATTTGGCTTGCTTGCACCACAGCGTCTGGCATCCTTGCTTCGCCGCTGTACACACTTCTCAACTAGGATGTCATGCTTAGCGCCCTGAATCTGTGTTGTCTTTCACTTGAGACACACACATGAGGGTTCAGCTTATCATTTTGCTGGATTTTAGTACTTCTGTGCAGTGCTCAGGACCTGAGCGCCTCTTCCCTCTGCACTCACACTGCACCTTGCTCACTTCTTAGTGTGCTGGTATCAGTCATTGTCAGTGGAACATTCATCATTTGCGGATTTTACATCTCCATATATTTCAATTTCTTGCACTGCGTGCGTGAATCATAACGATTTGTTCTTGCGGTTCCAGGTTCGTTTGTATATCACAATTTGTGATTCACATTTTCCGCATCTTTAAATTTCGCAACGTACAATTCAAAAAATGTGCTGCTCATAGGTCTGGACCCTATTTTGCTTTCAAGTTTTTAATCGCCAAAATTGAAGGCCTTGCTTTTAGCCTAAAGTGAATGAATATATAATTTCAATCTTATTTTATGGGACGTAACATAAGCGCTGTAAGGCTAGTAAGGAGAACAAAAGCCACTTCAAACGTTGTTTATTGAGAGATGAAAGAACCATAGAGGATTTTTTTTTTCAGGATCCCACAGATGCGCACATGGCTGTCATCAAGGATGAAATACTGGAGCCTTATGAACGCCACAACATTAGCTATGGGTGTGGTTTAGAGTTCAAGCAAAGGTTTCTTTGATGTAACTGCGCACAACGAAGAGCTGTATGTCAGAGAGGTATCTGATGGCAATATATCAGATGGTCAGTCACCTTGCATGCTTCTTGTGCCAACTTCACTGCTCGCGTCCACTTTAGGGAGGGTTCGCAGTGCGACGAGGTGGGAGCTGAAAACTAACCTTTCAACGTAGTAGCGTAGCCAGTGTGCCATGGACCCAGTGTAGGAAAGGACCCCGGATGCGTTTTCAAATATAAATTACTGCATAAGCAGGTCTGAGTGGGCTGTCGCAGTGCCGGCTCCTCCGCTAAGCGCGGAGCAGTGTCGCTTCACTGCTTCAGCTGCACGCTGAATACAAAAAATAAAATGATAATAACGTTCAAAGCCAGGTGGGTGGGGCTGGGCTCCCCGCGTCACAGGGGGAGGAGTGGTAGCAGCACCTAAAGTGCGCATTACACTTTGGCTGGCCATCTCGGGCCAGCCAAAGCGTCATGCACACTCTGCATGTTCTCCACGCAGGCTGTATTACATCCTGGATGGAGAACATGCACAGCCTGCCAGCCCCTGTCTGAGTGCCGAACCACGGCGCTCAGACCAATCACAACGCTGCTAAGGCAGCGTTGTGATTGGTCAGGGGATTTTGGGAGGCTGTGTGCTTCCTGCCGAGAGGAGGATGGAGAAAGAAGAGGCGGCGGAAAGCAGTAAAGAGGTAAGTGCTATTTTCTTTTATTATTCCCCCCCTCGTGCCCCCTTTCCCCTCCCGCCTCACCACCCCTGGTCTGTACCAGCCGCTACTGCCACCCAGACCTCCAGGTGCAGGTGCCCCGGCGCCAGTGCTTAATTTGTAAAAATCATAAGTGGTGGGCCCTCGTCAGGAGACCACTGCATCTTGCACCACTCGTTGCCTCTGCCAGAGCTGACAATGACAGCACCAACACACTACTAACCATCACTCTCTTAAACTTGTGACAATTCCAGGCCCCCAAAGCTTTGAAAAAGGCCTGGGTGGTAGGTATTAGTAATTTTTTTAAATTGTGTATTGAATTAATAAACAGCTTTTGTCCTTATCTCTAAATTCGACTGACAGTTCCACCATGTGCGGACTGTCATAAGTGCCGGTGCTGACAATTAAGTGCCAGTGCCGAGCACAGGAAGCCACCGGCTCAAATTTAGCACTGCCCGGTGCCCTGATGACCCGGTGCAACTGCACCTTCACCTGCTGCACCATTGGAAGCTACGCCCCTGTTTCAACGGAAACCTGACTCATCCTGCCATGAGCTCTGAGAGCTAACAGTCAATATCTGGATGGCTACATAAGGTCACTCCGAGTTTGCACACAGGGACGAGCATGGGAACAGAAAGGAGTTGTAGCAAGCCTTCACCAACATGGATCCAGAAAACAAAGTACATACATGCATTGGGAGCCGTGCTCTACTTGTTGGCGTAGTTGGTGTGTCATGGGCCTTAGTGGGAGGAAGGAAATTGGCCTCCTGGCAGAAACTGGCCCCTTGACCACATTTACCTGCACAGACCGCCGTTGCTAAAGAAATCAGATAACGGGCCATCTAGGGCCATGGGAGATACGCTTGATTTCATCACCACACTGCTTAGGTCGAAGCCTACCAGACAGAGCCGCTGTCTGGTTTACAAAGACATCTTGGGGACATTCTGAAAGCTTCCCTGACACTCTACAGCACTGTACTCCACTCTACACCACTCCAAACTATGCCACTCTATGACACTTTACTCCACTCTACTCTACGCCATTTGACTCCACTCCACTATGACACTCCACTCCACTCCACTCTACTCCACTCTATGATACTTTACTCCACTCTATGCTGTACCTCTCTATGCCCCTTCACTCTACGTCACTCCACTCCATGACACCCTACTCCACTCTAAGCCCCTCCACTCTACGACACCCCACTCCACTCTATGCCACTCCACTCTATACCACTCCACACTATACCACTCCACACTACACAACTATACTCCACTCTACTCTACTCCACTCTACTCCACTGTACGCCACTCTACACCACTGTACTCCACTCTACACCATCCTATGACACCCCGCTCTATGCCACTTCACTCTAGGCCACTCTCCTCCACTTTACAACACTCCACTCTGTGGCATTCTACTCCATTACACTCTACTTCACTCTATGTCATTCCACTCTACAATGCTCTGCTCCACTCTACGGCACTTCACTTTAGGCCACTGTACTTCAGCCTATGCAATTCCACTCTACAACACTCTACAACCCTTCATTCCATTCCATGACAAACCACTCTATAACCCTTCACTATATGACACTCTAATCTATGACACTCTAATCTATGACACTCCACTCTATGCTACTCAATTCCACTCTGTGCCACTCAACTCTACACCACTTCACTCTACCCTACTCCAAGCCACTCCACCCTATGCAACTCTACTGTATACCACCCCACTCAACACCTCGTTTCTCCACTCTAAGGGGGTCATTAGGATGGCGGGCGGATCGCCACCGCCGGGCCGGCGGTGGCGATCCGCCCGCCATCAACCTGAATATTCCCACCGCCAAATTAGGATGTCAGTGGGAATGGGAATGGTACCGCGGCGGACGGAAAGACCGTCCGCCGTGGTCCCGCAAGGCAGTCCTTTTCCGCCCACCTTGCGGGACATGGTACAATGGGGCAATAGCAGCAGTGACGTGCAGGCACCGCCGCGGGCATTACGATGCCTGTCTTTTGCGGCGGAGATCCCGCCACAAAAAGACAGGCGGAGAATGCCTTCGGGGGCCTGTTGCGGGCCCCCGGGGGGTGGGGGAGTGGTGGGCTGCATGTAGGGGCTACCCATGGTACCCCCCTGCATTTGCATGTACAAGGTGGCAGGCACCACACGGTGCCTGTCACGTTGTACATGCAAATGCACAACATGTTTTTTTACATTGCGGCGGGTGCTGCTTGCAGCACCGTCCGCCGCAATGTAAAAATACGGGATGCGCACGCCAGTGTGGCGGGCGCATCCTAATTCGTATAGCGGGACCGCCGTACCTATGGCGGGCGGTCCCTTTTGCCAATGCGATGGCAGGCGGACTTTGTCCGCCCGCCATCGTAATGACCCCCTATGACACTTTACACCACTTCATTCTATGCCACTCTATGTCCCTCCACTCTATGCCCTTCCACTCTATGTCACTCCACTCTACTCTACACCATTCCACTCTACAACACTCTACTCCACTTCACTCTACAACACTCCACTACACTCTACGCCACTCTACTCTACGCCACTCCACTCTACGCCACTCTACTCCATTCTATGCCACTCCAGTCTATGCCCCTCCAACCTATGGCCTTCCACAACATTCTACGACCCTCCACCACACTCTATACCACTCGATGACACTCTACTCTACAACTCGCTACTGTATGCTATTGCTACTCTGCGCCACTTTGCATCACTCTGCGCCATTCTACGCCACTCCACTCTACGACACTCCACTCTATGACACTCTATGCCACTCCACTCTACGCGACTCTACGCCACTCCACTCTACTCCACTCTATGCCACTTTACGCGGTTCACTGACAGAATATCAACACCTAAAATATCCCCTTACCAAAATATTGTGTCATAAATATCGATGTCAAAAATATCAACATCCTATATTTATAATGGTAAGTAAAAAAATATCGGAAAAAAATTATCGGTCATTAATACAGTTGTACAAAATGTCGTATTTTATATATATATATATAAAATAATAAATATTAAATATATTAAATAGTAACATTAATATAAAAAAATATTAGATTTAATATACATTTTAACAAATATAACAAATAAACTTAATTTAAAAAAGTTAAACACACATATATAATTAATATATATATATACATATATTTACTTTAAAACAGTTACTAAACTAATAATTTTAATGTATTTTATAATTTAAAAATGATATAAAAATATAACTAATAAATGTTATACATATACCAAAAACATAAAATCTATAAAAAACAATCCATTCTAATTAAATTAAAACATTAAACTATTTAAAATTCTTTAAATATAGTAAACATTATTTTTCAAATTATAAATATTAATAAGTAAAAATAGTATAATTTCAAATAAACAAAACATAATAATATAAATTATAACAATACAAAATAAATTATAATATTTAATACACATACTATTCCCATTACAATTTAAACAAAACTACGCAAACTATTAAAGTAAATATATAAAACATTTGCCACTCCCACTTAGCGCAACACATAAATATTAAGACCTCCAATAAATGCAACAGTCGTAAAAGTGATTGATTGCACATAGTTAATATTTACTGCACCCATTCCAGCCGATACAACACCAGGGAAACTGTCAAAGAGCTGAGGGGTAAATTTTACTATTCCCACTCCACTGAGTGTAACAGTAGAGAAAGTGTTGAATTGTGGAGGGATACAATTTACTATTCCCACTCCAGTCAGTCTAACAGTAGGGAAAGTGTTGGATTGTGGAGGGGTAAAAATTACTATTCCCACTACAATGAGTGCAACAGGAAGGAAAGTGTTGAAAAGCGGAGAGATAAAATTTACTATTCCCACTCCAATCAGTACAACAGCGGGGAAAGTGTTGGATTGCGGAGGGGTACAAATTACTATCCCCACTCCTGTGAGTGCAACAGTAGGGAAATTGTTGGATAGAGGAGGGATAAAATTTACTATTCCCACTCCAGTCAGTACAACAGTAGGGAAAGTGTTGGATTGCGGAGGGGTAAAAATTACTATTCCCACTCCAATGAGTGCAACAGTAGGGAAAGTGTTGGATAGCGGAGGGATAAAATTTACTATTCCCACTCCAGTCAGTACAACAGTAGGGCAAGTGTTAGATTGTGGAGGAGTAAAAATTACTATTCCCACTCCAGTGAGTGCAACAGTAGGGAAAGTGTTCGATAGCGGAGGGATAAGATTTACTATTCCCACTCTACTCAGCTCAAAATTAAAAACAAACAAAATAAAAATATTTTAAAAACAAACTAAATAAAAAAATATATAAATATGTTGAAAATTAAAATTTAAATATATTTAATATTCAACATTTATAAAAATAAAAAACATATTATAATGTTAAATGCATATCACAAATACCTACAAATATTATATATTAAATAAAATAAAAAAATTATTTTCATACAAATAAATATTTTTATTTAGAAATTATTTATTAACAAAAACATTAATTATTACATACATTTTGTTTATTTGCTTCCTACCCTATAACACCACAAAACTCACAACCCACATCTAAAATCTAAAAACAAAAATATTCTCACAATTAACATAATTAATTATTAATTAAACTAATATTATTAATTAAAAAACAAATTAAAATTCATAAAAATTAATTAACTTCCCACACTGTACACCCTTAATCCCCACAACCCACACCTAAAATTAAACTTTAAATACATTATTTGCACAAATAAATTTAATTTTCAATTAAATAACTACTAGTATGTAACAACTAATTATAAAGTAAGTAAAATTAATTTACTCCCCATCCTTTACCCCTTTAAACCCATAACCCACCCACAAAAAAAGGTAATTAAACAATTACCATAAATAATTATCAATTAATTAATATTAATTATCAACTAATTATTAATTAATTAAAAATAAATTACTTCCCACCCTTTACCCGTATAAACTCCACCACCTGCACCTAAAATAAATTACACAATTACCATAATTAATTAACAATTAATTCATTAATATTAATTAACAACTAATTATTAATTCATTAAAAATAAATTACTTCCCACATTTTACCCCTTTTACCAGGTTCTGCCCTCCTCCAGTTTGCGAGAGTCTGTCGGAGCTCAAGGAGAACACTGCAGAAGCATGGTGCTTCGGATGGAGCAATTGAGACAGCTCCAACAGCAGATTTGGCGTAGTCCTTGTACTTGGCTGGCCCCAGGCCAGCAAGGAGGTGCCTGATCCTCACATGAGACAGCAGAGTAACAGGCCAGAGTGGCAAACCAATGAAGGTAGTTATCATGGTTGAGTGCCTGGCACTGCCTTGGTAGTGCAGACCCACACAGTACATGGGACAGCCTGAAGTGAAACGTGGTGCAGCGGATGAAAATGGCACCAGGGGCAGGAAGAGTTAGTCCTCACTGGAAGAGATGGTATACTAAACCCTGTGAATCATTCAGATATTAAGGAAACATGGGTGCTTTAAGCCCCTGCTACACCTTATTCCCATCGGTCCTCCCCAATGGTGATTGGCTGGTGAGAACACACTGCACACTGAATGGCACACACTTACAATTCTGAATAATAAGAATTCTGACTCTGTTTTGAATGCCATTAACTGTGGTTGTGCTGTGATGCTTTAGGGTGATATGGTGGACAGGATGATACGCACAGAGAATTTCCTTCATTCGAAAGGCAAATCGGGGAAGAGCAAAGGAGAACCTGTTACAGTGACCCAGCACATATGAAGAGGAGTACACAGCAGGGGAGCAGGCCCTCTTGAGATCAATCAGAGATGTAAGAAGTGATCTGCCTGAACAGACAACCTGTAGTGAGATATGGTGAGAGCTGTGGAATGCTAACTGGAAGTGCTGACAAACAAAGGGGTTGGTATTGAGAAGGAAATTGGTGAATAGGCTTCAGGTGTTAGAGCCTTAAGTAAAGGACTCAAATATTGGCGTACACAATTTGGTGTCTTTTAAATTGAAGGTGCTAGAGGGCTTTGAACTCATAGACAAACCAGCAACACCTACAGATCCTGTGTTGTGGGACATGCCTGAGAGCTTGGGGTTCATGATAAAATTCTTCTGAGCTTTTGCTGGAAGAGATGTGAGGGACTATGAGTGATCCACTGATTCTGAATGCGTGGAAGGTAAACCCGGTGTTTCAAATGCCACAAAGGCCACATGGTGGTGTTTTGGAGACAGGCAGCACTCCGACGGCCACTTCGACGAGCCCTGACCAGCAGTGAAAAGAAACTGCAGTTATGTTGTACAACAACAGACTCCTTTTCCTTCCTGACTTGAGTGCTTAGAATCGGTCTACGAAGAGCGCCCTAATGGAGGTGAGGAGTGGGATGTTGGAGAGAGGTGTTATAGCCTCAGTCAACTTTTCAGCAAATTTAACAATGAACTATTAGGGTACAAAGTATGTGTTTACGCAGCTGGATGCTGCAAGGGACTTTTTTTAAAGTCTGCCTTCCTCAGATTCTGGGTGATGACCTGGTGCACTATTGGAACAGTTCTGCATGGGCTTATGCTGGGGCTTGGATGGGTGGGAGGACTGTTTATAGACCTGGAGTCCTCCTCTGTGAGATAGATAGGGGTGAGTAGCAAGCAATATGGGTCTCCCTATTGCATGATTTTTTTCTTTTGTGTTTTGCATTTTGTTTCCTTGCTCTATTCCTTTCTCCTCTCTGGTCCTATCTGAACTGAATGTTTGATGTTAGGGAGAAAAAGGCTTAAGGTAGCTTACTCTTCAGGTTCTCCAGTATGAAAAGTGGTTGTAATTTATGGAAATCTGATGTGTTGAGTAGAAAAATAAAACATGCTGACGCCTAAACATGGTTGTCATATGCTTGCAATACAAAACATTATGCATAGCAGAGGTCAACCACCTTGAACTGGTATTGTACATATTGCATTGTTGTTTTAAAGTTCCAGCATGGTCACCTGGTTTAGAAGCAACTCTTTGGCCATCTTGGAGTGGTAAAACAATAATACATGATGAACAATACCATTTGAAGATGGACATTCTGTAAACATATTCAAGCTGGCCAACAAGATGCTTCTAAACATGGGAGTGCCAAGGACTGGACACCGAGAAGGTTTATAGAGTAGTTTTTTTTTATTGTCCATTGACAGGGTAACTCCTCCCAGTAGCCATAGTACCATTCTGCACAGAGTGAAAAATGTGAAAGGTGTCAAGTGTTTCCTTAGGAGCTTATCAGTTAGGATAAAAAAGACACAAAAAAAAACCTTTTTGGCAATCTTGTAACCCTTGATTTGAAATGTGGTACTGAAGTGGAGGTATTTTTGCACTGAGTCCCCCATAAGCAAAATGTTTTAAAGTCTGACCCCCCATCAAATTTTTATGCCAAAGCTTGGGGAGTGGGAGTGGCATGACGATCGCAGGGGGTGAGTAGTATAAAATAATTTCAATTGTGCCTTCCTTTAGTTCATAATCCACACTCAGGGTCTCATACGATGTCGGTCGGAAGGCATTCCGACCGACTCCTTGTCGGAATGGGTTCCGACCGACTCGGGTTCGGGGAATTCGACTGACCGATTATGATGGTTCCTAACACCGTTCAGTCGGACTCCCATTGATTTCAATTGGAGCCTGTGTTCCGCCCGACAACTCAGGCTCCCATTGAAAAAAGGGGTGGGTGTGGAAAACCTTGCACCCTGTGGCGGACACCCCATGGTGCCTGCCACACTGTGCATGGTTGGAAAGAGGGGACCCATGGATACCCCAATGGGCCCCAACCGGAGGCCCCCGGGTGAAGGGGAGCCTGCTACGGGCCCCCAAAATCAGCTTCCAACAGTCGATCCGTGTCAGACTGACCGAGTCGGATCAGCTGTCGGAATCCGACATCGTAATCGGTTGGTCAGAAATGCGGCCCGTAGAGCTCTACGATTTGGCTCCGATCGACTCAGACTCTCCAAATGCCGGTGGGCACGGATTCGGATTGTCCGACCAACTACCTTGTATCGTAATCGGTCTGAAATGTTTCAGAGTCGGTCGGAAACTTGGCTTCCGACAGTGGTTCGGTGAAACCAAATCCCATTCGGAGCCTTTCCGACCGACATCGTAATTAGGCCCTCAATGTGACATGTATGAAAGAGGAAATGCATCAAACAAAAACAGAATTGACCAAAACACCAAAAAACACTACATCCCATATTTAGGGTGCTGTGAGCCCCTTGCACTCCTAATGATAGCTACTGCCTTGCAAAGAAGGTTGTCTCCTTTGCCGATTGTTAACAACATGGCCTCCTATCTGACGCCATCGCTCTCTCTCCAATTTTTCTGAGTCTCAAACTAAGGTGTCTCCTCTGCTTCACTTTTCCCCTCCCATGGACCATTGCTCCGAGACTCAACCCAACAATGACATAGCAAGTATACAGTGGGCCCCTAATGCAGTGCAAGATGGGAAAGATAGTAAAGCAGCCTCAGTTCTGTAGCACTAATGATACCTAACGCTCTGCGAAGCAGGCTGTATATCCTGCTCATTCCCTGCGGATCGCTCCCCTATGCCTAGAGCCCAAAGCAGGCTTTCTGCCACTTCATGCTAACAAAACACACATCTAGCCACCCCTCCCACCCTGTTGCTTGGGCCCTGCTCTGTATGCAGCAAGCGTGTGCTGGGCCCAAATGCTAGTAAGTAAAATGGGCCCCCACTCCTTTTCATAGTAGGGCAGGGGGGATGGGCTCCTGTGCTGTGAAGCAGAGAGTGATAGAGAACTAAAGAGGAAATATGCCTTCTCACCAGAGTGCTTGCCACCTGCAAGAAAAGTAAATGTGTGCAATTAGTTAATCACCAAATTTTAAGGCTGCTTTGGTGCCAGTATAGACTTAAATTGTTGGAGTTGCTTGAAGCTTTTGGTGACAAACATTTATTCTTTTAGAGAACTAATATAAAGGTGGTATCAGTCGAATTCTGGTAAGCCTTCTTTTAATGGAAACTTACAAATATTTTTGCATGAGATACATTCCGATTGTTTATTACCAATGCGTGGATTTTTTAAGCATGTGTTTTGTTTTCAACACTTTGCAGCACTCTATTTTATACTGTAGAATACAATTTTAAAATAATGACATATTCACAATGCTTTCTGTCAAAGACTCGGATCTCGTAGCAGTATAAATAAATAATTCACTGTTTCTCACTGCACCAATCAGGATTTAATCTGGTTACACACATAGACATCTGCAGTGGTCACAATAACTAAGGGGCTGATTACGATGGCGGACGGACTTCAGTCCGTCTGCCATCGTATCGTATTTGGGACCGCCCGCCTACAAGGCGGAAGTCCCACAGTACGAATTACGATGCGACCGCCACCGAGGTGGTCACATTGCTTATGTTTTGCATTGTGGCGGGTGCTGATGGCTGCAGCACCTGCCGCAATGCAAAAAAGGGAAAATTTACATAACCCTGCACTACGTGGCAGGCACAATGTGGTGCCTGCCGCATGGTGCAGGGATATGTAGGGGGGCACCATATGTTCCCCCAGGTCCCGTGTCTGGGGACCAAGGGGTAAGGGGGGCCCACTACGGGCCCCTAAAGTCCCGTTCCGCCTGCCTGTTCATGGCAGGTCAACCGCCATGAACAGGCAGGCGGAAAGGGACATCGTAATCCCTAAGGTGGTGCCTGGTAGGCACCACCACCATTGTAGGGACTACGAGCCCCTCCGCCGCACCCGCGGTCTCAAGGAGCCCGTTGGATGCGCCACACATCCGCCCGTCATCATAATATGGCGGGAGGTAAAGTTGGTTACGATGGCGGGAGACTGCCACCAAGGGCCTGTCGGTGGCGGTCTCCCCACCATTGTAATCGGGCCCTAAGTGAGGTTTCATAACATAAAAGAGTACATGCCCTATTGTTTATTTTAAGTATTTATTTTTCATTCAAGGTATGGGGTGTTATTTTATATGCAGTCAACTGAAGGTGAAAACAAAAACAAAATGCATAATATTTTGTTCTTTTTAGCCATCTCTTTGACCAGTCTCCACACTACTTGCCCTGCCCAATAGCACTTAGGGCCCGATTACGATGGCGGGGGGACCGCCACTGACCGGCTGCCGGTGGAGGTCTCCCCGCCATCGTAACCAACTTTACTGCCTGCCATATTATGATGGAGGGCGGATGTGCGGCGGACGTAAAGACCGACTGCCTCGCAGCCGACGGGCTCCTTGAGCCCGCCGGTGTGGCGGAGGGGCTCGTAGTCCCTACAATGGTGGCAGTGCCTACCAGGCACCGCCATAGGAATTACGATGTCCCTTTCCTCTGCCTGTTCATGGCAGTTAACTCGCCTTGAACAGGCAAGCGGAAAGGGACTTTGGGGGCCCGTAGCGGGACACAGTACCTGGGGGGCACCTATGGTGACTTTGGGGGCTGTAGCGGGACACGGGACCTGGGGGGCACCTAAGGTGCCCCCCCTACATATCCCTGCACCAACGAGAAATGGGAAACCATCAGCACAACAAAATAAGCAAGTTACCTACATACGAGCGGCGAATAGTCCAACGTAAACCCAATTATACGAATGTAGAGAGATGCTGACAAGTGGCAGACTAGGTTTTTGACACCCACGTGATCGGACGCGATTTTGGTGCGGCTAGTGCAGTACTTAACTTGGTTACCAGTAGAGTCAGCGTCTCTCTACATTCGTATAATTGGGTTTACGTTGGACTATTCGCCGCTCGTATGCAGGTAACTTGCTTATTTTGTTGCGCTGGTGGTTTCCCATTTCTCGTTGACACACGTGTGGAGAGGATTTATTTTAGTATACCTTTTCCACTGTTGCAGGTCATTGCCTAACTACTTTGGACTCTGAATCAGGTACTTTGACTTTTGGAATGATGAGTGCACTTTTGTACTGGCGGGCAGTCACGTTTGTCTAAATTCACGCTTTGTTTATACAGGTCAACCTAGTGTTTGTTGTACCTGCACGAACTTGTCTGCATTCTGGTAGTAAGTACTCACGTGGATATTAGCTTCATGCACCATTTCAGCATGCACACCTATGGTTTTGTGGCCGTGGTTTTTCTTTATCCCACTATATCTGTGTAGACTGAAAGTAGATTTGTTTCACTTTGGTGATTTTACTTTATGGTATGGTCATTCAGCTTTGTGGCATGTTTCTACTTTTTCGTTCAGCATGTAGGGTTTCCACAGTCTGCTGTACATGTATATACAAATTACCTTCCAGTTATTAACGCTGGTTTCCTTGTTGTCTCAGGAGCGCACCGTTTTGGTGGTGTGTTCGTGTTTACTTGTTTCACTCTTTGTAGTATTGGGGGTGTCATCTAATAAGGTAGCTTTGATTGGACTCTTTCAATGAAGCAACAAACATGCGTATTTTCGTTTGTATTACAGTGGCCCCTGAAGAAGGGACAGACGGTCCCGAAATGCATTGGGCATGGTGTCATCAAGTGCAACGCATACAAAGACAATTGTATTTCATAATTTTGGTTTTGTACAAACTGTATAATTGTATCAGAATTGTCGATGCAGCTATATTGTATCTATTAATGACGTTCTGAAAAAATAATGAAAACTCATTGATATGCTTTATTGGATTATTGTGTTCTGTGTACATATACTTAAGCTTGTTAAAAATGTGTTTCTTTAACTGATGTGTAGATGGATTAAAATTCATCCGAGTTGTGCACACAGTTTATTCAAGCCATTCTGCTTGTTTATCTTCGCATACCGCATGGTGTCTGCCACGTAGTGCAGGGATATGTAAATTGTCCCTTTTTTGCAGTGCAGGGGATGCTGCATCCAGCAGCACCCACCACAATGCAAAACATAGGCAATTCGACCGCCTCGGTGGCAGTCGCATCGTAATTCTTACTGTGGTCCTGCCGCCTTGTAGGCGGGCGGTCCCAAATACGAAACGATGGCGGACGGACTGAAGTCTGTATGCCATCGTAATCAGCCCCTATGTATTACAGTGCCCACACTTTATTTACACTTCAACTGCTGCATGTTGAGGAAGGCAGCCTGCAAAAAGCATCAGTCAAGCTTCCAGGCTCTTTTCATTTACAAGTAATTGCAGACGCATTTGGGCCCTCCTGGTAATACAGCCACGGACCCCAAGGGGCAAACCCCACAGTTTGCAGTGAATCAATCAATCAATTGCTTGTAAAGCGTGACTACTCACCCGTATGGGTAAGTCCTCTGCACTAGTTTCATTTGCAAATCACCAAATTGCTCCAGACATCAGGAAGAAGATAAGAGCCAGACAAACCAGGAGTGGATTCTAGAAGAATGAAACAAACTCCTAGTACTGGAAGCAGAACTCCGGGACAAAAATAGCAGCAAGGGTGAATGTTGTGCTGATAAATCAGCAAATGAATGCATTGAAACACATTTTCCTCTTGTAGTAGCCTTCTTTTTATATTCTTCAAATAGCAATTGATATCACAGCATAAGACTCAATCCATCTTGGATTGAAAACCTCAGACATCCTTCTATGAACAGACCACTGTCTTGGAAAAGGCTGATTTTAAGCTCTTGCCACTCCACTTTCCAGAAACTCCTTGTTTTTATTCAATGAATGAAGAAGCCTAGATCTGACATCCTTGTTGCATCGCTGAATTCTGAAGCCCTGTGGTTGCTGTACCTGATCTGCGCTAAACACACTCACAGACAACAAACCAGGATAAGCGCGAGTGCGGAGATGCATGATCAATCCAGGCAGAGAGGACAACCACTCATGAGCTGAAAGTGGCATTAATGAATGTGTTGATGGAAAGAGGGTGGAATGCTGCATTTTTCTCTGAGTGCAATCTGTATTTGCTAAGCTCTTGGTACTCTAATAATCACACGTCAGCACAGATGTAACAGGCAGCCATCTAGTAAAGATAAAACAAAATAAAAAGAGGAGAAGGAGAGAAACAAAAGAGAGCATATAAAAGGAAATATGGACAACTAAAAGACTGGCCCATCAAATCCGGCACTCAAGCCTACTCATTTTAATGCAGACGAGCATATGATTACAGTGTCACGTTTTAAGGATTTTAGGGGCCCTTGGCAAGACATACTTTAAGGGCTACCGTTTGCAACAACTTCCTATTTTGTTACCCTTTTTATTCTAATTCAAGCCCTCTGATGTCAAACACCTTTGACTAATATGTGAAAGGTAGAGATGGAGAAATAGACAAATGTGGGCAATTGCCCTCTCTGCCCATGGCTTAAAACGTCTATGCATGATTAGGCACAATGCTGTCACTCACAGGGCAATAGAATCAATAGCTGAAATGGGCTGATCTATTGTGCCATTCTGTATCATTTTGTAGGCTGATGCAGAATGTGAAAGCTACACAAATATAATGATGGCATCAAATAGCCTCCCTCTGTGTATGTATATATATATGTATGCACATCTCTAAATGTATCTTTTAGTGAATGTATTTAATTGCAAGAAATTGACAGACAGCTAAGCCTCTCATGCCCTCCTAAGAGGGTGTAGCAAGGATTATAACAGTGGAAATCTTCTACCCCAGTATTTATCAAAAGGGTTCACAGACACCAAAAACCTAAGGTAATCTGTGAGACGCCATGTAACAAAATTCCTGTCTGCAGGCTTTAACATGGTGTAATGACAATCCAACATAAAAGCCAATTAGCATTAACATATTAACATATGCTTTTAATGAGAAATAGGTCAGGCCTTTCTGCCTTTCTTGTAACGTTTCATAATAAAACGATCAGACCTACGTCATCTGATTCAACTTTTCCCGAACAAACCAATCAGGCCGATAGCCTTTATCACTGGCTTGTTACCATAATCAACTCAGGCCTTCGAGCATAAGCTCTCCCACAAGGCAGCTATCAGGCATACTGTCATAAAATTATAAGCATACAAAATTACAGTTAGCAAAACAATACGCAATCCATCCCAGAAATGCTTAACAATAATTACAACCCAGCAAACCTTCTACCCCCAGGGATTGTCAGAGGAGATAGCCAAAGCTAAAACTCTTGCCTACTACAGTCTTCTGTGAGATTCCATGTGACAAAATACCTGTATAGAGGCTATAAAAGTAGAATAACAATCCACCTTTAAAGCCCAATTGACTTTAATGTAGGATTTTCAAAATAAATAAATCAGATCTACTGCCTTTATCATAACTTCCCATAATAAACTGATCAGACCTAAGGCATCTGATACATTTCCCAATGAAAAATATCATTACCTAACATTTCCAGATGAAACACCTGTAGACTTCATCACTGACTTGTGACCATAGCCAACTCAGGCCTACTGCCAATCATCAGATATACAGTCATAACATTTTTCAAAATGCAGCCTCCCACACATGGCAAAAAACCCCCTCCTAACAATTCCTAACACGGATTTTCACAAAGCAAATCTTCTACCCGCGAGGTTTGTCAGCGGGATCAACAAGCACCAAAACCCTTGGCTACCACAGTAATTATAAAGGTGGATAAAATAGTTCAGTGGCTAAAGCAGACAAATTCAGAAATAAAGTTGGTTGTACTACTTAGACACTTACAGCAGTGTAATATCTGGATGTCAGCTACTGAACAAACCTTCGAGTGAGGGAGTTAATTAGTAAAAAGTAAGCGAGTCTGGATGACCCTATGGACAATAGTTTGAGGCTTGAATTTTGTAACAAAAACTTGTCTCTAATTTCTAATGGTAATCTGGGGCCATCGTTTCCCAGGTTATTTTTGTACCATATCACACTGAGTGCAGTATATCTGCCGAGTAACTGCAATGCACATCCACTCAGAGCACCAGCCAACTTTTTGAGAGCATATGAGGCGCAACGAAAGGCCCTGCAGAGCAAGTGGCCCCCATTCAGCTCAAGGCCAATTAATATCTGTGAGATATGGTAGACTATGGGGCTCCTCCTCACATCCTGCATGTGGGCCCCATCATTTTGTGTTACCTAACAGGAGAGACTACTGCAGAATTCTGGTCCAGATGTATCATTACATTGGTTGGAAAAAGTGGCTGCAATCAGCAAGCAGTATTTTTTAGACCAGTGTTGAATTTTGTGATCCAACCTATGTAGAAATAGCTCAGCTCTCATAATTCAGAATCAGAGTGGGTCACAGTCCAATTTGTCTCATTAATACTCATAAGGTACTTTGCAAACTGTGACTCGCTGTGATTGGAGGAAATCACAGGTATGGTGGGCTGCAGAGGTCAGCAGACCATCATGTTCGTGATTGCTTTATAAGCAGCCCTACTGCTTTAAAAAACAAAAAAATATATTTAAAAAAGTTTCTGTGAGAGTTGGCAGTGATCCTGTGGACCAATGCCTACACTCCACCCCTGACTTTTTTTCAACTATTCACAAATGGGAAGGTGTTCAAAGGGGACCCCTTCCCTTTTGCAAACATTTTACCACACCAGCTTGGGAGTTGGTAACTTTCCAATGGTTTGTAATCGGGATTATGGTCACAAACAATTGCTACATATAGTATCAAGTTGCAATTTGTAAGGGATGCCTACAACATGCCCCTTCCAAACTGCATTTCAGTAACTATTGGGAAACACATTTTAGGAGACTATAAAAGTTTGCCGACTTCTAAAATGGGTTTCATACATATAAAAAATCTAGTTTGCCCTTGCAAACGCTCCTATTTTGTGAATCACAGAGTTTGTGATCTCAAAATAGGTTAGTGCATTGACCATCTGGGTTTACAATTTTGGAAGTCATGCCACTCATTTGGAAGTCTAAATACATCTTTGCATAAATTTTGAGAGCAAAGCAGATAGCGGTGCAGCCAGTAGAATTTGTAAGAATCCCAAAACGCGAAAGGAAGGTGGGACTAAGGGAGATGGTAATGAAAAGGAAGGAAAAATATGGACATCAGTAAATCCAGAATACTCCTGAGTCTCTAAAACTAGAAGCTGTAATTTAATAACAAGACAATTTCTGGAATGCTGTACATTCCTACCTTTCATGTTTAGAGCTTTGTGTTTTTTTCTGGACTTAAAAACGTGCAAAAGGGGGCTTAACTGGAGCACTCATTCAAGGTGTGGTGATGACCCCTCTATTGAAAGACCCTTTGTCATTTAACTTGCTGCCACCTCGCCTGAAACTCACTCTTCATCTCCCTTAGTGTATGTGCCATGCAGCAGACATCTTTCTGGCCAAGAGAAAGGGAATCCATGTCAGCAATAACATCTTGCAGCAGCTAGCTTGGTTTTTGACTTGTAAACATCACTCAGCAGCTTGTTCACATGTCCTTTAAGTTCAGTTGATTCACCGGAACCTCAAACCTTCGTCCCCAGCCAAAAAGTGTGGGGTATTCTGACCAGTTCATGCTTGAAAGAGCAGTGTTTATTCCGGTGCAGACATACGACAAATGAAAACTAACGCGCTTCAGTATGAACACGCCTTGATCACGGGAGAGCCAGCAGTATTCCCGGCACTATTTAAAATACAAAAGTGTGAGTGAAAATAGAAGAGGGATTGGGAGGATTCCAAATAGGACATCCACTTTCGGCCACTGCATGTGTATGCACGAAAACTAATCGTATACAATTTCACAAGAAATATGAGCTCGTGCGGAGCCGCATAAAAGAATTGTTACATCTATAGTAATTTAGCTTATTAATATATACATAAGCATACAACCGAATAAAAAAAATAATAATATTCAAATCAATGTGCCTGAATGCAAAAAAAAGAATGAAAACAATATAAAATAAAACAAAACAATGTGGTTCTACATTCACATCAATATGTACAGGGTTGTGTTTACAGCTAAGCCCAGAGATTTTGCATGGTTATCGACACTCTTGATATTGTGCCCAAGTGGGCTTCAGACCCATTAGCAGCTGAGGATGCGCATTTGTACGTGTGCATAGCATCATTATTCCTTAGTGACAAATATTAATTGCATGGACACAGGCTGATTAACAACAAAATCACTTGTTGCATAGTCACAAACATCCTCGATATTGCGCCCACATGGGCTACATCCCATTAGCAGCAGTGGATACGTATTTATACGTGTACAATGATCCATCGTTCCTGAGTGATGAATATTAATTGTATAGACATAGTTAAATTTAACAGCAAAGTCCTATGTCAGAAAATATCCTTCAATGTAATTAAATACTCAAATTATGGTCCCCTAGGAAGTACAGATGTGTCATAATGAACTAAAATAGCAATCAGAATCATGGTCAAGGTTCTAGTTAGGTGAATTTCTCAGTGACAACATTAACATTTTAAACTAAAAAACACAGAAATCCAGCAGTTATATTTAGTAGCACTAATATACACTGCTTATATTCTCACATACAACATCACTCATGACATGTTCCATGGCATCATTTATGAAATCACTGATGACATCTCAAATGACATCTTTGATGACATCAATGATGGCATCACTGATGACATCAACCAATGAGTGTGGAAGTTTGTTTTACACTTTACATAGTGGCTAGTACCTACCATATTAACTCTATGTAAATTTGTACAGCTTAGGTACAGCTAATGGGTGTAAGTGTTTACAAAATTTGTGTGCTCCTAATGCACCATAGCTGTGTGGAGGTATTAAACAAGTTATAAATGTTTGCATTCAAGAGTAACTGTGTGTGCAAGCAACAGTTGACTTGTATTGATTGTGCTCCACCCAACTTTTTGGTTCTGCATAAAAAATTTCCAACAGGAGAACGATTCTATGTAGTAGATACTAACTTTTGTAAGCAGCATTGAGTTATTAGAGAGAATTGTGTCACCATGATAATTTATACTAAACATGGAAGAGTGTGGGCACCAGGTACTAACCTATATATGTGTGCTTGTTTTGCTTTATAAGAAGGGCTATCTATAACGCTTTCACCACCGTCTGAAGAAGTGCCGGTAGTAGGATCTTTAGCACATTTAGATCTTGTTTATTTTTTAGCAAATAGTGTCTTTTTTTATGACAGCTGTGGCATAGAATGTACACTGCTTTTAGTAGATTTGTTTGATCACTCTGTGGTGTATTTCTCATGAGAGTTTCACTGTTTGGAAACAGTGTGCAAGAATGAACCCTCTCCATAGAGTAAAAAATGTTTACAGTACTCAGTTCTCTACTGATATAAACTTAATTTCTTTATGTAGCTTTGGTGTGTGTCAGTGGTTTGATACAGAAAAAAGCTGTCTGTAGTAGGGCATTTTTATTTTGAATTGGCTTTCACTATTTTGGCTTTCTCTGAACAGATGTATATAGATTGAACACCGCACTCAGGGGCCAATTCCGATCTCGGCCAAAGGCGCACCCAACACCATTCGGCTGGGAAAAAAGCCTGGCGAATGCCTGTTTCCCGACCGACTCGCACATTCTTCCGAACGAGCAAGTACGATGCGCACAACTGCAGAGATTCCGACCCAGTCGTACTCACCCAATCCAGGTCCTGTTCTCCGACCGAGCCGGATCCGGAAACGCAGAATCGAGTCGTTCGGAAGCCAAAATAGAGCCCCGTCCGGCCGGACAAGTACGATGCGCTTTCCGTACGCGCCGAACCCGTCGCTACGCATGGCACGTCTAAGCATATAAGCTCCGATTCGCGCCACAAGACGATCCACGGCTACGAGACGAACACGCCAGCCACGAGGACAAGGCGAAGCAACGACAAAGACGAACGAGACGAACCAACCATGAATCCCATCGTGCCGATCCTACCAATATTCTACATCTATTACCGGAACAGGCACGGACGCGTACGGCGCAGAAGGTAAGTCAGACACCCACCACACAAACAAACCACACGTACCCGACATATCACACACACACAGAGGGATGCAGAAATTACTTGCAACAGCAGCACCATAGGGGCGGGATGGCCATCACCAATGCCACATATACACATAGGGGTCTCGATGCCAACAACTAACACCACCCCTACCCAGGGGGTGCCAGATGCCTACCACTACTACCACCTCTACCCAGGGGGTGCCAGATGCCTACCACTGCTACCACCCCTACCCAGGGGGTGCCAGATGCCTACCACTACTACCATCTCTACCCATGGGGGGCTGGATGTCTGTCACTACTACCACCTCTACCCAGGGGGTGCCAGATGCCCACCACTACTACCACCTCTACCCATGGGGGGCTGGATGCCTGTCACTACTACCACCTCTACCCATGGGGGGCTGGATGTCTACCACTACTACCACCCCTACCCAGGGGGTGCCAGATGCCTACCACTACTACCACCTCTACCCAGGGGGTGCCAGATGCCTACCACTGCTACCACCCCTACCCAGGGGGTGCCAGATGCCTACCACTACTACCATCTCTACCCATGGGGGGCTGGATGTCTGTCACTACTACCACCTCTACCCAGGGGGTGCCAGATGCCCACCACTACTACCACCTCTACCCATGGGGGGCTGGATGCCTGTCACTACTACCACCTCTACCCATGGGGGCTGGATGTCTACCACTACTACCACCCCTACCCAGGGGTGCCAGATGCCTACCACTACTACCACCTCTACCCATGGGGGGCTGGATGCCTGTCACTACTACCACCTCTACCCAGGGGTGCCAGATGCCTACCACTACTACCACCCCTACCCAGGGGTGCCAGATGCCCACCACTACTACCACCTCTACCCATGGGGGGCTGGATGCCTGTCACTACTACCACCTCTACCCAGGGGTGCCAGATGCCTACCACTACTACCACCCCACCCAGGGGGTGCCAGATGCCCACCACTACTACCACCTCTACCCATGGGGGGCTGGATGCCTACCACTACTATCACCCCTACCCAGGGGGTGCCAGATGCCCACCAATACTACCACCTCTACCCATGGGGGGCTGGATGCCTACCACTACTACCACCCCTACCCAGGGGGTGCCAGATGCCCACCACTACTACCACCTCTACCCATGGGGGCTGGATGCCTGTCACTACTACCACCTCTACCCAGGGGTGCCAGATGCCTACCACTACTACCACCCCTACCCAGGGGTGCCAGATGCCCACCACTACTACCACCTCTACCCATGGGGGGCTGGATGCCTGTCAATACTACCACCTCTACCCAGGGGGTGCCAGATGCCCACCACTACTACCACCTCTACCCATGGGGGGCTGGATGCCTGTCACTACTACCACCTCTAACCAGGGGGTGCCAGATGCCTACCACTACTACCACCCCTACCCAGGGGGTGCCGGATGCCTACCACTACTACCACCTCTACCCATGGGGGCTGGATGCCTGTCACTACTACCACCTCTACCCAGGGGATGCCAGATGCCCACCACTACTACCACCTCTACCCATGGGGGGCTGGATGCCCACCACTACTACCACCTCTACCCATGGGGGGCTGGATGCCTGTCACTACTACCACCTCTACCCAGGGGGTGCCAGATGCCCACCACTACTACCACCTCTACCCATGGGGGGCTGGATGCCTACCACTACTACCACCCCTACCCAGGGGGTGCCAGATGCCCACCACTACTACCACCTCTACCCATGGGGGGCTGGATGCCTACCACTACTACCACCCCTACCCAGGGGTGCCAGATGCCCACCACTACTACCACCTCTACCCATGGGGGCTGGATGCCTGTCACTACTACCACCTCTACCCAGGGGGTGCCAGATGCCTACCACTACTACCACCCCTACCCAGGGGTGCCAGATGCCCACCACTTCTACCACCTCTACCCATGGGGGGCTGGATGCCTGTCACTACTACCACCCCTACCCAGGGGGTGCCAGATGCCCACCACTACCACCACCTCTACCCATGGGGGGCTGGATGCCTGTCACTACTACCACCTCTACCCATGGGGGGCTGGATGCCTGTCACTACTACCACCTCTACCCAAGGGGTGCCAGATGCCCACCACTACTACCACCTCTACCCATGGGGGACTGGATGCCTGTCACTACTACCACCTCTACCCAGGGGGTGCCAGATGCCTACCACTACTACCACCCCTACCCAGGGGGTGCCAGATGCCTACCACTACTACCACCTCTACCCATGGGGGCTGGATGCCTGTCACTACTACCACCTCTACCCAGGGGGCTGGATGCCTGTCACTACTACCACCTCTACCCAGGGGTGCCAGATGCCCACCACTACTACCACCTCTACCCATGGGGGGCTGAATGCCTGTCACTACTACCAACTCTACCCAGGGTGTGCCAGATGCCTACCACTACTACCACCCCTACCCAGGGGGTGCCAGATGCCTACCACTACTACCACCTCTACCCAGGGTGTGCCAGATGCCTACCACTACTACCACCCCTACCCATGGGGGGCTGGATGCCTGTCACTACTACCACCTCTACCCAAGGGGTGCCAGATGCCCACCACTACTACCACCTCTACCCATGGGGGGCTGGATGCCTGTCACTACTACCACCTCTACCCAGGGGGTGCCAGATGCCTACCACTACTACCACCCCTACCCAGGGGGTGCCAGATGCCTACCACTACTACCACCTCTACCCATGGGGGGCTGGATGCCTGTCACTACTACCACCTCTACCCAGGGGGGGCTGGATGCCTGTCACTACTACCACCTCTACCCAGGGGGTGCCAGATGCCCACCACTACTACACCTCTACCCATGGGGGGCTGAATGCCTGTCACTACTACCAACTCTACCCAGGGTGTGCCAGATGCCTACCACTACTACCACCCCTACCCAGGGGTGCCAGATGCCTACCACTACTACCACCTCTACCCAGGGTGTGCCAGATGCCTACCACTACTACCACCCCTACCCATGGGGGCTGGATGCCTGTCACTACTACCACCTCTACCCATGGGGGGCTGGATGCCTGTCACTACTACCACCCCTACCCAGGGGGTGCCAGATGCCTACCACTACTACCACCTCTACCCATGGGGGCTGGATGCCTACCACCAACAACACCCCCACTCATAGGATGGCTAATACATGACACAACAAGCACACACCAACATAAAGAATGCAACATAAAGACATCCCCCCCAACACCATGACAAGCATGTGTAGACTGTGTCAAATGCCTACAACACTGAACATGACTTTGAACATACAATGTGACCCCCTATCACATGTGTCACACATAAATGTGTGTGGCCTCCACAATGCAAGCAGACCATGACCACTGTGGCAATGGGGTCCAAACCTTCATCATCACAGTGACCAAAAGGTAAGTGTGGGGTCCATAGCTGAAGCACATCTTGAACATTGTGGCAATGGGGTCTAAACCCCCATCATCACAGTGACCAAAATGTAAGTGTGGGGCCCATAGCTGAAGCACATCTTGAACATTGTGGCAATGGGGTCTAAACCCCCATCATCACAGTGACCAAAATGTAAGTGTGGGGCCCATAGCTGAAGCACATCTTGAACATTGTGGCAATGGGGTCTAAACCCCCATCATCACAGTGACCAAAATGTAAGTGTGGGGCCCATAGCTGAAGCACATCTTGAACATTGTGGCAATGGGGTCTAAACCCCCATCATCACAGTGACCAAAATGTAAGTGTGGGGCCCATAGCTGAAGCACATCTTGAACATTGTGGCAATGGGGTCCAAACCCCCATCATCACAGTGGCCAAAATATAAGTGTTGACATTGAAAAAGCTGCAACTGCCAAACTGCATGGATGATTCCTGGTCACAGAACAACAAACACATCAGTGGCAAAGTAGTGCTTGTGTCCCATAGCAACATAGATTGGGGGAGGCAAACACTGTAGTGCAAATAAGACATACCATTGGCCATGTGCAGACAAACATCACCCATGGGGGCTGACACTGTCAACATTCATCAATGACACAATGACAGAAGTGACCATCAGAATGCAGACCCACATATTTGCACCAATGGGCACACAAATGCAGATACCCTGTGGAGACTGTAGATGTGAGGTGAACAGATACCATACCATGGCAGCAATGGGACACACAAACAATGATCATTGTGCTGACTGATGACCCAGGAGTCCCAGGGACAGCAGGGGAAACCCACCAAACAACATACAGCCAATGGCACACTAAAGATATGCCAATGCAGTGGTGCAGATGCACAAACACAAACAGGCAGACCCACACTGCACATCAAACACAACAGGTGGGGGGTGCCAGTGTCCCCAGGCAACCACACAACACATGATGAGGCCTGAATACCAATTACACAGATGCGCATACAGTGCCACACAAAGGTAACTCATGGATCCAAATCCCCTATGTGGGCAATCAGGCATCGTTAGATGAGAGGGAGCACAAATCACACATGTCACACAAGCATGTAGGAACAGCAACTGACACAGCAAGACACAGACACACCACAGCACTACCCCCAGGGTCCCCACAATGTGGTGACCCTGGGCTGCATGACAATCCCACTGTGATGACAAAGCTAGATGTCGTTCACACTGTGAAACACAGTCATGTGTCCTGAGCAACCAACTACCATCACACCTACACAAGCACAAATCAATCAGCACGGCCAGTAAGCCAAGGCCAACATGGAGGCAGGGGTCTAGCCGGGCAACAACTCTCATCTGCACACACCTCGATCTCCAACAATGTGCAGCAGTGAAGCTCACATGCACTGGTGACATTGCACATGCATCCATGACAATCCCATGGGTGGTGGTGGGAACCAAGGTGCAGAAACACATCACACATGGCCACTCAACAAGACTCCTGAATGTCTGACACACTGCACACTACGCTGTACATGGACATGACGGCAATACCACACCAACCAATGGGATCCCAGCCACAGTCCCACACCAATGAAGAAGCCAAGGTCACCCACAAAGAACACACATAGACAACTACCAACATTGCAGCCCTGACCCTGAGGAGTGCCAGCAGTCACACACACAACGTGTCACAATCACTGTAAGCTAACACAAACTGGAAATTACATGACAGGTGTAAACAACAAGTGCCAAGGGGAATCCTGACTGTGTCCCATCTGCGTCTGCCCACAAACTCAGCCCTGACAGCAAACACACCTATGGGTGACACCCTGATGACCAGTAATGTGCCATGCACCCACATCACAGAAACCCAGGGAGAAGACTTTGGGGGAACATAGGTCAACTCAGCAAGCATCACAAACAGGAACATCACTAGGGATCCCAGCATGCACAGCAAAATGGAAGTGAACACACAGACATGCTCATACAACACACACCTTGGGCGCAGGTGATGTCACAGGAGTACACACTGCCATGAGGGGACTCCACTCCTTTGTGAGGAAAGCTGTGCCATATGTTGCCTCAGTAGGGCTCCATCATGTCAGCAGAACACTTGGTCACACAGTCAACAATTAGCACCAAATGAAGGCTCCAGTCACATCAGCCTGGTCATGGGAGTGTCAACGAAATCATCAGCACAGATCCAACACACATGTATAGCAAGTTGCACTGACAACACAGATGAGTCCTTCCCCATTGATGCCCAAACCTGCATGTCCAGTGGAGATGGCCACACGGTCAGGGAAGTAGACTAATTGAACAATGGCAAGCACAACAGATGTGCAGGGGTGGAAGCCACAGATGTGACATTGCTAATGTAAGTAGGAAATCCCATTGCCAAATATTGAAAACATGACACCCTCAGATGCTGCTAAGGATGACATGGATACACTACAGGATAGGACACATTCCCCCTGGACCACATGGGTTCCTGCACAGTAACACTTCATTTTCATGAGACCAAATATCACCATCACTGCAGCAAGGGCATGGTTAGCATCATCAACATCATGTACATCAGAAGCAAAACCACTAGAGAACAGAAAGTTGCTTTATTCAGCATATGTGGGTTCAAAAGTTGAAGTCCAGTGAAAAGAAACAAAGGCCAATGGTCAGTCCATCCTGAAAGTCAAAACAGGGTGACAGTGGCAGATGTCACCCTACGCATGCCTGCACTGATGAAAACCATGGACAATCCCCTCGGAGGGGCATACGGGGGGGCAGGCCAGGCACCACAGGGACAGGATCAGGGCTCACCAGAAGGAGGCAGGGAAGGGGTGGTGGGTGCTGGAGAGCCACTGACAACTGCAGTGGAGGTGTCTGACATGGTGTGTGCCGGCACAACTGGGGGGCATGAGTCAGATGGTGTGGGTGCCGGCACGACTGCAGTGGGCCGTGCAGATGGAGTGGACAGGTTCCCCACTGCAGTGCCCAAGTCAGACCGGGTGGTAGTGGACTCCACTGCAGTGCCTACCTCCAGGGGAGGAGAATGGGGATCAGGTAAGGTGGGCAGGAGAGAGGGGAGGACACCGTCTCCACACCAGTGGCACAGACAAGCGCAGTGGGGGGTGTGGGGCCGGAAGAGCAAGTGGCAGGGGAGAAGGCCGGATCATTTTGGGGATGGTGTATCTGTGGGTGGGGGAACCTGGGGCAGGGTGTGGTGGGGGCACCTGTGGAGTGGGGGCCTGAGGGATGGAGGAAGGAGACTTGGTGGTTGAGCTGCAGGGCGGCGGCGGGGTCTTGCTCTTCCGGGTCCGGGGGGACTTGCGGATGGGGGCGTCAGTCGGTCAGCGCCTGGGGGAGGGTGTCCGGGGGCGAGGGGCACTCCCCTCCGTGTGGATGGGCTTCCTCTTCCCCCTGAATGCTGTATCAGCTGGATCGGAGGGGAAGAGGCCGAGGTCACTGAGGAAGACCCGCTTTGTCTTTGGGGTTGCAGGTGAGGCAAGGGAAGGGGCTTTGGAGGGAGAGGTAACTGAGGACTGCGCAGTGCTCGTGGATGCGTGTGTGTGTGCCTGGGCCCCATCCCCTATGAGTGTGGTTTCAGTCCCCTGACTGTGCGTGCGTATGCGTCTTGATTTTGGCGTGTGTGTCTGTGTGCTGCTTGTGTCTGTGCTGGTGTGTGCCTGTGCCGGTGTGTGTGTGCTTGGGACAGGTAAGGTGCTGGGGAGTGTGGATGGGGCAGAGGCAGGAGGGGTGAGGGACTGTTGGAGGAGGGACACTGCTGCCGTCAGGGAGGAGTCCATGGACCTATTGCCCCTCTGTAGGGCAGACATGCCCGATGAGATGCCCTCCATGAACGACACCAGCTGAGTCAACAGAGTGGTGTGTGCATGGAGGACACTCAGCATCACTGTCTGCCCTACATGGAGCTGGTGAAGGAGGTACACAGACTCCTCACTCAGGGCAGCAGGGGACACAGGGGCAGGGGGTGCGGTGCCTGGCCCGAAGGAGACACGCTCCCGAACATGGGAGCCTCCACGGACCTCGGGAATGGGAGCCGATGGGAGGGCGGTGGTGGTGGTGGTGGTGGCGGGGACAGCTACACTAGCTGTGGGTGTGGTGGCTGCTGACACCCGTATCCACAAGGGAGTCATCCTCCGAGCTGCTGTGGTCCTCAGCTGAGGTGGATGGTGCTGAGGACTCCTCGGTGTGGCTCCCCTCGCCCTCCGTGCCACTGGGTCCCTCCGACCACTCCTCGGCTGCTGACCCAGTCTGGCTCTGCGGCTCCTCCTGATACGTGGAGCTGTCCCCTCCTGTGGCCGTGGATGTATCTGCAAACAATAGGGAAACAGACAGACATCAGTCACCTGCACCGAATGCACACACCACAGTAAGTACAGCACATTACAGAGCAAGCCCTGGCATCCTTAGTTGAACATTGCCAAAAGTGCCCAAACAGAGTAGGAGAAGCCAATTGTCAGTCTGATGGTCAACCATGGCACTCACATCCCTCCTGGCCTTGCACCCATCTGTCTGGTGTCTGTTGGATGGCAATACCCCAGTGTGGACGCATGCACCACCTACACAGTAGTTGGACAGTGCAGAGAACACGGTGAAGCATGTGAACATGCACACATCACAACTCTTGCCACTGAGTCAGTACAGGTGTCCGGATGAAAGGGATGCCCAGAGTCAAATATGAAATGCATGTGATGCATACCAGCGACAGACACCATGATGCACCCATGTCCTGTTAGCCATTGCCACAATGGTGTGCATGTAGCACATGTCACTCCCCTGCAGGATCACTCATAGGAAGTTACATGCCATGGCACAGGCATGCCTGCTAAGTCATACATCACTGTCTCCAGTCACATGGGCAGGGCAGCCAGACAACAACACTCTGCACTGTGTCACAATAGTAGGTCATGAGGAATGCAAGTCCTGGAGCTGAACAAGTGCACATGTACATCCCCCACACACCACATCATCTGAACCCTTATCTGTCCAGGTCATACCGATTGGACATATGGGAGACCTGTAACACAACCCTCTGAACCTGAGCACCTCACAATCTGCTGTGAATGGGAAACAGCTGCCTGAACTTCACATTTGCATACCCCAGTCTGCACGGTCAGGTGATCTAACACCTATGTGTCACACAAGTATCGTCTCCTATGGTCACATCTCCGGTGGCATGCTGAGCCCCAACTGAGAAACACCCCAGCAGTCCTGACAATGAAGCCACAGCACACTGACACAGAGGCAGACACCTGAGGGGACACATCACTGAGCACAACGTGTCAGCTGATACACAGGAGTGGGAGTACAGAGTGTATTGTATGGCCTGGAGTAGGCATGACTGTCCTGCCCCACATGAATGAGGGATGAGCCCTGGACAGTAGGCAGGTGGCTAAGTATGTGTGACACACGTAATATACACACTCCTGGGGCCCAAACATTGTTCCCACCTGCAGCATGGGTGTGTGCCAGATACCCCAGGCACATGTGGTGGATCAGCTCAGCAATTGGACCACATATCAAAGTAACACGCAGATTACATGTCAGAACACAGGCATTGTGTAAGCAATGGACCCACCCATGATGCCCACCACAGAGTTAGGGGAACAAATGCTGTCCCCCACCTTGAGTTAAGCAAAATGCAAGGACACAGTACCCAAGTGACACAATTCCCTGACTGTAAGGGCCACACCTGGGTATCAGATGAGGAGTGGGCAGTGCACAATTGAGGGACATGGGTCCTGGACCACATGACTGATGTACTGTGGAAGTTTAACCAGGCCAGAGGAGGGCACATAGCATGGCAGACAAAGTTCACAATGCAGTCATGGACTCACCCCCTCCTTGCTGCTCTCTGGCCTTCAGCTGCCCATCCAGATCAGGGAAGACCACCGCCAGGATCCTGAGCATGTGGGGGTCAGGGTCCGGTGTCCGCCCCTCCTGCGAGGAGGCGACAGCTTCAGCTGGACCCGTGCGATCCTCTGGGTCCAGCCCCGAAGGTCCTGCCACCTCTTCTGGCAGTTGCGGATCCGGCGCTTGTAGACCCCCACGGATCTCACTGCCCGGACGATGGTCAGCCATATCTGCTACTTCTGGTGGGCATCAACCTGTGAGGATGACAAAGTGAGAATGCCATTACTACACATGCAACATATCCGTGCATTACACAGTTGGATATACATGTCTCAATCACAGGGGCACATGATGTACACAGGCAGTGCAACGATGGCTATGGACAGTTTGCCAGCAGTTACTACATGGTATCATTGCCTGGGAAGTAAAACCTTGTTTAAATGCACTGTCACTGCACTATACCTGTTCAGTGCATGTAACTACACACTATGGGGGTGACAACTACTCAGTGAGCCTGCTAGCCAGTGGCGTGCAGACTGTAAGCCTTGCTACTCAGACAACATGCACATTTAGTGATGCAGTGGACAGCACACTCACCTGCTCCCCTGCTTTCCCATACAGCTTGCTGTACTGTGGAAGGAGGCTGTCCAGCAGGGCCTGGTTCTCCTCAGTGCTGAAGGCTGGGGCTCTCTCCACAGTATGTGCCATTGCAGGGTCCAGAGGGTGCAGATACAGCAGCAGTGGTGGTGGCAGATGTCGTCCTGGAGCATGTACTGCAGGCAAGTGAGCTCTCAGGGGAACAGCCAGCATTATATGTGTGCTACAGAGGCAGATACTGTCCCATGTGTCCAAAGTGATAGGTCCAAATCGTTTGCATCTTCTGAATCTGGCCAATCCATGGAATTGCACCACTTACACACGCCCACAGCATCCTTCAAAAGTTCAACTTCATGACACCCATGAATTTGCAACATTGTTGTGGGTGACCAATTGAATTTACAGCATCAGACTCGTTCAAGATTTGAAAACGCGTCCGTTGCCAGGCCAGGCCATAGCCAATGGGTTCGCACCGATCAGTCCATTGCTGTTCAACGCGTACCCAGGATACAACGCGTACCCGCACACATTGAATGCAATGGGCCGGCCGGGCACACCGATCGGTCCATTGCTGTTCAACGCGTACCCGGGATACAACGCGTACCCGCACACATTGAATGCAATGGGCCGGCCGGGCACACCGATCGGTCCATTGCTGTTTAACGCGTACCCGGGATACAACGCGTACCCGACACATTGAATGCAATGGGCCGGCCGGGCACACCGATCGGTCCATTGCTGTTCAACACGTACCCGGGATACAACGCGTACCCGCACACATTGAATGCAATGGGCCGGCCGGGCACAGCGATCGGTCCATTGCTGTTCAACGCGTACCCGGGAAACAACGCGTACCCGCACACATTGAATGCAATGGGCCGGCCGGGCACACCGATCGGTCCATTGCTGTTCAACGCGTATTGCGAATACAACGCGTACCCGCTCACATTGAATGCAATGGCCAATGTGTGCGCACCGATCGGTCCATTGCTGTCCAACACGTATTGCGAATACAACGCGTACCCGCTCACATTGAATGCAATGGCCAATGTGTGCGCACCGATCGGTCCATTGCTGTCCAACGCGTATTGCGAATACAACGCGTACCCGCTCACATTGAATGCAATGGCCAATGTGTGCGCACCGATCGGTCCATTGCTGTCCAATGCGTCCCTGTACAAGTCACTGGCATATGTCACCATGCCTGTCACAGGTGAACATATGCCAGCCACATATACTTCCCAGGGAGTGAGGGGCACACCTACAACACCACAGCCTGTCCACACTGTATCCTAAGGCATGTAAGGCTGCATTACCTATTCCGTGTATGGGGGTGAACATGTTGTTCTGTGGGTGTCACTTGGGGGCAGCCACTCCCAGGCTGTGCACGTGTTCATGGGGACAGAATCCTTGGTGTGTCGTGCACATGACCACTGTGATGTGCAACTGTTCATTTCTGAGCATGTGGCATGGTCACATTTCACGGTGGTGTATGTGTATGTCATGTCACATACCCCCTGAGTCCCATGTGGGACGGTATGTACGTCCCAGGGTGACCCATTGCCACAATAGTGATGGTCCTCCACAGTCTATGTGCATGTTGTGTTTACAATGTCTCTGATTCCATGTGCACAATGGGAGACAGTCTCCACATCCACGTTGTTTGTGCATGGACTTTGATGTTGTGCGTGTGTGTGTCACAGACGTCCATGTCTGTCCTGCCGAGGCAACAGGGACCACTACCTGTGGGGGTCATGGTTGTTTTGCTGTGGTGTGTTCATGATACACCATGTCATGCCAGTGTCCATGTGGGAATACAGGGTCCCTGGGAATCTACCTGTCGATGAGCTGTGATGCCTGGGGCACATCTGTCCTCACATGTCACTGTGGGGTGTGTTTGGAACGTGGCAGCAGGAGATGGGAACTGTGACACGGCATCATGAGGACTTGTTGATGACACTTGTTGAACTGTGATGTTAGATGTTGGCCATGTAGGTGCCATACATGTCCTTACGGAACTGCACACATCATGTACTTGTGCCTCATAATGATGTATCATGTGATATTGAGTATGGTCAATGCCACATATGTGGGGTGACTGACAATCTTTCTTTCTTCACCTATGCACTGCAGGGCACCAGCTGTCCATAGACCATTCCCTGACCTTGCAACCATGGTGGAACGGGACTGCATCCGACGGTACCGCTTCACCAGGCCGCTGATTGAGGTATTGACGGTGCGGTTAGCCCCACATTTGCAAGCTGGCCGGACATACCCTACAGCGCTAACCCCCAAGGTGAAGGTGATGGCAGCCCTACACTTCTTTGCCACCAGTACCTTTCAACACACTGTGGCGACTGCTGGTGGGATGTCACAGACCATGTTCAGCCGTGTGATCCGCGATGTTTTGGAGGCTATGTTGATATACCTGAACCAGTACATCTATTTCCCTAGACTCCAACAACTCACTGACGTGAAGAGTGACTTCTATGCCCTGGGGAGGATGCCGCATGTCATTGGCTCCATTGATGGGACACATGTGGCTTTGGTACCACCACAGGCCCAAGAGCAGGCATACAGGAACCGCAAACACTACCACTCGGTCAATGCACTGGTGGTATGTCTTGCAGATATGAGCATCTCACACGTCTGTGCCCGTTTCCCAGGTTCTGCACACGATGCCTACGTGATGAGGAGTAGTCGCATCCCGAGGATGATGTCACAGATGCGGAACCAGCGTGCCTGGCTTGTTGGTGTGTACTGACTTTGTACCATTGTGTGTGTTCTGCAATGTAGTGTTCCACCCTCTTTTCCAAGTCAGCTAATGTGCAATTGTCTGTATGTAGGTGACTCCGGATACCCCAACATGCCGTGGTTGCTGACGCCCCTCAGGAACCCTGTGACACCAGCCCAGATGCGCTACAATGAGGCACATGGTCGGACCAGGAGAGTGATCGAGCGGACATTTGGTCTCCTGAAGAGCCGCTTCCGCTGCCTGGACAAGACAGGAGAGGCCCTCCCATATGCCCCAGCAAAGGTGTGCAAGATTATCATCGTCTGCTGCATGCTACACAACCTGGCAGTGTGGAAGGAGTTGCCTCTCATCCTGGATGACGATGACCAACATCCGCCACCTGTGGAGGATCCTGGCCTGGACCACGATGCCAGTGATGATGATGATGATGATGATGGTGATGTCCGCACACAGCTTATCACCAACTTCTTCAGCTGAATGTGAGTATCCGGAGATGTCATGGCAATGAAGTGAGTATGCATGATATGTGTTGGTGGTACTCTGGTGCTGTTTGAGTGTGTCCATGTGCTACATGACTGTATGCATGTAGCGATGTGTCCTTATAGGTAGTCTGTACTCCCCAACAGTGTTGACATGCTAACTTGGTTCTGGGTGGGTATCTTGTGACATGTATTGGGCATGAGTATTGCAGTTCTGTCCTGTTCTTCAGTGCTTTTGACTGTGTTTCATTTCTGTCCTTCACAGGGTACTTTCAGAGTCGTTTGGTCAACTGTGATCCCCGACACCGTGATTCGACTTCCAGGGTGGTAGCTGTCGTGTCCCTACAGGTGATGTGCGCCACACCCATGGACTTCCTTCCTTCTACACTTGTTGACTGTGTGCCCGCTGCCAGGTGGGATTACCTTGCATCTGTAGTGGTTACAACATGTTGCAAATGTGTAATAAACCTGTGCTTCACTTTGTGATGTGCGTTGTCTGTGGTCACACATCTGACTGACATTTGCTTACTGCACCAGTGGGCTAGTTGACAAAGACTGTGAATAGGTGTTGTGTCTGTGCATTGCACCGTATTTCCTTGCAACATCAGTGTAGGTGAATAGTCAGATGGCCTAGGTGTGTATATGTTGTGTAGCCCTGGTGGTGTGTCTCCCTCATATGTGTCACGTTGCCATGACTCACATGCCTGTGTTGTACTTGCTGTAGCAGTTAGCATGCACAGTGTAATTTCACAGGTCATCATCTCCATGACAGAAACCACGTTGGAATCACAACAGAGGCAGGTATGGTGTATTAGTGTGTTTATTGTCATACATGTGTGTGTATAGTGCACAGGATGGTGGGTGCTGTACATTGTGATTGTACTCCAAAGTTCCTAGATGAATTGGAAGTCCTGGTAGCAGAAATGTCCTGAGTAAAGTCCACAGTCATCTGATACATTGGTCCAACTTGTACTCCCCATGTCATGTGGGGGAGTTGTGTTGCAGTCAACAGGGTGAACAGTTTGCGCACAAAGGTGATTATCCAGAACAGGTTTTGGCTTCCTGGGGTTGCACATGGCCATCGGCCTCTCATTTGCCCCTCCTCGGACGACCCCTCTTCTTTGGGGGGACCCTCAAGTGCAGGCTGCTGCGGTGCAGGGGACTCTCCGCCAGAGTCATCCTCCCTCCATGTGGCAGTTGCAGTTGTTTCAGCACCAGATGTTTTGGGCACACAGGGAGGTGTTGACTGGTTGCTGCTCATCTGGCGGAGGCATTGTAATATGTCCCTATGGACCGCCGTCATCTCTTGCAGTGTGTCCCACTTGGACTCCACGCGGGACATGTGTAAGTCCAAGCAGGCATGATGGGCAGCCTGCTGCTGTTTAATGTCCCTGAGGAGACCCACTACCTGGCTGAGCTCTCCGGTGCTGGATTGGTACGCATCGGCTATGCGTATCAGTTGTGGGTCATCATGCAGTCCAGACCCCTCTGCGATCAGCGACCTATGTCTCCCACCCCTCCCACCACCACTGGCGACACGTGCAGTACCTGAGGTGGCACGCACAGGTGACCCTGGGCCCCCTTGGGGGTTGTTGGTGGTGTTGGTGTCCATAGCCCCACGTTGGTCCAGGGTCCCTGTGCTGGTGGTGGTGGTGCTCCTTGGTCTGTCCGTGTCGGCAGGGGTGGTATGTGTGTTGACAGTCGTTGGAGGGGTGGGTGCAGGGGTGCAGCTGGTGGTCCTGCTGGTGCTGCATGATGACTTGCTCCGGAGGTGCCAGGTAGGTCTTCGTCATCCGAGGAGGGCAGAGGCTGTTCCACACCAGTGAGCTCCGTTTCCCCTTGAGCCTGGGACGGGGACTCCTCAGCGTCTGCTGCTGTGTCCCCATCATCACCTGTTTTTGGGAGACACACACAATGTATGTTATGTTTCTGCAGGCATCAATGGTTGACACACCTGACAGTTGTGACTGTACCTCTGGATGCGGGCCTGTACATTGCATTGTCCTAAGTTGTCACAGTCAGAGGTTGATATTGGTGTAGCACATTGTCCTGCATACTTTGGGCATTTCTATATGAATGTTGGGGTGTGTACATGGTCTGCATTGGTTGTATTTGGTTGACATCCGGCCCTCCTTCCACACCCAGCCAGATATTCCACCATGGAACGTGCTTCCATTGCAGGGAGTGCAAGTTGTCTTTCAGGATGTCAGTCAGTGGTGTCCTGCTGTTGGTTGGTGCACAGTTGCCAGCAGGGCCTTGTGCTCCCCACAGCAGTACCCAGTGTCAGCCATCTTGTCAGTTCTTTTCCACTCCCTGTGATGTGCGCATGGTTCAGGGTGGTGTTGATGGGACAATTGTGAGGCTGACCAATATCTGTGACTACCACTCCCATCATGCTATTGCCTCCACCCCACTTCCCAGCATGCCCATACTTACTTGCTTTTGAGTGGACTTCACTGTGTGTGAGTGTGAGAGCAATGGCAAGATGGCTGACAGTGGTGTCCTGCTGTAGGTTGGTGCCCAGTTCCCAGCAGGGCCTTGTGCTCACCACAACATAGCACCAGTGTCAGACATCTTTGAAGTGGCTTTTCACTCCCTGTGATGTGTGCATGGTTCAGGGTGGTGTTGATGGGACAATTGTGAGGCTGACCAATATCTGTGACTACCACTCCCATCATGCTATTGCCTCCACCCCACTTCCCAGCATGCCCATACTTACTTGCTTTTGAGTGGACTTCACTGTGTGTGAGTGTGAGAGCAATGGCAAGATGGCTGACAGTGGTGTCCTGCTGTAGGTTGGTGCCCAGTTCCCAGCAGGGCCTTGTGCTCACCACAACATAGCACCAGTGTCAGACATCTTTGAAGTGGCTTTTCACTCCCTGTGATGTGCGCATGGTTCAGGGTGGTGTTGATGGGACAATTGTGAGGCTGACCAATATCTGTGACTACCACTCCCATCATGCTATTGCCTCCACCCCACTTCCCAGCATGCCCATACTTACTTGCTTTTGAGTGGACTTCACTGTGTGTGAGTGTGAGAGCAATGGCAAGATGGCTGACAGTGGTGTCCTGCTGTTGGTTGGTGCCCAGTTCCCAGCAGGGCCATGTGCTCCCCACAACTGAGCACCAGTGTCAGCCATCTTTGAAGTGGCTTTTGACTCCCTGTGAGGTGTGCATGCTTGGGTGTGAGCTTGCTGGGCCATGTGGGTGGGGGATGTTGGGCTGTGACTACCACTCCCATCATGCAATTGCCTCCACCCCCTTCCCAGCATGCCCATGCTTCCTTCCTTTTGACTCTGCTTCCCTGTGGAGTTGTGTGCCTGTGCTGACAAGATGGCTGACAGTGTTATCCTGGGGTTAGTTTGGCTACAAGTCCCATGTGTGCCCCTGTGCTTCACACAGCATAACCCAGGGTGGTGGTTCTTTGTGGGATATTTAATTAGAGTGTGTGGCAATGCATTCTCCCAGGTGAGTTGTGTGGAGTTTGTGTTAAGGGTGTGTGTGAGAATAGCAGCTAGTAACTATGGTCAGTGCTGTCAGTCCTCCTTCCCACCCAGCCAGATATCCCACCATGGCACGTGCTTCCATTGCAGGGAGTGCGAGTTGTCTTTCAGGATGTCAGTCAGTGGTGTCCTGCTGTTGGTTGGTGCACAGTTGCCAGCAGGGCCTTGTGCTCTCCACAGCAGTAGCCAGTGTCAGCCATCTTGTCAGTTGTTTTCCACTCCCTGTGATGTGAGCATGGTTCATTGTGGTGTTGATGGGCGTATTGTGAGGGTGGGCAATATCTGTGACTACAACTCCCATGATGCTATTGGCTACACTGACTTGCTCAGCATACACAGAATTCCTTCCTTTCAGTGAGCTTCCCTGTGAGGTGGTGTTGTAGTGGTGGCTACATATCTGACTGTGTTTGTTGGTTATATTTGTGCCACTGCCTAGCTGTATTTGTTATTGTGTTTGTACATGTCATGACACAGTTACATATCACTATGAGATGGCATGTGTTGTGTTCATCTGACTGACATACACATCTTGGGATGATTATCTTGTGGTTGGTGTGTATTTGCTGAGGGTGCATGGTTTGACTCTCCCCTAGACAGTGATGTGTGTGTATTGTCGCACAATATTGTGTACATTTGTTGTGTACTCACCAGGCTCTGGGATGTTTGATAGTCCATATACGCTCACTGGTGGTAGGATGGCCCGCACCTTCTCCTCCCAGGGCCTGAGGTATACAGGTTTGGCAGGAGGGCCACTGCCGGTGTGTTGGCTCAGGGCGTAGTCCTTCTTCAGTAGCTCCTTGACCCTCCTGCGCACGTCATACCACCTGTTCTGGATGTCTTCCTTTGTGCGCAAACATGGTGATTGTGCGTTCACCCTGTCGACGATCCTCTCCCACATCTTGGTTTTCTGCGACATTGGGGTCTGTTGGACCAGTGTACCAAACAGCTGTGGCTCTACCCAGAGGATCTCATCTACCAGGACTTCCAATTCACTATCTAGGAACTTTGGATTCTTCTTTGGGGGCATGGTGATGGGTGGTGGTGGTGAGTGATGTGTGTGGGGGTGGTGCAAGTGAGGGTGTGTGAGTGTGTGTTTTGCTGGGTGTATGTGAGGGTGCTATTTGTTGAGGTGCTGATGGTGTGTGGCTTGTGTGATGGATGAGCTGTGGGTGGGTGTGTGGTTGCGGTCTGTTGTGTGCTGGCAGGTAATTAGAATTTGCAAAGGATCATGGTAGGGATTTGTGTCCTTTTTATGGGTGGAGTTGTGGGTGTGTCTTTGTTCCCTGTTCCCCCCCAGTATTTATTGGCTTTGTAATTGCTTGTTTGGCCTTTTTTTGTGTGTTTTTCCCTTTGTACTTTTTGTGCATGTAGGAGATGTTCTTCTGACCGAGTCGGACCCTGCTGTTGTCTCGTGCGAGCTTCTCCGATTCGTTCACGCTGTATTTGTGCTGTTTTCTGTGCTGCGTACGCGTCGGTCGCGGTGTATTGGGTTGCTTCGGCTCGCTGTTTTGTATGCGTGTCGGTCGTACGGCTTGGGCTCCGTGCGACTCGGTCGTGTTTTCCACGCGTTGCATCGTACTTGGCGGGTCGGATTTCGCGGGTACGTTTCGTTCGGGATTCTTCCGGGTGCGTGTCGGTCGGTTCGATTCGCGTGCTTTTCCGGCTGGATAGCTATTTTCCGCGCGGTTCGGTCGGTCGTATTGTGTTCCGTACGAGTCGGTCGGATTTTGCACGCATTTCATCGTACTTTGCGGCTCGTGCTGCACCGGTACGTGTCGGTCGGAATAAATTCCGGGTCCGAGTCGGTCGGTACGTTTTCCGACCCAGATCGGAATCGGCCCCTCAATGTGTGTTTTCCATATAACTGTGGTTGATTGTTAATGTGAACTATGCTACGTGTAAAGCCATAACAATGTATGCAGCAATATGTGGGAAAATGAAGCTTGGATGATTTCATCAGTGATGTAAACTGTCTCAGATGACGAGTGTGCATAGTAGTGAGTGGCGATGAACTGCCCTTCCTCTTAGACCTCTCTCTGAGATGACGGGTGTGAGTAGTAGTGAGTGGAGAGGGACTGCCCGTTTCTCTCAGACCTCTCTCTGAGATGACAGGTGTGCATATTAGAGTGTGTACATGGACTGTCCTCTCCTGTCAGACCTGTCTCTCAGATGATGGGTGTGCATAGTAGAGTGTGCAGAGAGAGACTGGTCTCTCCAAAGAGACCTCTGTCTCAGATGACGGGTGTGCATAGTATGGTGTGGAGAGGAACTGGCATCTCCTTTCAGACCTCTCTCTCAGATGACACGTGTGCGTTGTAGGGTGTATGGAGAGAGACTGGCCTCTCTGCTGAGACCTCTCTATCAGATGGTGGGTGTGCATAGTAGGGTGTGTGGATGAGCCTTAAATCTACTCACAACTCTTCCCAAGTTAATGAGCATAAATAGTATACTTTGATGAACACCGTCTCAAGTAAGACCTCTTCCTACAGTAACAGGTGTGCATAGCAGAGTGCATTCAAATATCACCTACTCCTTCCTATTTTTCATGATCCCCCTAGCGTCTCGCGAGATTGTAACTTTAAAAAAGGATTAACATTCTAATCATCACTATACTTATCTCTTACACACTTCCTCGCAAAACAAGGACCACATCATGCATTCCTACTAATAGAGTGTATTGAGAACTCATCCAATCCTTTTTAGTTTTCAAGGTCCCGCGAGAGTACTGTAAGATCATATAAATTAGTTAAGGACAAAATACATATTTTTTTTCACAGTACTTCTCCCTTAGACACCTCCTCTCTAAATCTAGGGGAGAGCATGCCTTTCTGCTGCCTCATTATTTAGCTTTTTAACTTCATTTCTACAATTTTTCACAGTAAACAGTAATGGCCATTTCATTTCTAACATTCCAACTGCCAACCAATCAGAGCTCTCGCCCTCAAGGGACTCACAGGAGCATCTTGCTTTTACAGGAGCGTGAAGGCCCACAGGAAAAATGGGCCTCTCAACCATTCACAGGGCTCCATTTTTGATTTCGCTCTCTCTCTCTGGAGGCTCACGGGGCTCTCATGAGCCCACTGCCAAAATATACAATTATTTTACACCCTTAATTGCTCAAAAACGACTTAACTGGTTTACAATAAATCACAAAAAAACACAATCTGCGGACCAAGATCTAGCTTCCTGCCAAATTTGTTGTAATTCAGTTCAGCAGTTTTTGCTGTAGCACTGCCTAAAGAAGTCTATTCAAAAGGCATTGGGATTTTAGGTTTTTGTACCCCCCTTTTTTCTCGGCCCCCACTTGATGGATCATACTGAAACTTCCCAAGAAGGAGCTGAGGTGGATGAACTTTTTTTATGGAAAGTTTCATGAAGATTTGTCAAACGGGGCCAAGGTTATTAGCAACGTAGACCCAGCTAAATCTACCTAGTGTACGTCTTCAAGGTACGTAGAAGTGGAGTTGTGGAGTTAAACATAGTATGTACTTATCTCCCTCTGTACACCTACCTGTTCGATATTTTGTCCTTCAATATTATGGTTGTGACACATTGGTATTTAGGATTCAATATTCCTCACAGCAATCCCAAAAAGGGTATACATTTGACCTCAGTGGGGTCACATGTCATATGCACCTGACTTACTGTTCAATGGAAACTCAATTGACTGAGAGGTATGTGTTAAACAAGAACAAGTGGTTCAACTTCTGTGAGGGGAATTATGGTGCATGCTGAGGAGCTCATGCAGGCTTTGCATTTCAATGTGAACCAAAACCTCGACTGAGGCTGTGAAAGGGTGGAAATTAACAAAAGAGAAGACATATAAATATAGAGAAATAGCTGGTTTGAAGAAAAAAGTGAGTGTTGGAGGAGGAGAAGAGAAAAGAAAAAGTCAGAGAAAAGGAAAAGGGTGGTAGAGCAAGGGAGAAAGGGATGGAAAGGGAGTGATGGAGTTAAAGAAAGGCATGTGCAGACTGATCAGTGAGCAGGAGAGGAATAGCTGAAAGAAGAATACAAAGAATCAGGAGAGAGAGAGAAAGAGGAAGTGTGATACAGGAGAAAGAGAGAAGTGGAGAGAGAAATTAAGGACAAAGATAGAGATCACAGAAGCAAGATAAGGATAAGAGGCTGGATAAAAGAAAGACAAAGGGGGTACATGAGCAAAAAGATAGGAAAGTGAACCTTCCATTATAAGCTTTGGTAGTAGAAAACAGCTATAATTAGGACGCAGTGGGTTCCATGTTGACCTTGGGTCCCAGTGCTACTGCACCTGCTACACTATTGGTAGCAACCCTCCCTGAGTAAGAAGGGGAAAAAGGAGAAGTAAGAAAGATAAAGAACACACCAAATATTGTAGATATGAGAATTAAGGGTGTGAAAAGACAGCAAGGTGGATCATAGATTAGAAAAGATTCATATATGGAGCTTAGAAAGGAAATGCTGAGATAAAGAGACAAAGTATTTTGAAAGAAAGGAGTGTGAGAAAAAGGGACTGAGCAGCAAAGGTATGGGTTTGTACTAGTGGTGGGCAATAAATTACGCTCCCCCAGCAGAGTTCGCAAAATTTTGGCCACTCTGCGTTACGCTTGTAATGTGGAGCTCTAGGCAAACTCCACCAACTGCTGCGTGGCAGATTTTTTCCCCATGCGCTGCTCACCAACGGTAAGTTGGCGAGCGAGAAGTGGTGTCTAGCGAGATTTTCTCAAAATGGGCGGTCGAGGGCTGTTGTGACCATTCGCGGTGAGAAAGACGTTGCTCGAGTAGAAAACTGAGTGGCAGAAACGAAGCAGTGCCCTCTGGCATGCCGTGTGATGCCATTCGTGCTGATTTTGCAGCACGGAACAAGCTCCCTGTGCTACAAATCAGTGCGAGCAGCGCAATGTGCCGATTTCCGCCTGCTCACAGAACTCTGCTGAATCTCGCAGTGTTTTCATGCAACTCAGCGGAATTCCATGGAGTGAAACTCTGCGAGTTCCGCCCATCCCTAGCTTGTACTACATGACAGTTGAAATATTGATCTTTACATTTATCTTGCCCATAATATCAACAATGAAATATTGTTACTAGTTATCACGAAATAATATGAAATCTACACTTACCTTGATGATATTTAGTGACTTGATAATTTTATCATGATATATGTATAGGCCTATTTCAGGGGTCAATAATGTGACATACAACCAAGTATAGGGAAGAGTAAGAGGTTGACAAAAACACAGGAGCTAGTGGGATTTGATGAGGGAACATGGAGGCCCTCTTGTCTTAGTATAGCTTTTGATGGCTCAATTATTGTGATTAGGTATCTGTGGTGTCTTGCTGCACACCCTATTACCTGGGTAATGCCCTCTACCCCACGGTTAATTAACCCCTTTACTGCTGAGGCTTGCCAGCCCAGTGCTGAGCCCTTTTTTGGCTATTTGGAGCAGTTTGCACTTAGGCTTCCATATCTGTGTTCCCACATAAGGCATCCGTGCCAAATTTGTGACCTTTTTTTCCAACATACTGGGGATTCTAAAGGTACCCAGGGTTTGAGGATTTCCCTGGAGGGGACCAAGGAAATAGGCACAATACAGCTACATTTTGAGTTTTTGGGGAAAAAGTAGGTAAAAAGTGCTCAGCAAAAAGTTTCTGTTTTTATTCTCCTAAAAATGGCATCAACTGAAGGTTTGCTGTGCTAAACCCACCATCTTCCCAGCTTCATGAGCATGCAGAGATGATTAAATAAACCTACTTTTTGACCACTATTTTGGCATTTTTTTAATAGGTAGCCCATTTTCGTATTTTTTTATTTTTACTTTCATCCTATTTCCTGTTTGTGGTGGAAACTAGTGTGACACCCATGGGTGATCCAGGAAAGATATATATATATATATCTGAAAAGTAGACACATTTCTAAATTCAGCACACATTTCAAAATTCAGCAATAGGCCCTCCCAACGAGACTGTTGAAATAAGAAATATTGAAAATGAGCAAGAAAAAAACGTCCATTTGTGACAACATTTTCATCTGTAACTTTTTGTCATGATGGGCAATTTACAAAAGGAATATACCATTACCTCAGCTAGACCCTTCTGTTTGTGACAATATATAGGGTTTGTAGGTTGCCCAAGGACTTAAGGTACCCTGAGTCAACAACTGAGCTGCACCTTACAGAGGTTTTCCATTCTGTACAGAGTATAGACCACTTGATATGGTGAAATATGTAGACTGAAAAATGGGTATCAAGGACTCCTATGTATTTCTGAAATGGGCAGCAAGTATGGAGTTTAGGATCAGTGATTATTTGTACATCTTTGAATTTGTGGGTACCAATACTAGTATGTGATTCAGAAGGCATTTTTCAAAATGTCTTCTTTCTTACAAATGCAGCGAAATCTAATTGGTAATGACAAATGTTATACTATTCTAAGTACCCACAAGTCTTCTGATAAAAATGGCACCCCAGCTGTGTGGGTAGGCCTAGTGCACATGAAAGGAAATTGGCCAAAATGCAACATGGACACATCAAATTTTTCCACTGAAAACTGACCCTTTTTTTGCAATGTTTTAAGCTGTGGATTTTTGGCCGAAGGTTAGCCGGCACCTGGAGAAACTTAGCAAGCATGTACATTTTTGAAAACTAGACTTTTAGAGGAATCCAGGGGGTGACTTCTCAACAGTTTTCCTTACCCATGAGCCTTTGCAAACCTCGAACTATGGCAAAAAAATAACATTTTCCTCACATTTCTGTGAGGAAAGTTCTGGAATCTGTGGGGAGCCACACATTTCCTACCACCCAGCATTCCTCTAAGTCTCTTAATAAAACTGATACCTCACTTGACTGTGTAGGCCTAGTGCCTGCAACAGGAAACATCCCAAAACACAATATGGACACATCACCTTTTTCAACTGAAATTGTCCCTTTTCTTGCAATGTCAGTAGCAGTGGATTTTGTGCCCCAGCTCACCCGTCACCTAGGAAAATCTAGCAAACCTGTAGATTTTTGAAAATTAGACACCTAAGGAAATCCAGGGTGGGGTGACTTATGTGGCTCTCACCGAGCTTTCCTAGCTCAAAAGCCATTACAAACTTTGACAAAAAAAACACCTATTTTCTTTACATTTCTGTGATGGAAAGTTCTTGAATCTGCAGACAGCCACAAACGACCTACCACCTAGCATTCCCCCAAGTCTCCCAATAAAAATGGTACTTTATATTAGTGTGGGTACGTTTAGTGCTCACGACAGAAAAGGGCCCAAAATGCAGCATGAACATCATATTTTTCCACTGAAAACTGACCCTTATTTTGCAATGTACGCAGCTGTGGATTTGGGCCCTAGCCCTAGCTCAGCCGGCACCTAGGGAAACCTAGCACACATGTACATTTTTTAAAATTCGATACCATGGGAAATCCAGGGTGGGGTGACTTGCACGGCTCTCACAAGGTGTTCCTACCCAGACTCCTTGAGGACCTTGCATCATCGCAGAGGCCCTTATTATGAGTGGTGTGGGAAATGGGCCAGTATTTCCCTATACCGGAGTTACAGCTACCAGGGATTCTGGTAACTCCTAGAGGTGGGGAAAATCTGGCCCAATACAAGTTGGACCCTGAGGGCCCCCTTAAGAAATTAACAGTTACCAGGGGATCAGTAATGCTAAGTGTAAATCCAGCAGTAACTCCTCATTTTGTCCCAGAGTTTCACCTGGAAATTTTAACTGCCTTAAGTAACTGAAACATCCAGGTTAAAGTAAAGATTGTTTCCCGCAGATCTATAATTCTGAATAAAGTGACCACTCCTAATTAGGGCGTGAGCGTGGCCCACTTTAGAGAACCTGGGTATAAATACTGCTAGAGAGCCCATTAAACTGAAATGTGAGCATCTTTTTCACAGACTATGTGCGCATGCACTCTCCCTGACCCCGGCCTGATGGTGGACCTGTTTAAATTGTAGTGAGCCGCGAAAGCACACAAGAACGATGACATAACCAACAATGTATAGCTGTAACTACTCCCATAGCCGTCCTTGATTGGATGGAAATAGCATGTAAAGTGAAGAAAAGGCTAAAGCAATGTTTTAACAACCAAAAATAAACCGAGTCTGCAGAGCCAACTTCCATGGCCGTGTTATATAATCTTCAAAGCCTTGCGTCACCCCTTTGATGTAGTGTATATGCAGTTCATTAACCACACAGCAGGGACCACCGGCCGCAGCACAAATGAGGTCTTCACTGCGCAGTGAAGCTGCCAAGGCTTCTTTTAAGATTTCAAACAAGATGGACCGAGTTTCCCGGGAAATTAAAATTTTTGGGAGCAGGATCGGCTAATCCTACTTTCCATTGCATCGGTGCTCTGACGGCAAAGATCTCGATTGGTTTTGACAAGGTGGAGACGCTGTAATTGCAGCTGCACTGAGCCATGTTGCTGCTGCTCTCAGCTGTGAAGTGAAGGAACCGATGCTTAAAAGATCCGGTGAGCCCTTGATAGGAGACACTGACGAAGATGATCATGTGGTTAAGTTGATCACCTGCACTTTGAAAGAGAACACGTGATGTTTATAGATAATTGGCTCATAGCCCTGAAAACAAGATGTCAAATTCTCCCCGGCACAGTTTTTCTCTTTTATGAAAGGCAGCTTAATCTATGACGCAGTTCTCTAAATGTCCTTGTAAATTAATGGTGTCACCAAAAGAGACTTCCTACAGCAATGTGTTAATTACATAGCACCGAGGTGTATACCACTGGGGCCAGTGCTTTTAATGAGGACAGAAGAATTGAAGTACACGCCAAATTTTGTGAGGGGGCAGTGTCAAGACGACAGGGCTGTGGTTCAAGCAGCGGGACTAGGTGATGTAAAAGACATGGCTGTGAGGCTGTTAACGCAATTCTTAAAATGTCTGGCTGTGCTGGCTCATTTCTGCCACCTGTGCACGAGGTGCTCTCCTTTTTAGGTCTCGCAGACCTGCGTTGCAGCGCGCATGCGCTGCTCGCTCTGCGAGGCTTATTGTAATCGAGGAGATTTCAGAAGTGGAGTTGAAGCCCCGCCCATCATTCTTATTGGCTGGCGTCATCGTTTATGCTAAACGCTGGCTTCTGATTCAAAATGAGGCTTCTTTGCTACCGCCCTGTCTCCTTTTTGGACGGCCCATCCGGACTGGATCGTTTACTTGTGGCGTTACACGGTCTCCTTTAACTAGTCGGAAGCACTTTTTTCTTCATTCGCGCAATGGCGACAGCTTCTGATTAAGTGATACAAGCCCAGGCCGAGGGTGGAGGGGTGCTTAGTGCTTGTAACAGAAGCGTGCGCTGCTTGCACCCGCCGTCTGTGTCTGGTGTCAGGCTGCCCCGGTGTATCATGTCTGTGCCAGGGCGGTGTGCACAGCACTGTCCCGTCCATCGTGTACAGCTGATAACCTTATAGGATAATACATTGTGTGAATGACGACAGCGTGTATTATTGCGAGTGTGTTTCTGTGACGTATCTACCAGTTACTTGTCTGAAGGAGGGTCTGGACCGTGCCCAAAACTGCAAGCTTCTACCTAGCATCAAATCTCGGCTCTGTCTTCCGGCCCGGCTGACGATCCGTGTGACATTGGGCATCTGTTTAATGCCGCTCTTCAGGGACCCCAGTAGTCCCACAAACATCGGGGAAAACACAACGAGCGCCTCGTGAACGGTTCTCCTGCCTTGCTACCGCCCACACTCCATAATTACCGTCTCGAAACGCGATCATTTGCGCAGTGGATTGTTGTAAGTGTCCAAACAAGACCTTGTCATGCCTCCGTCCCCTGTAATTACCTCTGCTCATAAGTGAATACTAATTATATAATGTGTTGTAATCTGCAGTAATAGCGCTTCTTGGGTCTTCAAGGCACTCGTTCTGCGTGTGACGGCTTCGTTTGGTGATCAGTTTGTGGGCTTTTTTGTTTGTTTGCTTTTTTGTATGTCTGTTTTCTGTGTAACCTGCGCCCGCTTGTTGCCAAGTGCAATTTGTGTGCGTGTTTGGCGCGTGTCTTCTTCCCTCACATAAATATTACTCTAGCCTCTGCTTTTGTCGGTTTACATTGAAAGTGCGACTGAGGTCACTTTTGTTAGTTTAGGGGGCACATCGCCTCCTCCAAATGCAACAAGCGAGATTGTCTGATGAAGTGCGTCCCCTTCTACTCCTGTGCAAGGGACATTTTCATTCGGAAGGTTCAGCAAAGCAGGCCCCTCTGCCGAATAAGACGTGTAGGCCCTGCGTTTAGAAAACATCTCCTCGAACACCATTCTCCAGTGGTTAAAATAGCCCTTGTGTGGACTACTTGCTGCAGAGAGGTGTGTGCCGAACCTGAGTAGAACGGCTTACTGCCATTGTAACAATAACTCCTAATGTCTAGCGCCTAGAATGATTGAGGCTTGCGGCGTGCGCTGTGTAATATGAATTTGACATATCTGGAAAGACCCAGCAGCGTCTGGGCACAGAACAGTGGCTTCTCATCTTCAGGTATCCGTTAGGTTTATTTATTTTATTAATTTTTTGTTTATTTAATTTATTTAATGCAGTTTTATATAGCACGGACTTCACCCAAAGGTGTCAGAGCGCTTTACAATAGAACCAGGTTAAGTAATAAGTATAAAAAAAAAAAAACTAAATGGGTGCTTCTTTACAACCACAATACAAATACCATAATTGGTCATTATGCTGAACTGTGTCAAAGCGCTCAAATAACATACATTATTATTCACAAGAATGCAGGGCACTTTTTTTGTCAGTCTCCGTGTTTCGCCTGCAGGTTATGCACACATCTGTGCAGTGGACTCTCACTGTTGAGCTACAGTTGCAACGTGGCGCGCATTCATATTGTGATAGCATTTTTATAGTGTCTACTACCCCTAACAAGGCACGAAAGTACTTTATGCTGAGTAGCACGCTACTCCTGAACCCGAGGTTAGCTGTTCATTTGATGGGTTTGTTTGTTGGGATCAGTTTTATCTTCTCAAAAGACACCCTTCCATACATTTACCACAGTCTGTTTGTGATAGAATAAACAGACTTAGGGGGATATTCTCAAGAACGTGCGATAATCATCGCTAAAAAAGGCTAACGCACGTTTTCATATCGCTGTCTATCGCGGGAAAATAACTCTGTGTCAACGTCGTATTCACAACACGGCGGTAACATGCGATAGTCTCCCGATAACGCGTCAAATGTCCGCGATGCAACTACCGCGACGGCGATAAAAAAGGAAACCCGAACGTGAAAAAAGTTGCGATGGGCCCAACCGCGATAGAAAAATCGGCGACAAGCAGCGCCAGGCTTGCAATTCCCACGTCAGGCGGGAAAAATCACTACAAAAGCAGAAAAGAAAACACAAACAAAACAACTGCGAAGCACAATGGAGGTAGCCAGAGCAGGAACAGAGGACGAGCAGAACCGCACAAGCCCCCCGGAGGACCAGGCCGGGACCTCGGGGTCAGGGAAGGGCAAGGAGAAGAAGAAGAGGAAGACGCGGTTCAGTCCGCAGGAAAACAGGATCCTGATTACGGAGGTGATAGAACACCATCAACAACTGTTCGTCACCTCCACTGTGTCATTGGCAACGAAAAATGGAATATGGCAGTCCCTCATGGACAAGGTGAATGCAGTCGGAGTGCTGAGGAGGACAATGGACAAGGTCAAGAGGCGCTGGAATGATGTGAGGCGCAAAACCAAGCAGAAACTCGCCAACAACCAGAAGGCAGCAATGCAGACTGGAGGTGGGAGTCCAGCGCCACAGGAGGAGCTGGACGAGATGGAGGAAATGGTCTCCACAGTCATCAGTGTGGAGACGGTGGCAGGAGTTGGGGGACCGGACACTGCTCGACAGGAGCCGACACAACAGCAACAGGGTGAGTAATGACCAGGGACTGGGGGGATGGGGGGAGATGGGCACAATGGCACACCTGCAAAATTAAGCATAGCACAGTGCACACCCACAATTACTCTGGAGCATGTCCCTGATCCCCTTGGCACACTGCAGCACACCCAGAAACTGCAAGTAGGCCCCTGTCGACTATGTGCCCAGAGGGGGCCCTCCCCACACATCACTAATCTCACAACAAACCCATGAACAAGTGCAAACACACATCCGTGATGTTATCGAAATGTCCACTGTCCCGCATCAAATAGGCAGCTCCTCCCAAACAGTCACAATGTACGTTGTCATGCAGTTTGTATGTAAACCTGTACAATGTGTCAACATACATGTGAAAACAATGTTAAACTGCATCTCCCCTTTACATTGCAGAGGGTGAATCAACACCTCCTGCCGAGCAGATGGTACACCTCTTCACTGATGATGAAGAGGACCTCCCCTCCATCGACACTGACGCCCTCCAACGGCTCATGGACAGCTTCAGCACCCCACCTCCAGGAGCAGGGCAGCCCAGCTGCATCGAGGAAACCCCATTCCCTGCACAGACCACACAGCAGGAAGCACCCACCACCACGGCTGGCTCCCAGGACCCCCACGAACAACACATGGCCTTCCAACGCCGTGTGTTAGAGGGCCAGGAGAAGATGGCTGATCAGGTGTGGGTGGGGTTTGACCTCATGGCAGCCAAACTAGATGCCATACACGGGTGTCTAAGTCCCATCAGGGACCACTTACAGTCCCTAACGGACACCCACAGTCCGCTCCATGGTCTCCAACGAGCCCTGGCTGACATCGCTGGAGTCCTGACTCAGAGACAAGAACACCTGTCAGGTCAGAGTGGCTCCAGTGATCTCAGCCGGGAGATGGGACACATGCGGAGGCTCATGGAGGAAATGGTGCGGATGGAGGCGGAAAGGATGGCTGCCACGGCTGCACATCAGCGAGATGTAGCTGGGATCTACCATGCCCTGCAGATCCTCATCATGGCATTGCTGCCACAAGGCCTGGCGCAGATGAATGCTGCTGCTGCTTCGACATCCACATCTCCACCCCCTGATGTGTCAGTGCCTCACAGTGCGGCAGCCAATCCACCTCCGGCACCTGATGTGTCACTGCCACACAGTGCGGCAGCCAATCCACCTCCGGCCCCTGATGTGTCAGTGCCACACAGTGCTGCAGAGAAAACACCACCAGCCACATATGAGGCACATGAGACATCAGAGGACGAAGATGCGGATGAATCTGCCTTACTGGTAGTAAGGAAGCAGTAGCATTCTTCTCCGCCATATGGCCTGTTTCTGCTTGGTTCTGCCCTCTGCATCATCACCTTCCACTGTCCCCCGATGCACTCTGCGACACTCACCTTCGACCTCGACATGGACTGCCATATTCTGTTTGGTCACCAATGACACAGCTATCAGACTGCGGACTGAACTCTTACTCTTCCGATGTACTTGTCATTCCCTGAGGGACTCTGGCTGGTCCTCCACGGGCCAACAATGTAAAGTGGGGTTTGCATGGCCCTGTACTGCTCCAGCCACAACACTCCACTGAATGTACATTAAACAATCAAATTCACACAGATGTGTCATGTCTATGATCATTCAAGTATGGAAGTATGGATGAATGTAGGGTCAGTGATTCCCCCTTACGTCCATGTTGCACATGTTGTGGGACTTGAGTCACAGGGTGCAACATTACCGATTGCGGCCCGGTTTGCGCCGACACCACATCAGAGACACACGCATTAGTTACCTTCTTGTCCAGCCCAGAATGGAACCATGCCCAGAGCGCCGGGGTCATCTTTCACACCCCTACACTGGACTGGCATACGCCAGGCCAGCCCACTCCACTTACGCTTACAGGGGGGGACGACAACGCTACATGTCCCAGGTCTTCCCTGTAGTGATCTGCTGATCACAAGTCTAGTTGTCAGCATGCCACAGACACTCCCTGAGGGCTGGTTCACACCCACACCACACCCATCCAGCACATGCATCACAGGACATGTGACCCTGCCAATAAAAGGGGCCGGGCACACGTGCCCGAGGCCATTTCCACTATCTAGCTGAGTGTGTCCGTGTGGTCATTATTTATGCATGAGGGCTAGGGCCCTACCACATCACATTCCTCACTGCCGGAGGTGACATGATGGCGTCCGCACGACGGGACCCAATCATAAAGGGCCCATGACTTGAGGTGCACAGAGTTGGTGGCATCCGAGGCACTTAGGCCGGCACGGGCCTACCGCCATGGGACGGTGACTTGAGGTGCACAGAGTTGGTGGCATCAAAGACACTTAGGCCGGCACGGGCCTACCGCCACGGGACGGTGACTTGAGGTGCACAGAGTTGGTGGCATCCGAGGCACTTAGGCCGGCACGGGCCTACCGCCATGTGGCGATGACTTGAGGTGCACTGAGTTAGTGGCACCAGAGCTGAGCGGGTGTGCAGCCTGCGATGATGCGTAGGCCTCGATACGCCTACCGCCACGGGACGGTGACTTGAGGTGCACAGAGTTGGTGGCATCCGAGGCACTTAGGCCGGCACGGGCCTACCACCACGTGGCGATGACTTGAGGTGCACTGAGTTAGTGGCACCAGAGCTGAGCGGGTGTGCAGCCTGCAATGATGCGTAGGCCTCAATACGCCGACCTGGCAATCAAGATTCAATTTGAATTGTGATCCCAGCTGGACCGCAGTGTGCGCTGAGGGCAGCAGGCTGCACAGACATGACTCCGCGGCGCGGTGCTGCAGGGTGCGCTGGGGGCCTGTGGCGCGGAATCCAGCGATCGACTGAGGAGGTTGCACCGGCACATGGTGGGCCCTCCTGGAGACACGCCAGTGGCGACAGGGGAGCATTGAGGCCTGGGTGCACAGGGGCGGGCACTCATTGCTGGTTGGCGGACTGGTCTGGGTACCAGGGCTGGGGTGCAGCAGGCGCACAGGATCGCGTAGGCACCACCGGTCACGGCGGCGCCCTCGTGGCTGGGTGGGGGGAGTGAAGGTGCAGGGGTATCAAGCTGATACAAACCGTGATCCTTACAGGTATGAGTAATCCTGCATCATGAGACCGTAACAGAAGTTAGTGTGACCGTAACCTTCCTTTTCTTTCTTACGAAGGTTACGACCACACGTACTTCTGTTACGGTCTTTTTGTGCAGGATTTGTCTTTTCTGTGAGCATTCCGGTTTGTCCAAGTGCTATACACTGTACCAGATTAGGTTTGTGACTATACGGACGCTTGACCATTTTCACCATTTGTCTAACTGGTTTCTGGATACTGACTTCCGGAGTATGGAATGGTATTGGGGAGTTCCCGCAGCATATGCAGTTACTTGAATCCACACGTTGCCCTGATGAAGTTCCCCGTTGGGCGTTGGTTGTGCTTTTCGTATTGTTTATTGTTGTATTTGTAGTAAAGGACTGTTTTTACACTACTGTTGACTGCTGGACTTCATGACCTGGGGGGGAGGGTCCGGGGGGTGGTTGCGGTGGGTGTTGTGGCCCTCTTGGGTCTCCAGGCTGCACGATCATTGTCTCCATGGCATCTGTTGGTCTTCAGATGTGGCTCTGGGCTGGGCTCACTTTCTACTGCAGTTTGTTGTCCTGCTTAACACCAGTAAAAGGCAGGTGTTAAATCCCTGCTGCTAACACGCCTTATCGCCTGTTTTTGGATCGCATCGCAGATCTGGCTGGTCGTTGTGAATGTCGCGAAGTGGTGTTTTCGTGTGTTTTTGCAAGGGAACGCCTACTCTGCATATCATTAGCGTTAGTTGTCTCTCTCATCGGTGGCGATGTTTTTTGCGGCAGCTATCGCTGGAAAACTGGCGATGTGGTCAGTTTGCACCAGCTTGGGAATGGGGCGATAATTCTTTTGCCACTTTTGCTGCGCTAAAATGCCGATAACTTGGCGATAAGTCCTTGAGAATATGCCCCTTAGATAGGATTGTTAAAAGGGGGGAGGGGGGAATAGTTCATGAGAATGATTGCTGGGGTGAGTAGGTCATGTAGAGGACGATTGATTGTAAGTAACCCTTTTCAGAAGTAATGTTGAATAAAGGGCCCCTTGGACTGTCTCTTCAGCCTGTTTTCTCGTAAGTTGATTGTTATGGCCTAGTTCCTGGTTAGCAGCACCTACAAGTAGTTTAACTGCAGAGCTGCACTTTACCCTTTTCCAAAATGTAATAAATACAGGTCCTTCTAGGGAGTTGTTTCCATATTGCGAAGAATGTCCGAAGTAGACCTTCAGTGTCGGACTGGGGCAGAAAGCAGGCCAAGACACCAAAATAAAAGTGGCCCTGATTAGCGAATCACATAGCAAAACAAGCATTTGCAATGCAATAGGTCTCGCATTTATGCAAGTTTAAGCTATTGGCATTGTAAATGACAGTGCCTATTAGTTTTGTTTTTTAAAACATAAATAAAAGGCATTGGCATTTACAGTGCCAATAGCTTAAGCTTGCGCAAATGCGAGACCTATTGCATTGCAAATGCTTGTTTAGTCTTGCATGTGCAATAAAATATTTTTTTAAATTTCCCTCATCAGCACAGAGCTTCCCTTGCTAAGATTCCCTTTATCTCTGCCTGCCATCTCTGTACTTCAACCGTTCAACCGCAACAGGACTGTATGTCCAGAATTTCTCTGGTCCCTGTCCACTGTACCAGCATTTCTGCTGTTTGGCACAGAGATTTGCGAAGTGTTCCCATTTTCCTCTGCTTTTCTTCCGTCTTCCACTAATTCCCACCGCAGAATCATCCCAAAGTAGCAGTTCTCCAGAGCAGCAGAGACGTTTCAACTCATGGGCAAAGTGGGCAGTTGCCCAGGGCACCTACCTTCCAAAGCCCCCCCCCCCTGGGAAAGTTAACTTTCTCTATGACTATTCCATTTCGCTATCTAAAACTCTCTGCCTGCCTTTACTTCTGACTCTATCCGTCTGTCTTCCCAGTGCCACTTTAAGGATTTTTGGCGTTCCAGGCAAGACATATTTCACCAAAGTTTAACATATTATTTAATATTGTTGCCATCATGTGGGCTTGAATGAGTAATAGTAAAAGAATTCAAAGTTTTTTCCGAACAGGGCCCCCCAAAGAATGCCTTGCCCGGGGCCCCCAAAATCCTTAAGATGACACTGCATATCAGGAATTATTAGCTCATTCAAAACTCATTTTATTTTGCATTTTGGCATGAAAAACTAAAACGACAACTACCAGAATGAAAGTGAAATCCCAAAATTTTTATGCGTCAGTGAATATGCATATTCTTTTATGTTCAAAAACACATAATTCATGCAAGAATTACGTTTATTATACAATTTATGCAAACTGTTAAAAATGTGCAAGAAACATGCACTAATGCGGAAAAAAAAAACAACATCATATTGCCTATGGCCGTATGTGTATTGTGGAAGCCTACAATTGTACTAGTACTGAAAGAGTGGCTTGTGCTGGAGTGACCATGTCTGTACAGCAGTGGAAATATTCAGTTTCTTTACCCACAACTTGCCCTCTTGTTTTTTGTCCCAACCACGCTTCCTAACCTTTTTTTTATCTCTCGCTACCGCAGGCTTTTTTTTTTTTTTTTTTACAGTATTTTTCTTTATTTTCTTTTTTCTTTTTACATTTACTAGGCTTTACTTTAGTTATTTTTTGTCAGCAGCATGGCAGATCAACAAGATCAGGAAAAGGCCTGCCAAACTCTAAGCTATGTGACATCTCTGCAGTTGACATTGCAGCACTTGTGTTTTTGTTTGCAACAGTGGTGGCTGGTGACATTTGAAAGTGATGAGACATAAAAGTTGGGCATGAATTTTATGTAGTGAGCAAAGTGAATGAGCTTGATGGACAAATGTGGGGTTCGGGGCCCTCCCCTAAGAAAAATTTGAAAAAATATTGGAAAATGGTTCATTTCAAAGCAAATTTTAATAAAGAATTTAGTGACAAAGCAAGAAGATTTCTAAAGCAATTTTGAGCATGTTATCTTGAAATATTTAAACACATTAAAGCTGGTACATATCTTACTCCATTATTGTGTTCAACAGTTACAGCAGTGTGCAAATTGTACAGTGTGATTAATACAGGCCCTTTAGAGTGTGTGTGCTTGCCCAGTGTCTTGCATTGCATGCAGCATTAAAGAAATGCTCTAATCAGGCTTGGTGAAGCACACACAGCTGCTGGCTGCAATCAGCCATACAGAAATATGCACAGACAGGGTTTTAAAAAGTGGGGGTCTCTAAAAGGGCCATGGCTTAAACATATAAACTAAATTTTGTGATTCTCATAGTGTTCCACCCGACCAGTATTTGTTTTTTCTCTGAGCTTTCTGTCATTGCATCCAGAAATATAACACAACAACTGAAATACACCTAAAAGCTACCATGACTTTTGGTTTTGTCAATGATTGTAAGCTGTTAAAATAAATGAGTAATAACAATAACTTTGTTGTAAATAATTAATATTGAAATTGTTTCAATTCTGAAATTGTGAGAATGTGAATTAAATATTATTGAGGCCTATTGAAGGAGTATCGGTCTTCAGATATGTGCACTTTATGTTATGTATGCTCTTTGTCTCTCTACATCTCATCCAGCTGCATGTCTTAAACCTCATCTTTTTCCTTTTCAGCGCACTCCTTTCACTTTCTACTGAATTCATTTCCTGACATCTCCTTCACTTTACCGCTTCCAAACATACACTGCACTCACTCACATGTAAGCTCTTTATTTTCTTTTACTTTCGCCTTGTTAATTTTTAACAACTGTGTACTCCTTCACACATATTTACACAGAATTTCAATTGTAACTGCAATATGTGAGCATTGCTCTGTGTGCTCTGAACAGAGGTCAACCCACTGATATGCACTGTGAGAAACTCACACTCCCTTCAGCTTCAATTGCAACCCATCATATACACCTGGCGTGAGTCACTTCTAGGTATGCACTATACAAGAGTAATAGGATGCACAAAAACGCAGAAACACAACATGATGGAAGTAGCTAACACTCTTAGGAAATGCAAGATTAAGTAAAATGTGAAATAGAAACCAGGACTAAATCGTGAAATGTATTACCTTAATGTTTTTAACATTCATTGTTCGGAAATCAATCAGTGTTTTCGGCATTAATGTTAAGAGCATGAATATAGGGCCTGGCAGGGGCCCTTTTCATTGTCTGTTTTAATGACAGAGCCAGATCCCCAGAATTACGCAACCACAAACATCAAGCATGCTAGAGCATCTGTCTTTAAAATCAAAACATGGTCTGAGTGGGGATAAAATATTCTAGAACCATTGCGCAGATCGATCTAAATACATCAGGTACCTAATAAGCACAAAGTATGAATGGCATATTATAGGCATTCCTACTCATAGCATTTAAGTTTTTTTTAAATGTTTCTGGTATTACCCGAACCAGGGCACTATATGCACTTATTTCTCCCTTTGTGCTTGATTCCCTCAAAGCTGAGGATATTTGGAACAACTTCTCAAGGGAGCAAAATCCCTGCATGACTTTTGGATCAACTTCGCCGGGGAATAAATACAGCAGCTCCACTTCTAAAGGGGCCAGCCTCCTACAGCCATGGCCTGGTGTGTCACTGTGGGGGAGGTCAGTGTGACCAGGCTTCTCAGCACAATATACCTAATACAAGTTTAGCATTAACACTTACCATTACAGAGGACAAGGCATCAAATCTCACTTACTGCGCTGGCATCCAATCTTACTCTGTGCCAAATGGGAAAGGGTGGGATCTGTGCCTGTGAATGACATATGGCTTTATACAGGGATACAGCTTGCAACCCCCGAAACCATGATGCTGACAGTGTCGCTGATCTACAGTGGAAATCATCATAGACTCCCATGGCACTCAAGGGCTTTAGAAAGGCAAGTGGAGAGGTGTGGTGCAGCGGCCAGGGCAGCTGACTTCGGAGCACAGGGTTCACGGTTCGATCCCCGGCGGCAGCTCAGCTCAGCACCATGTGACTCTGGGCAATAGCTCACTTAATTTCCACTACGGCCCCCAGCGCCTTGAGACCCGTAAGGGTGAGTAGCTGCGCTATATAAAAACTGACTTACATTTTAAAGGCAAGCCCTCCATCATCCGTCACATCGCAGAATGTTGAAATGTACTGCCTGGCTTCTGGCTCCTTGTTCAGATCGAGGCAGGGCAGACAGCTTGGGACAGGAAGCCCAGGCTTAAATACATCAATGTATTTATTGATACGATGTGAGATTGTACCTCTAAAGAAATTGATGCATTTAATATTTTTTGCAGAAAGGATATAGGAATTTCAGAGGGGTGTGGCCCCAAACCCCTAAAGCAGAACCCATCTCTGCACTTTGCAAACATTTAGTTCATATATTAGCAGCAAGCGGAAGACCTGGGAATGTTCTGCTCCCAAAGCAGTGTCCCTCTAAGCAGTGTTCCAGAGGGAATGTGTATGATGGTGCAATTGGTGCATATGGTGAAAATTCTGAATTTCATGCTCTCCATGCCAAGGCCAACAGCCCTGGAAGAACATCATTAAATGGGAGTGGAATCTCCTGGAGTATCTCAGCATTGAGGTTAATTTGCCAGCAGGTAAGTCATTTTTAATATTTCATCATTTAAAATGGTTTTAATTAGCTGTGTGTGAGAAATATGTCTGTTGTTTTCTACAGCTTCTCCCGTTGTTGGTAGTGTGTGAAGTTATGACATGCGCCTCACAACGTCACATACTTTATATTTTTTCAAGAGTTTTAGAGCCTGGCACAGTGTAATGGAATTCAAACAACAATGGAAAAAGAGACAGGATAAAAGTGCCCCAGTGACAGTGTCAGCATTTCCTTGGTCACTCAGGCCACAAAAACGCTGGCCATTAGTTATCACCAGGTGCAGCTCACTCATCTCCTTGGGTGCGGTCTACCAGACGACGTGCTGCTTACTTCCACGTCTTGTGCTACTGGAGGTATTCTGGCAGCAGTGGCTAATTTGTAAAAAAAATAAGTGCTCAGGCTCTTGTCAGGAGGCAGCTTGCACCAGCCTGTTGGCGCACCTAAAACAGAACCAACTACTAACCATGAAAGTGGAGAGAGGTTGTGGTGTAATGGCCAGAGCTGCCGACTTCGGCACTGGGGAACCAGGTTCGCGACTGGGCATCGGCTCAACATCTTGTGATTATGGGCAAATCACTTAATTTCCCTGTGCATGAATGTGTCTTTAACTAGTGCTCATGAAAAGTGCTTGTGTTGATGATTAAGTGCTGGTGCTGAGCACCGGAAACTACTGGCTCAAATTAAGCACTGGGCAGCAGGTAGTAGGGGGATAGAAAGAATGATCCTTCCTGCACTCATGGTGGTTATCTGCATGCATAGGGTTTGCAGATGGGTTTCACCACTACTGCATAGGGAGCTAATGGCAGTCATGACTGACAGTGGTGAAAACAATTCCCACCAGCCCTGTATCCTGTTGCGTACAGAAGAACTTCAGGCTGCAGGGATATAGGTTGGAAATGGCGTAGTCGGGAATCTTTGCTCTTCTTTGTGAAAGGCCAAGATTTTGCAGACACTCTAGGTGAGTAATGATTAATTGTATGAGGAAAGGAAGAAGGCATAAAAATCAGAGGATAAAGATTTGTGTGTAGAGAAACAATGAGGGAGGGGATTGCAGGATGAGCACGGTTTTTGTCAAACTGTTCAGTCAGTGTGCCCCGCATGTAAATAATTTTAACAATTGCACCAGGTCCAGCATTTTACCATAGTTGCCCCCCATAAGCCACAGGCGTGTCCCATATGCCAACATATACATACAATATATCAGTGCCAGAATTTTGCTATGGATGCCATCCATATACAATGGCTGACCCAGAAGGGTGAGTGAAATTCTTTAATTTCTATCTGTGGTAATTGGATGCAAAACTGTTACCGCCAGCCTTGGATGAAATAAAGGGAGGAGTGCAGGCGAAACGGCCAACAAAACAAGAATTACTAGTTCTGAACTTTGGGAAATGCACAGAACTAGTAATGCTTGTGTCCCCCAGTAGTATCAGTGGCCAGACATTGTGATTAACGTAATAATCGTAAAATTACTTTAGTTAGAATGGCTGGCCCCTGACGGTGCTCTTCAAAGCAACTTTCCCAGCACGGCTGCTTGTGTATGGCACATACCTGTCTGGAAGCACGGCTCCTTGCCGTGGAAGTTGCTTTAAAGCAGTTAACCCATTGCCTGGTCCCTCACAGTGCTTCTAAAACAACAGTGCTTGTTTTTGTGTGTCCACGGAGGAGCGAGCCAACCCCAATTCCACTCCATGGGTGGAAAGAAGGGCAAAATTCCCTCATTTTGGATCTTACACATGAATTTTGCTCACCTCTAGTGAGCCGTATGTCACAAATTACCTCTAGTTGTCAGGACCTGCATTTTATCATCGTTACCTGTCCCCAACACATATGCCTTCTACTGATGAGAATTACTCCATGTATGCCAGTGCAAGCATTTTGTCACAGGTATCCATGTGCCAAGAATTACCTTTAGAATGCCAATGCCAGCATTTTGCATCTGGTGATCCTTATGCCAAGAAATACGTCCAATATGCCAACAACAGCATTTTGCCCATGGGTGACTCTGTAAGCCAAGAATTATCTCCAGTACTCTAGGAGCAGACTTGAAAATATAACACTCTCACAAATGCACTCTTTCCCACTCCTCCTCACCAACATTCACTCAGGCACACTAATTCTCCCTCACAATCACCTACGCTCATTCTCACTCACTCACATTCCCTCTCTTACACTTTCTCACACTCCATCACACACATTACCACTCATTCATACTCACCTAAACACTCACTCTCACTATTACTCACTAACACACATTCTTACTCGAACTAACTCTTGCAATCTGATTCTCACTCTTCCATTCTCATTTAGTTTCACTCAGACGTATTCACTCATTCTCTCTTACCCAATTTCATTCCTTGTTACAGTCAATGCTACTCACTTCCACCTATTCTCACTCACTTCTCTTGTCACTAACTCTCACTAAGTTGTACTCACTCATACACTAATGTACACAGACTCACACAAACAGATGCTCTCACACATACTCTAATCTGCAAGCAAGCACACTACATTTGACATACTTTTATTATTTTTGTTTTTGCTTACCTTAGGCTTCCAACACGGTCTGTTTCAGCTCATCATCTTCTGGTGCTGAACAGACCCTCAGCACAAGAACACAGCTTCCACCCACCTCAATCAATGAAGCGGCAAAATGAAAGCTAAGACCTGCACAGTGTATGCTGAAGCAGTGCAGAGGCTTCAGATTTCAAACTCTTGCATTTTTATACCACTTGCTCCCAAATCTTCAAAGGGTGGAGTGAATCAATAAGGCTTCTGACCTCACCTCACCCTAAAATGAGGTGAAAGAGGGTGTGGTCACAGACCTAGTTGATAGAAATCCCTGGGCACTACATGGATGAAGCCTAAAATACCCGGGGCTACCTATTTAGGTGATGCTGCAGCACATTATGAGTGGGTTGACACATGGGAGTGACAGGCACTTAATTCCAGGGCTGGGACTTTGCCAGACATGGAGAAGCTTTCCAAGGGCTTTGCGCAGATGACTCTAAGTGCCTGCATCTACCATCAGACAGATTCACAGCACTTGGCTGATTCTTGATATTTGTTCAGAGTGGGGGCAGAATTATTATTTTATTACATTAGTAGTGGATAATAGCCTTTCATTCACTGCCAGGATCCTGTTCCTGCTCTCATACAACTCCCCTGAGTTGCTTCTCCACTGTGACCTTCCACGTGCTGAACCCTGATCGCATCTATCAGTGCCTTGCCATGCAGCACTGAAGTTGCATTCTCCTGCACCACCTGTCATTTTACATGCACCCTACTGCACCCACTCCACCTGCACCTCAAATACCCAACTCACTCAACACACACGACCACACACCCAACACCCACTACACCACACTCCCTTCCTGTATTGGCTACTCCTCAACACTCGCTCTCTAACTAAACATGCCACTGAAATTTGGGATCTGGTAGACCATCGCTCACTGGACCTGCTCTTCCTGACTGAGTCAGCCAATGTCATCGCCCCAGCAATACCCCCTCAATACAAAATTGCAGGACAGGACAGGACAAACTGACTGGGAAGCAGAATTGCCATCATCTTCAAAGAATTCATCTAATGCGCCAACACCTCAGAGAGCAACACCTGCAGCATGGAACACTTGACCTTCAAGTTCCTCATCACTGCCAACTACACATTAAGAAGCACCCTTGTCTTCCACCCCCCCCTCCCCTAGACCATGTGCCAACTTCAGCAGCACCATCATGGACTTTGTCACTCCCCCAATCCTCAACTACAGTGCCTTCATCCTCCTCAGCAACCTCAATTGCCACTTGGAGGTCTTCACTAATCCCTACACGACCAACCTCTTTGAGGACCTGTCCAATCTCAAACTCACCCAGTGAGTGGAAAGACCCATACACACTGCTGTACAGCTACTGGACCCCAGCTTCACTAGCTACAGAGACATCACAGTAGACAAGCCCACATCAATCATCTGGTCTGACCACTCCTTCATCTATTTCAGCATACCCTTTCCACACCACTACCAGATCTTCACAATGGCACTGGAACAAAATTGCAGAAGCATCCTGGTCTTCCAAACTCCTACACCACTGACCTCGACTCAATAACCTCTTCGATTCCTAACTTCAACACCTGGTTCACCACATATGCAGACATTTTTTCTCCAACCAAAGCCAACAAAGCCACAAGAACCAAACCGCAAGCAAGCTGGTACATGGAAGAGCTCAGGCTTACCAAACATCACTGCAAGAAACTTGAATGTATATGGGGACAGCATCAAGATTGCACATACAAGAGCACCTACAAATCCACCCTCAGAGGCTACCATCAGCAAATCAGACCCACCACACTCTACACGCTAACTGACTACATCGAAAGCAGCACCTACAGTGCCAAGGAAATATTCATCATCATGAAAGACTGAAGCAAGAAGCTCCATCAGCTTAAACCCCCTCAGGAACTTGGCACCCAGTTGTCCCTATTCTTCAACAACAAGCTCACCAGCATCTACAACAACTTTGAGCCCCAATGGGACCCTTTCTCCCTTGCCCTTCGTAGCCCTGCTGCTCATCTCAACTAACACCCAGAAGACCACCCTGACCACTTGGCTCACCATTACCACTCAAGAAACTGCAACAATAATGCAGTCCATACACTCTAGAACACTGTTGGACCCCAACCCTCCCACATCTCCATCAAAGGTCTGGACCCCATCAGTGCAGCCTTAACCCCATTCCTGGATGCCTAGAAACATGTCACAGTAGTTCCCCTCCTCAAGAAACCCTCAGCAACATGACGATGCTAGCCAAATACCAGCCAATCATTGCGGCCCTACCAGGCAAAAGTCATGGAAAAGATGAGAAACAAGCACCCACCACCCACCTCAACAACAACCACTTCCTCAAAAAAACTCAATCTGGATTCAGGTCCAAACACAGTACAGTGAATGCCCTGATCGCCGCCATGGATTACCTTCAGATGATCATGGACAGAGGTGACACCCATGAAGGCTGGACCCAGTCTGTCAGACTGGCCACCCTTCACCCCCGACACCGTCAACCTTATCTATGGAGTTCCACAAGGATCCTCACTCAGCTCCACCTTCTTCAATGCCTAAATGACCCCACTCACCAGCATTATCCGCACCCACGGAATGAATATTATATCCTAGGCTGATGACACCAAGCTCATACTCTGTCCAACAAGACACCAACAAACACATGGACCAATTTCTCCTCCCGCATGACCGAAATCTCCAGATGGATGAAAACTAACTGCCTCAAGCTCAACACAGACTAGACAGAAGAAGTAATCTTCTTCAAAGACACCTCTCTCTGTGACTCCACCCAGTGGCCCACCAAACTGGGAACCACAACTCTCCCGGCAACCCGCACAAAGAACCTTGGAATAGTCATCCACAACCAACTCCAGCCAAGGGAACACAGTCCCAGTCTCCCTCCACGCTCTCAAGAGGCTAAAGAGGATCTTAAAAAGGCTCACCACCAACACTTGCAGAATTGTCACCCAAGCCTTCATTATCAACAAGCTGGATGACGGCACTTCATTTTATGCCAGAATCACTGCTCAACTAAGCAGAAGACTACAGACCATACAAACATCAGTAGCCAGGCTCCCACTCTACCTCCTTCTCCACACCCACCTCACCCCACTCCTCAAAGAGCTTCACTGGCTCCCAATCCACAAATGAGCATTTTTCATACACTTCACGAACATATACAAACCCTCACACAATACTGGTCCCACGTACTTCAACAACCGCATAGACCTCCACAAACCTACCAGACGCCTCCACTCAGCTGGTCTCCTACTCAGCCCCCCTGCATATGCAGTGCTAGATCCAGCAATCATGCCTCCTCCTAAAGCCTGGACTGACTTTCCCCTGCACACCAGAGCCTCCTCCTCAGTTCTTGAATTCTGTAAGAAAAAAAATACCTGGCTCTCCACCGACCCCCGGCCCTGGCTTAGCCCATGCAGTTGTCAAAATAAAAAAAATTAAAAAAAGCAGAAAAAATGTGCCTATGTCCTGGGACTCACCCAGATGGTCCAAAGCCCTACCCACAATGCAGGACACACCCTCAACCCCATCTTCAAAGTTTGCAACAGGGTCAAGTTCAGCCACCTCTCTCGGCTCACTTGGACAGACCACTCCATTGTCTACCTCTTGATACATGCACCCAAACACCACACAGCCAACACTACCAATAACCTCAGATGTAGCTGGAACAAGATAAAGGACTCAGACTGTTCAAACACACTCAATGGCCACCAACCAAAACTCATTGGCGACCTGCATCCCAACATAAACACCTTCAACAAATGGATCACTACCGGCGCAGGCACTCTAGCCCCCCAGAAGAACATCAGACACTCAGGACCCAACACACGAGCCAGCTGGTGGTCTAAAGAAACTTTAAATGCCACTGAAAGCAACTGGAGAGAAAATAGAGACCCAGCTGGGACACCACCGCAAGAAACACTTACAAGTCTGTGCTCAGAAAATACCACACCCAACTCAACGAGGCAAGAAAAACAGCCCTAGCTCTCAGACTGGAAAATAGCTCCAACAACTGCAAAAAGCTCTTCAACATCATCAAAGAATTCTCAAACTCTCCCTGGCCACCTGGATCACCCCTTCTCAACACCTCTGCAACAACCTCTCCAATATCTTTCACAACAAAATCCTCCAGATCGACAGCAATTTAGTCTAATAACACAAGAGAGAAGAACTCATCAACCAGCAGTCCACCACCACCAAATCAGACCACTAGATCGCAAACTGTAAACCCCTCATCCCAGAAGACACTGCCCAACTCATGAGAACAATTCACTACGGGCCTCCACGGTCCCTGTCCCACCATATCTACAACCTAGGAGAGACTCTGATCTGCTCCCACCTCACCACCATCATCAATACCTCCATCCAAAGTGGAACCTTCCCTGGCAACTTGAAACACGCAGAAATCAAACCTTGTAAGAAATTGAGTCTCTAGTTGGCAGAGGTTTGCCCCTTGCCCAAGTAGGGACCACAATCCTAGTCAGGGTAAGCTAGATACGCACTTTAAATTAACCTGTGCTCATCCTCTGGCAGCTTGGGAAAAAGCAGGCAGGCTTAATGTATAAAGCATAAAGCAATGTGTAAAGTATGTGTGCAACACACATGCAGCAACACAATGAAAACACCACAAAAAGACTCTGCACAGGTTTAGAACAATAGAGAATATTTTTCTGAGTAAAAGAAGATCAAAACGGCAAAAATCCAATCAGTAGAAGTCGAGATATGAATTGTTAAAGAAAAAAATGCAAAAATAGTGCTTAGAAGTCACTAGAAGTCAAAAGGTTACTTGAGGTTACGAGGGACGAGTACAAATCCAAAGTTCAGGCCACCTGCGATGAAGGGCAGACAGGTCCCGCTGGAGCAAGTATTGACGTTGGGAGCCTACTGCATCATCAGCAAGCCACGCAAAGGGGGTCCTGTGCCGTCATTGAGCTCCATAGAGATGAAGGCACTGCATGCTCGTCGAGCCACGCAGAGTGTCGTCATCAGGCTGCACAGGATGTGCAACAGTTGTCGTGGAGCAGCCTCTTAGTTGAAGGGCGTGTGTCAGTTCCGACTGGCACAGTGATGACGATGTGTCAGTTATTGTGGAAAACCGCTGCAAAATCCAATTCTGAAGCCGAGGACTGGAGGGGGCACCTCAGGCAAGGGTAGGACTCACATATGGCAAAGTCCGGCAGCACTAGGAAAGTTGCAAGAAGTCTTTTGTGTCCCTGAGAATTCAGAAAACAGGAGGAAAGCCAGCAAGCCCTTGGAGTCACTATATGTTCAAGTGAGATGGGGCCAGTCCTTGTCAGCAAAACAGAGAAGCAGTTCCTTAGCGCAGTGAGTCAAGGCAAAGTGACAATTCTTACAGCACAGCCATCTTTACTCCAGAAGAGTTCTTCCCAGGTCCAATAGTATGCTGATTTGGTAGGGTCAGAGTTCCAGTACTTACTTACACCCAAAAGTGCCTTTGAAGTATTGGGTGAATTCAAAGGAGTCCTCTGTAGGTGCACAAAGATCCCTTTCAACTCAGTCCTTTCTGCCAGGCTATCTCTGGGGGTAAATCGGTGCATTGTGTGTGGACAGCACACTACCTATTGAAGTGTAAATGTCAGCCCCTCCCATTCCTCCCTACCCAGGAATACCCAACAGAATACAGATGAATGCAGATGAGTGCTCAGAATGCAAATGAGGCTCACCTTCCCATGTTTGTGGCTGTCTAGAGGGAATGCACAAAGTGTAGCTGTCACCCTGCCCAGACTTGTATTGGAGACAGACTGCAGGCACACCGAGCAAAGTTAAGAGCAGAGAAATATCCACTTTCTAAAAGTGGCATTTCCAAATTAGTAATGTCACATGCAACTTTACTACTAACGAGGAATTATCATTTTCATTCTAAAGATATGAAACATGATTTAGCTACTCCTTTCTAATCATGAATTACAGTTAAAAGGTGTTTTAAGGAATTCCCAATGCTAGCCTATGAGAGGACTAGGCCTAACAATAGTGAAACATGAATTTAGCTGTTTGTCAATACCAGGACATGTAAAACGTAAACATATATGTCCTACCTTTTAGTTACACAGCACCCTGCCCATAGTGCTACCTTCGGCCTACCTTAGGGATGACCATTGTGTAATATTAGGGGAGTTTAAGGCGTGTCAAATGGTTTTAAATGCCAAGTCAAAGTGGCAGTAAACTGCATACACAGGCCTTGTGATGACAGGCCTGAGACAGGTTTGAAGGGCCATTTATGTGGGTGGAAAAATCAGTGTTGCAGGCCCAATAGTAGCATTTAGATTACAGGCCCTGTGTATATGGTATACCATTTTACAAGAAACTTATAAGTAATCTAAATATGCCAATCAGGTATACACCAATGTCACCATGTTTAGGGGAGACGCACATGCACTTCAGCACTGGTTAGCAGTGGTAAAGTGCTCAGAGTCCTAAGGCCAACAAAAGATACAGCAAAACGAGGAGGTATGCAGGCAAAAAACTGGGGGAAGACCACCCTAAGAATGACAGGTCTAACACAGCTCTCCTGAAAAAACCCATGGCAGACCCAAAAGAGCTTAGCAACTACAGACCCATCTCACTCCTGCCCTTGCTACACAAAGTTGTGGAGAAGGTTATCAACAAACAGCTCTCCAACCATCTTGAAGAACACCAACTACTAGACATCTTGCAGTCTGGCTTCCACAGCAACCACAACACGGAAACCACTCTCATTGCAGCAACTGATGTCATCTGGACCATCTCTCACGGCACCCTCATCACAAGACCCCACAACTCCAGAGTACATGAACCTGCCCTGAGATGGCTAGCCTTTTTTCTCTCTAACTGGACCCGGCAAGTCAGGCTCACACCCTACACTTCAGAACCCAAGAACATCATCTGCAGAGTCCCTCAAGGATTGTCGCTTAGCCCTACCCTCTTCAACATCTACATGGAGCCACTCACCCACATCATACGATCCCACAGAATCAACATTGTCTCCTATGCAGATGACACCAGTTCATCCTCTCTCTCACAGAAAACAACCACACCACCAGGACCAACTTCACCATCTGCATGTCAAACGTAGCAAACTGGATGAAACAGAACTGCCTAAAAGTTGACACAGATAAAACAGAAGTCCTGATCTTCAGGAACAAGAGCTCTCCATGGGACTCCTCATGGTGGCCAACAGACCTGGGACCAATGCCCACTCCCACTCACCATCATCTTGGACAACAGACTCATGATGGCCAAACAAGCTAACGCCGTCATCTCCTCCCGCTTCTTCATCATATGTATGCTCCGCAAAATATTCCAATGGCTCGCCACTTATACCAGATACATGGTCACCCAGGCCCTCATCACCAGCAGACTAGACTACGGCAATGCACTCTACGCTGGCATAACAAATCAACTCATAGAAAGATTCCAGACCACCCACAACGCTGCCGCCACACTCATCCTCACCATCCTCCGCATCGCACACATCACACCCCACCTCAGAGAGCTACACTGGCTACCAATCCAGAAGCAATGCCAATTTAAACTGCCCATAGCAAACACAAGATGATGGACGGAGTGCTGAAACTTTTCAACAACTCACCCCGAGTCACAGATCTGAGTTTAATTCATAGTTCTTTTGCGAACTATGCCACCCCAGTTTGAACACAGCCATATGCAAATCAGTCCATATGGCTGGGTCTAAACAGGGATGGCATGGTGAGCAAAAGAACAATTGATTTAACCCAAATCTCTTGATGGGGGTGAGTGTTTGAAAAGTTACAGCACTCCGCCCATTATCTTGTTGTGTTTGCAATTTAAATTGCTCACCCATGCATACAGAGCCCTTCAAAATGTCAGACCTGCCTATCTCAACCACCGCCTTAACTTCTACAACCCACCAGGCAACCACGCTCCACCTCGCGCAAATACCCTGCATCCAAAGGAACAAATCAGGAAGATGCTCCTTTTCCTACATTGCTGCCAAATCCTGGAATGACCTTCCGCACCACATTAGGCCCTCCCCATACCTACTCAAGTTCCACAAGAATCTGAAAACCTGGCTATTCAACTAGGAGCCCGATTGGCCTACTAATCTACTCCAGCGCCTGAATGCACCTGGGGTGATACGCGCGCTATCCAAATCCTCATAACATAACATAACATAACATAACATACCATAACATAGTATAACATAACACAAGTGGTGGCAATCTAGGCACAAGGATTACTACAATTATATACAATCCATAGCTTTTAGAATAGCATTTCTATGCTTAGATCCATGGAGTGCTTAGATTCCTGATTAGCCAAACAAACACTGTCACTGGTAACCACGTCACTGGCAATGGGCTCTCAGACGTTCCAGGTCTGCAGAATTTTTACAAGTTCAAAGGGCCATTGTGACTGACAGTTAGTTTACTCACCACTTAGATCTATTAAAGAAAAATCTGTCAAAAAGTCAGCCACAATAAATCTTTGTCACTATTGAGAGTGCGCAAGGAGAAGTCCTGCCCCTCTTGAGTGATGGTGTAAATGTTTGAGGCAGGCAAACTATTGGAATGTTAATGAGGGAGGAAGGGGGTGTAGGATGGTAACAGTTGTTGAGCCCGCAGATTTGGGTAACTGTGTTTTCACTGGAGCTTTCTATAGTGGCTGTTACATCCAGTTGGCATGTATTTCATTGTACTTGCATGCACGTTCTGGTACCTTGTGTGTTCTATGCTATTCTCGTGCTTGCATGCACGTGCTTGTACTTTGTGTATCCTTTGTTATTCTTTGAATACTCTGTCTCATGGCACGAGCCTAATGTTCTATGCTAGAGCATGGGATCGGGCCGTTGAGTCAGAGTAGGCAAAGTGGACAGTAGCTCGGTGCTTCCCGGTGCCTGAAGACCTGTAACCGGTGGTGCTTCCTTTTCCTGAATAAATCCTACGTTTCTACTACTCCTGCATCAGTCTCTACTTGACAATTTGGTGACGAGTAGACGGAAGAACTACAGGAAGCACCACCTGCTTCTTTTATTTTTTTTTCATTGTTCCGCTCAATTTTTTTTTTTTTTTAAAAAGGAAAGAAGAATTCCAACGAACTTTGCACTATAAATATCTACTGTGGCTATTTCGCAGAGGATCGTTGACTACTATCGGCTATTTCGCAGAGGATCGTTTTCAAGCCTTTCTCTTATTCAAGTTTTTTTTCCTGGATTTGGATTTGCTCGCTGTGCTTGGATGGCTATTGAGGACTTTCCCAGGAGTTATTTGCCTTCTCGTTTGCAGCTACAACCCTGTGGATGTCTTATTTTCCTAAAGCACATCGCCGCACATCGCCTAAGGATTTGTTCCAACTTGTATTTTTTCAAATCCTTTTGCGTTCTCCTTACTGTCATTTCTCTGATGCACGCCTTACCTGTGTGTACGTCAGCGCCATTCCAGGAGCCGATTCTTCATCTACGGGACTTCATCTGATGCGCACGATCTTCTACGCAGCTCTGCTTCACACGCTCGACGTTACTGTGCTCAGTAACCAACGATGCTTCACGTTAGATTTCCTCTGCATTACGCATGCGCACTGATTTTCAACAGCTTCACGTTAGATTTCCTCCGCATTACGCATGCGCACTGATTTTCAACAACTTATTCGCATCTCGATCTATCTCCTCAGGTGTGTTTGTGCGTGATGAATATTCTTATTTAGTGGCACATCTATAGTATTGTTTTCACGCTTATCTTCCCTTTGAGGAAGTGGAAACTTCACTTTTATTATTTCATCCAAGAGCCTCGCAAGACAAGATGTTCTGATTACCTCTATGGATTGTTTATTTTCCTCAACCGTCTTTTCAGCATTGGGTGAAGTATAGACTATTTTTTTTTCTCAAGACTTCCTCTTTCAATCTTACTGTTTATCCTTAGCTTACATTGTTTTTCTTCTCTCATTGTTCTTATTTTATTTATCTTTATTTTATTCATATACTCAAGATGTGTGCTCAGGGTTATACTTTATCTCCACCACAGTGTTTTTGGGCTGCTGGCAGTACACCTTGTATGCCGTGGATTGAGTGGAAAGCGTATTTTTAAACTACATTGAAACTTTAGATGCTAGTGGCAAAATGAAAGCTGCAGAAAAAAAGGTATATTTTTACATTCTCTAGGACCTGAGGGTCTTAAAGCTTACCACCAATTACCAAGAACAGAAGGTGATGGTGATAGTAATGTTTTTGAGAAAGCCATTTCAGATTTAGACCGTTTCTGTTCACCTAAAGTGTGCATAGGTATTTCCAGATATAAGTTTTTTCAAAGAAAACAACTTACTGATGAAACCGTTGACAATTATGTTTCTGCCCTTAAAACTTTATCTCTTGATTGCAAATTTGGTACACTACAAGAAGAATTGATTAGAGACCAGGTGGTTATGCATGTTAGTAATTCTACTATCCAGGAGAGACTATGGGTGAATGGTGACGCAGATCTTGAAAGTATTTTAGCCATAGTGAGGAAGTCAGAAATGTCGTGCAGAAGTGCTAAACAAGTTAAAGGAGGTGACATTAATAGCAACAAAGAGATTGTTTCTAAAATTAATTCTAAATACTCAAACAAAAAAGAAGATTTTGCAAAGAAAAAACAAATTCATACTTCCAAAGGAAAGATTGATGATAACAAGGAGAATTGGAGGTGTTTCAGGTGTAACAGCAAATCACATTTAGCCAATTATAAATTCTGCCCTGCAATTAAACAAAAGTGTTCAAATTGTGGTGTCATTGGCCATTTTACCACTGCTTGCAGGAGGAGCAGAAATAATAAAGTCAAGTGTATTGACCATAGTGAGGACAGTGAGGATGAAGAAGACGGTAAAGGTTCTAGAAGCAGTTCGTTCGTACTTAACATTAAAGATTCTGACCTCACCATTTTAAACATTGACAATACTGTTGTTAAAAAAAAACCTGTGTGTGAAATGACTATTGGCGGTGTGAAAATTCATATGTATGCTGATTCTGGTTCTCCATACTCTATTGTAAATGAGTCTGTTTGGAAATCTCAATTTGTCAGTAGATTAGGAGAGAAATTAGAAAAGACATATTAATCCTGAGGGTTATTCAGGTGAAAGAATAGATATTCTTGGTTTTAGAACTCTTGTGTTTAGATTTAAAAATCGTCAATGCACTGCAAAATTATATATTTCTAAAAAAGGTCCATCTGTACTTAGTTGGTTTGAACAAGGTAAACTGGACATTATTTTAAACCCAAATAGTCCTGATCCTGTGATGGTAGTTGATGAACAAAACGGTATTAGCGACCTAATGCTCAAGAAATTTCCTAATGTGTTTAAAACTGAAATAGGTAAGTTGGTAGGTTTTAAACACGAAATACGCTTAAAGGAGGGTGCATGCCCTAAGGTTCACAAGGCACGCAACATTCCCATAGCAGTACGTGAAGAAGTTAAGAATGAACTTGATTCACTTGTCAAAGAAGGCATTATTGAAAGGATAGAATCCTCTGAATGGGTTTCTCCCATAGTTGTAGCCAGACGCTCCAACGGTAAGGTTAGACTATGCATTGATTTGCGCCATCTCAATAACAACATAATCATAGACCAATTTCCTTTACCTCGCATTTCTGAAATGTTAGCAACCATTGGTGGGTCAAAGTATTTTTCGACTGTAGACCTATCTGCGGCTTACCATCAAATTGAATTACATGATAGGAGCAAAGATTTCACTGCGTTCATCACCCCGTTTGGATGTTTCAGGTACAATAGAATGCCTTTCGGACTAGCGTCCGCGGCTGCCATTTTCCAACGTGTAATGCAAGACATTTTTATCAATTGCAGAAATGCGGTCTGTTTTCAGGATGACATATTGGTATTTGGGAACAATGAGCAAGAACATGTTTCAGCACTAGAGAATGTTCTAGGTGCCCTTAGCAACCACGGTTTGACCATCAAGCATGCTAAATGCAAGTTTGGTGTGCATTCTGTAACTTACCTTGGCCATGAGTTGTGTGAGGAAGTCATAAAACCTAAATCAGATTTAATTGAAGCTATTCAAGCGGCACCACATCCTTTGTCCAAGGATGATGTTAGATCTTTTTAGGATTGACTGAATTTTACGCAAAGTACATTCCTAACTTTTCTTGTCGCACTTTTAACATTAGACAATTGATTAAAAACAAAAACAGATTTATATGGTCAAATGATTGTGAGATTGAATTTCGGGACGTGAAGGAAGCTATTTGCACTGCCACTGCTCTTTTTCGTTTTGACCCTAATCTTATGTGCATTATTACCTCGGATGCAAGTTCCAAGGGTTTGGGTGCCGTGCTGGCACAGAAGTCTGAATCAGGGAAAGAATTTATCATTGCACATGCCTCCAGAGCACTCACTCCACCAGAAGAAAAATATTCTACCATAGAAAGGGAAACTTTGGCCTGTGTGTGGTCTTTAGAACACTTTAGACCGTTTGTTTGGGGAAAAGAATGTTTAATTAGGAGTGACCATAAACCCTTAGTGCGTTTACTCACTACTGAGGGTATGCTACGAGCTTCTGCACGTATTGCACGCATGTCTATGCGCCTACAGGATTTTATTTACACCATTGTGTATGTTCCCGGTAAAGAAAATGTAACGGCTGATTTTTTATCTAGAATGCTTTTATCCATCAGAGAAGATCTTTACAATGAATGGGATGATTTACAGATTGCTTTGGTACATGATGAGGGTCCTATGCCTATTGACCAAACTTTCAAAAGGGAATTTGATGACGATTCCCTTTTAAAAAAAGTAGAAAGTTACATTTTAAGTGGATGGCCTAACAAAAAGAACATTAGTTCAGAGCTCAGAAGTTTCTGGGAAATTAGGGATGAATTATCATGCATTAACAATATACTCAAAAGAGGGGACCGTGCTGTTCCCCCTAGCAAATTAAGACGTTCTATAGTACTGCATGGCCATGAGGGTCATAGTGGAATTGTAAGAACAAAACAGACAGTGAAAAATTTCTATTGGTGGCCGGGTATGGACATGTTCATTGAACGTATTGTGAGAAACTGTGTCACTTGTGCCAATTCTGATAAATCTCTTGTTACTCTCAAACCCAATATGAGTGATCACATAATTCCTGACAATCCATGGAGCACTATTGCTATGGATATCATGGGGCCTGTCGGTTACAATTCCAAATTTATCCTAGCGGCCATAGATATTTTCTCCAGATGGCCTGTGATCAAAATTGTTGAGAAAATTGACACTGATTCTGTTTTGACCTTTTTGGATGAAACTTTTACTGAAGAAGGTTTACCCGTACGTCTTATCACTGATAATGGGGTCCAATTTTTATCCAACAAGGCCAAAGAATACTTCAAGAGAGTTGGTGCAATTCATTCTACCACTTCTTTGTATAATCCCAGTGGTAACGGTGTTATTGAGAGATTTAACAAAGTTCTCAAGAATGCCATACAGGCTGCAGGAGTAGTCAGTGACAAGTGGGAGTTACAGGTTCTAAAAACTGTATGGATGTACAGAACTACCATGAATGCAATGACTGGATGTTCTCCGTTTGAAATCATGAGAGGTAGACTCCCCAGGACCAAATCTAATCCCTCATGGTTATCTTCCTCCACTTCATCTAACTTGGATTTAGAAACTGTTAAAGAAAAGATTGCACAAACCCATGCCATTAATAAGGAGTATTTTGATAATAAAAAAGGTTCAAAACATGATCCTTTTGTCAAGGTTGGCATGTTTGTCAAAGTCAAAAAACCTTGGAAAGTTAAAAAAGGTGAGAGCCAATTCATGGGTCCTTTTGAAATTAAGAAAGTTTTAAAAAATTCTGTGAGACTATCTGACAACAAAGTTTGGAATTTGAGTAGAATTGCCATTCTCAAAGCTGATAAAAATGTGTATTCAGGTACTGATGACTGCACTAATGAGAAATGTAATCTTACTGATTCAACTTATCTTGATAATATTGATGATGAAATTGTTAGCAGTCATGTTTCTATTCCAGATGGTACCAGCATTCAAGATAACACTGTTGGTTCTGAGGATTTGGGTAAACGTCCCAGAAAAAAACCCATTTGGATGTCTGATTTCGTTTCTTTTGTTAAAAATAAATTTGTTAAATAGTTTTTTTTATATCTTTAAGGGGGGAAGGTGTGTTACATCCAGTTGGCATGTATTTCATTGTACTTGCATGCACGTTCTGGTACCTTGTGTGTTCTATGCTATTCTCGTGCTTGCATGCACGTGCTTGTACTTTGTGTATCCTTTGTTATTCTTTGAATACTCTGTCTCATGGCACGAGCCTAATGTTCTATGCTAGAGCATGGGATCGGGCCGTTGAGTCAGAGTGGGCAAAGTGGACAGTAGCTCGGTGCTTCCCGGTGCCTGAAGACCTGTAACCGGTGGTGCTTCCTTTTCCTGAATAAATCCTACGTTTCTACTACTCCTGCATCAGTCTCTACTTGACAGTGGCTATCACTAATTAGTGCCTTTTAATTCTGTTCTCAAGGGTTTGACCATCAGTTCATCTGCATGAGGGGGCAGAAGTACGAACTTAGCGACCATACTTTCCCATCCTCAACCAGATAGATCTAAAAGAAAGTGTTAAAGTGATAACAGAAACTTTAGAAACGAGATAAAGAGATTACAGAAAAAATAGATCATTTGGCCTACTTCGATTAAAAAAACGTTCTGGCTAAACCAAGTCAACCCTGGTACTTAGAGGTTTACTAAGAAAGACTAAAATGAATGGAGAAAATTGAAATGACTTCAAATGTTCACAAAGTTAGAAAACCTCAGAAAGGAGTACAAACGCACTATCTCCATCGCTAAATCTTCCTACAAGCAAACACAAATAAAAGCCTCACCAAATGAGTCCCGCTCTATTTTCTGGCATATATCCCACCTGCAAACTTCCAAAAACGGAGGTTCACATATGTAACAGCTTTCATTTACACAGAAAAAAATCAGTACAATTAAAGAAACGTTTAAAGAGAATACCCCAGCCCTATACTGCCCTCTAAGTTCAACAATGCATGGAACTCCCATTTCACAAGATGAACTCTCAAACGTCATCAAACCAACAGACTAGTTTTGAGAGCCTATCCGCGCCACAACAGTGAAAGACAGCGTCCCTATCTTAGAAGCAGCATGTTTCAAACTTATAAATGCCTCATTGGAAAAAGCAGTATTCCCCAACGCCTTAACAATAAGTCAAATCAGCTACATTACAAAAAAAACAAACCTGACAAGACCCGAATAAACCAGCAAAATATAGAACAACAACACACCTCCCATGGCATGTTATGTAGTAGAAAAAACTCACCAATCAACTACATTTTTCTATGGTCAATGATGGACTGCAGAAAAAATACCAATCTGCATTAAAATCAAATCAAATGCGCTTTATTCAGTTTAACATAAAAAAACATAAAAGCATCACAATAGAAAACAATACAGTATATATAAATACACACAGTTGATATTTGAAAAAATAAAACATTAATCACACTAAAAACAGTCTGATTAGGATAAAGCTCTGCACCTGCCTAGATAACAGCAATACATTCAGTCTCCCATTAAGTTCGTGAGTCACAATGGAGCCTTTAAAAAACTAACAACGTAAAAGATTGAGTCAGCAGAAAGCAGTTGTAAAAACATAAAGGCGTGGCGCACTTGAATAAAACGATGAGCTTTTAAAAGAGGGACAATAGAAGCCTTCCTATGTGCTTTAAAGTATTTACAGATCATGACAAAGTGCATTGTGTCCTGCGGGGATGTCTGGTCACAGCCACAGGGAGCTAGGGGAAAAGAACCCTGTCCACCCCAAGGGACTGCAAGCAGCTGGGGTAACAAAGTAAACCTCAACCGAGTGAGCAGGAATCGATATTGAGGTATGGCTCCAAGAATAGGGTGGACGTAACCGCGCCCCATAGGCTTTTGTAATGTCGCTTGCTCTCTGTCTAGGGACCTCATCTTCAAAAAATTATCCTTAACCCAAGTGCGGTCAGCTTTGACAATCCCCTCCAGGTTAGTAAGGAGCTCTACCCTGCCTAAGTTCTGACATGTGGCCTTAATATATTTGATCCACGGTATGTAATCATCACGATCAAGGGACAAACACTTAATCAAGAATGCTCGATTTAAATGGGGTAAACACTTAGCCTTTGTATCTAACCAGCATAATAGGGGACGCCAAGCTATTGTGTCTGTGAGGTACTTGGCCCCTAACTCTTCATGGATTATGTAGGATGGGATGCATTGTGGGACGCTGAGGATTCGTCTCAGAAATGTATTTTCTACCATGTGTAGTGCATCATGCTCAGCGTAACCCCAAATGTCGCTCCCCCAGGAGACTTTCGAGACACATTTTGCCCCATACACCTGCATTAAGGCACTAATTGGCTTCCTGCCAAGTCTATAGGCAAACTTCCAGACTGCTGCGTTTATTCTTTCCAGGTCAGCCCCATTCCCATTAAGCAGAGGAGTCCAGCGCACACCCTGAGTCAAATATGACACCCAGATACAAGAAAGTGTTGACCTGGGAAAGAACCTGCATCCCTAGCTTGAAAACCTATGTTTTTGTAGATCTAGGGCCCACCACCATCACAGGTCATTTGCCAGAGTTGATGCTTAAATTGAGCTCATCCATGAATCTCTCGAAGGAGATCAAAAGGGCTTGGAGCCCCCTCACAGTTCTTGCCATTAACACAGCATCATACGCGTATAGCAGAATGGGGAGTTACCAGCCTCCAACCTGCGGGCAATCTACCTTAGCATTCAGTAGAGCCTGTTTGAGGCTGTTAATGTATAGGGTAAACAGGAAGGGTGCAAGGATGCACCCCTGTCCGACCCAACTATTGATACCAATCCGGATTTAGTTAAAAACACAGTACTGAGATGGCAATAAATACGGTACACCACCTACAGGACAAAGGAGATATATATCTACTTGTGTTGTGGGACCTATGAGAAGCCTTCAATATGAGAGACCTTGACAGCTGATCTTCATACTGAAAAATTCTATGGGCTCCAGGAGCAAGGTTTTAAGTTGGCTCTTTGTGTTCCTGAAAAAAACCAGACACAAAATAATAAAAACTGAAGACACCTTCTCAAACACAGAGGAATCAATATGTGGGGCACCTTCATATCCACTGCATTATTAAATCTATACATGGAGCCAATAGTATTAATTATGGAAAAATCTGGAGTTGCCATACTGCAGGACCTGACATCCTTGGTGTGGTTGCACCCAACTTTTTACCATCAATCCTCCTGTTTTTGCTGATTTCATTTTTGCTGGCCTTATTGGGACTCAGCACACTTTACCACTGCTAACCAGTGCTAAAGTGTTTGTGCTCGCTGCCTAAAACATGGTAACATTGGCTTGCACCCAGTTGGTACATTTAATTTACATGTCCTGGTAGTGAAAAACTTTTAAATTCATTTTTCGCTTCTGCAAGGCCTGCCTCTTCCTTAGGATAACATTGGGTTACCTTATTACATTTATTAAGTGATAACTTTTAATTGAAAGCAGGTAGGAATGTCAAGTTTGGCGTCTAAAGAATTGTAATTTAAAACCATCTTTAGTGGTAAAGTCGGATTTTGAGTCACAATTCTGAAAATGACACTTTTAGAAATTTGGCATTTTCTTGTCCCAACTAATTGGTGCCTGCAACCTGCTTTTGTATTGTATTGTATTGTAATTGCATTTATATAGCACTTATTACCCCTGACGAGGTGTCAAAGCACTTTTTCGACAAGTAGCATGCCGAAAAAGTCACATTTTGGGTCACAAAAATAGGTTTAGCTGGTAGTTGATATTTGTGTATTGCTTCCAGGCAGTGAGACAAAGGTGAATAGGTGTTGGCAGGATGGGCCATTTCTGTCAGGATTAGGAGGAGGAGCTGTCACCTACCACACTTGCACATCACAAAGACTCTGACTCAGGACACACACAAAGGGTTCACACTAGTCTTTTGTGTGCTCAAACAAACTGGGGGCAGAGCAGGGAGGAAGGAAATGTCAGACACCTCAGGGGATGAAAGCCTCTAGGAACTTCTCCCACTTCAAAGCTGGCACCAGGATAAATATTGGACTCTCAGAACCAACTGTTCAGCACACATCAGGACCTGTGGAAGACTCGGAAGGACTGCTGTGCAGCTCCGTTGCAAGAAGGACAGTTTCTCCACTGTCCTGCTGCTCTGCTGTTCTACTGCCCTTCTGTCTGAGTGAGAAGGACTGGACTTGCATCTTGAACCCAAGACCACCAGCGTGACTCTAATGATTAATTGGCTGGCCTCCTGATCAGAGCCTCAGGGACAGAAGAGGCTCCAACCACCTTGAACCCTGCACCTGCTGTGAGTCTTGCCCCCAAGCAGTGTCACCCCAGTCCTGGACCCTTGGAAGTGGACCTGAAGGTGCTCAGCCTACCCAGCTTTAAAATTGCATATCTCCGGTTCTACTAATTGGATTTTTGTCGCTGTGGTCATAAATCATTTATTAGATTTTACTTTATTTTTCTAAATTGGTATGGGATTTTCCTTGTGTCGTGTTTCACTTTATTGCAGTTTGAAGTGCTGCATAAGTACTTTAGACATTGCCTCTAAGTTAAGCCTGACTGCTTTTGTTTCAAGCTACCTCAGGGTGAAGCACAGGTTAATTTGAAGTTTGCTTGTGACTTCACCCTGACAAAGACTACAGATGCTGCTTGAGTAGCATTTCACCCCACTCAACCTGTTGCCCAATTTCTTACACACAACCAATAAGGTGACATCACACAATTAGACTTGAAAGCATAGACAGTTAAGACATTATCATTCTAAGAAGCTGCATAATGAACCTTTAAATTGGATGGCAATAAACGCTCTCCTTCTAAATCCACAAAAACAGACTTTCTCCTCATACTGAATTTTGCCAAAAAGAAAATCGACCAAGCCATTCTTGATGCACTAAACCAGATTGCTTGTTGATAACACAGTATTGGCATGTGACAGGTATAACACCCATTAAAAGGGTACTAAACCCAACAGCCAGGAAATATGACCATATAAGTCCCATACTACGAGAACTACATTGCCCTCCAATCACACTCATAGTTAAAATTAGTTTAAATTATGTCACTTAATCCACAAAGCCATTCACAACTGCAGCCCGCCCTGCCTTGCAGACTCACTCAATATTTTCAGAAACAAGAGTTTTAAGAAGCAGAAGCTCACTAGCCATGGAAGTACCCAGCTTCAAATTTGAATGGTACAGAGAGGATCATTTGCCAGAGAAACAGTTTCATTTTGGAATTGACTTTTACCCAAGTTGAGACAAATAATTCCACTCTGCCCATTTAGAAATCATCTACGAGCATTTCTCTTCAAGCAATATCTGTACATAAACAACATCTACTAAAATTAATTTAACAGACTAATGCTTTTTATAAATAAATAAACATTGTTGCCGAACGTCTTGACATGCTTATTCTTTCTTAATTCATAAATATTCAATTTATGCAATGTTTTAGTTTCCATAACTTGATTTTTTTTAACTGCACACCGCAGTTGTTGTTGACAGTCTGGCTGACATGTTTGCCACCTCCAATGGCTCTCGGCGCACCAAGGGCCAAGCATGGATACAAAGAAGTACAAAAAAGACATAACGGCAACAGGAAATCTCCATTTATGCACCAAAGATCTGAGGCGACTCCCCTGTATTAATTACGGCCTCAACTGCGTTCTAATTTAAGACAGAGGTGAAGACATACCTCTCTCAAAAGTGCTACGACTAAGGCACAGTATATCCCCACTCTCAGAACCCAGCTTTCCCCCTGTTCAGTCATTGGCTATATTTATTCCTTTGACCCTGTGCAGCATTCTGGTGCCTTTTGACTGGGTTTGCGCAATACAAATATCATATGCATACATACAGTGTGTGACGTCACTATGAAGTGTTTTGCAAGAATATAGATTTGATTTCAAATATTTCCCGAATTTGCAGAATTGTACATCAGGCAGAGTGTAAATAGATAAATAAAAAAGAGGCCGCAAATAGGTGCCTGTGTGACTGGCTCATTGTTCCCGCTTTCACTCAGGGCTGCAAGAGCTGGCCCGAGTAACAGAGAGGAAATCAAACATTTGCAACCAGATGTCCTGCCTACGGACTTCAGTCTCGAGGGACATGGTAATAGTCACATTTATTTTGCTTGTACAACATGCGCAGCAGAACGTGATTGCTTCTAGGCGCTATTAGAGAAAGAAACGGTCTTGAATTTCCATTTTTCCCTTTGATTTGTGGAAGACCTCAATAACCGGTGAGTCCCTGCAGTTCATAAGTGGTCGGATAGCAGCTGTCTCTTGAGAGTGCTTGGATGGATAGAGGAATGTTAAATTACAGTACGGCCTATGTTGAAATTCTCTTTCGGTGTTGTGCATGAATGACTATGGTAGTGCTTGTGGTCTACATGAGTTGCGCCTATGCATGTAACTGAGAATAGAGGCAAATAACTGAGAATAGAAGAATGTATGATAGAATGCACATGATTCGCATGTTACTGTTGTGTTTCGCTGAAAGGACAAGGTCTATGTGGCACCTATTTTGGTGTCAGTCATGAGAGATAGTGGAATTCACAACTCGTGTTGCTTTGATTGCGTAGCTGCGCATATATATAGTAGAGCGAGCTAGTGCACTTTGTTGTATCAGGAATAACGACTTTGGGGTTACAGCAGGTAACCTGCTCCACATATTTGGCGCAAATCCAAGTGATGGAGCATTAGTGTTTAACAAAATTGAACACAAAAAATCTAGGGTTATAAAAGTTTTGGCCTACATATATCCATGGAAAACACAAAAATGTCAAGTTAAAAAAATGACACATTTTCATCACATCTTTTCTAAATGGTTCGTAAACATACATCAAGCCCTAATCTAGCCCATATCTGTTATTCCCTCCTTGATATTAAGCCTCATATTTTTATATCACACTTTTAAGTGTTTCACGCATTTTATGATTAAGGGACCAGCACAACCCATGTTGCCTCATCTGTGATACTTCTCAGGTACCCTCTTCCTACTCTGTTCGGATGGAAAAGTCCCTCGCATGATGACGGATGTGCACCCCTGCCCTGAATGACCCAGCTGCAATGATGTCTGGATCCCTGGTGCTGATTTTTGTTGTGATGGGCGAACATGGATCACACATGTGCACTATGACATAAGCCTGTCTGACAGACTGCAGTCTTGCCAGTCCAGGAGGGGCGCCGAAAGCGCTAACCTCATAGTGGTGAATGGCTACTGCCTTTGCCAGGAGTTAAGAAGCACAAGCATGGTGGTGGCAGCATACTGTGTAGTGATCAGTAGAAGTGAACAAGCTTTTCAATGTACCTGTGAAACTGGAGTGGGGCCTACAGGCTCACTAATGTTAAGTTCCCCTACTGTGTGCTTGAATGCATGTGCTGGGTGTATGTGTGCCTGTGAATGGTACAATACATGGAAGATTCTGGCACCTTTTGGGAGACCTATCGCTGACTGGAGCAGTATGAGGAGGTAGAGGAATCCCCCAGACAGATTTGTGTATTGCTGCATTCCTGTGAGCTGGGTGGGACACACACTGGAGGAAGGAATGCCAGGCTCTTCATTACACTTCAAAGGGTTATCATTGATTCAGGGAGAGGTCCCTGGAAAGGGGCCTGGGCACATTTCAGGAAGAGATGGGGCTGATAAAAGAATCATAACAAGTAGGACTGAGGTGCTGGCGTAAACTTTTGATTCACATACCACTGTGGCTGACATCCAGGTGTGAACCTCTAGTCACTCCCATGACCTGTGTTGTGGGGCTGTTAGATTTGGAGTCGCTCCTGCTGTGACAGACTGCTTTCTAGTGGAAGGACAAGACAGAGGAGTGGGCACTTCAAAAGGAAGCAGACCCCCAACAGTAACTTCAAAGCCTCAGACCCTAAATCACATTTTATGTTCTGGAAATGGACTATAAAAAGGGGAGCTCATGGCCCTCAAATTTGTCAACTGTCATGCAGCCAGTTGATCTGTGTGAGCAGAAGAAGCTCTGCCAGACTGCTGCCTGTGACCAGGAGTGGGGACTAAGGCCTGCCAGTCTCACAGCTGGGTGAGGGAACATCACTTTGGAACATCCTAGACTCCATGCCCCTGGAGCACCAGTGCCTGCCTGCTTACCAGGACCAATGCGGCCTGCGAGGACGAGGAGAGTGCTTGGAGGAAGCGAGGTGCAGTGGGGGATCCTGGCACGTGGATCCCTGTAGTGAGGTGTGATGAGACGGCTGATACACCGTCATCGCCCATGTGCAGGTTTAAGTGGGCAACCCCGTATGCCAGAGAAGGCCACCATGAAGTTTGCCGTGGTTGCACCAATCGGCCATTGCCCATGTGCAAAGTGAAGTTGGTGACTCCGTATGCCAGTGGCGGCCACCGTGAATACTACACCATGTCAATTTGGCCGTAACACATGCACAGAGTGAAGTCGGTGAACCCCGTATGCCCAAAGGCGCCATAGCGAAAGGAAGATATTGCTGTTCTGATCAGGCCATAGCCCATGTGCGGAGTGAAGTCAGTGACCCCGTATGCCAGAGGGGGCTGCAGTGAAGTGAAGATACTGCCATGCCGATTGAGCCGTAGTCCATATGTGGAGTGAAGTTAGCATGCATGTACGTGAGAGGGGGCCGCCGTGAAGAGGGAATTAATGACTTGCAAATTGGGTCATCGCCCATGTGAGGACTAAAGTCGGTGACCCTGTATGCCAAGAACAAGGGACATTGCCCAGTTCAGCCATTGGCGTGAGGAGAGGACGCCATGGTGACCTATGCATGCCTGAACCCATACGGAGGATAAGAACTCGTGTTAACATCTCTCCCACCTGGTCTATTGATGAGAGGAACCAAAGGAAGTCCCGTAGACACTGAGCCGCTGCCCCTGCAGAGCTGTGAATGCTACTCACCGTCAGCAGCCACTGCAGCCCTTCTCAATGTTCAAGAGTGAAATGCTCCTATGGACTCCAATAGCACGACCCCTACAGGAACGTGTAAGAATAATTGCAGGGCCAGAAGGCCCTGGGAGAACCTATTCTTCTGCATAGTGCTTTGGACACTGGAACACTTTTGACTTATGAACGAGTCAGAGTGTGACCCCAGAACATCATTATAAAAGGCCTCAACCCCAATGGTTGGGCACAGTTGCTCCTGCTTTTCCCGTAGTCCTCTGAAATGGTCAGACACCATCTCTTCCACATCACTTACATCTTCTATTACTCTAACCTGTCTAAACATAATCTTACCTTACTTAACCCACTCCCTGATTTGACCTTAACCTAAATCTTACCCCAACACTAACATTCAATTCAAACCTAACCAAATATCCAATCTGACACAGTCACCTAAATTAATTATAACTTGTCCCCTAAAGACAACCTAACTATTCCTAACCCTGTATTAATCAACACAATAAGATTAAGACTTAAAAAAAAGAGAGGGAGACATTGATCTAATAATAAATGTGTAGCATGAGGTGTGGGATGGTAGGACAAGGTTATTAGTGAACGAGCAGAATTGCATAATGTGAGAAGTTGGCCTGGTATATGCTGTTCACTAATTAAAGTGGACACCTTGCACCAGGGCAAATCGACTCTTATGGTAGATAGGTTTAAGACAACCTTTTAAAGAAAGCTATCCTAGTGGTAGCTGTGGAGAGCAGCCTTCAGGCTAAGTCTCGGAGGAATGTAAAGCAGCTTGTTTTACCATACAATCTCTTGAATCACCAAATGAAAAGACACCACACAGGTATATATATCAAATATATATGTATTTATTTCTAAATAACTCTCTACTAATCTCTTTATGAGATTAGAAGACAAACATATGCACAAATCAACGTTTCACAATAAGTTAAGCACAAAATATGGCTGGGGCCCTAGGGGCGTACCAGACCATATACTAAGTAAGAGACTTAGAAACAACGACTTGCAAGGAGACAAGGCCTAGGGCCTTCAGAAGTGCTGGGGCCTCACGAAACCACCCAAGGCAGGTAAGTAAAGGACCCACGGGGGACGCGTGCAGTGTGGATACACAGGCGCGAATCGCCGTTAACTTCAATGGGGCAAGTCGCGGTTGGAAATAAAGAGTTTTAGGATACTTCGGGAGAACCTACAAGCAAGTCACTTACAGGGTAAGTAGTTCTAGGGCCCACACCCACAGGAGCACCATAGTGCTGGAGTTACCTCACCCAGGGAAGCCGGGTGCACAGGTGTTCTTTGGTGTCGGGTCGCGGCGTCGTTTTCAATGGCGAACAAAGAAGACTTGCTGCTTGCGGGAGCTGAAGAAGTGTCCGGTGGAATCCAAGCCTGGATTCTGAAGAAGGATGACCTGAAAGCAGAGGGGACAGTGTTCAAAGTCACTTGGCAGTGACCCGGGGCAAGGAAGATGGATGCCCACCGTCGTCGGTCGCTTCAGGTCGGTTGCAGGTGCCTTGACTCTTCAGCCACGTGGTCCAGGAGGTGTCGACGACGACCAGGAGCTGGATTCGGTGGGTCCCTCGACGTCTGCAGCTGACTGCGGTGTCGGCAACTCGATTGGAGCCAACAAGCCTTGGCAGCAGCAAGTCTTGGGGAAATGAAGAAAAGTCGATGGCACAGACCAGCAAGGTCTGAGGGACTCACCCAGCAAGGGTAAGTCAGGGCAGGCCTGGAGCAACCAGGGGAGCCCTTTGGTTTCTTTAAGAAGTCTTCTGGGGACCCACAAGCCGGCGGGCAAGGGATCGCGATGACACCTCGGGCGGAATCACTCAACAGGGGCCCACGGTCACTCGGGACGGTGTAGGCCTCTGATCTTCGGAGGGATTCCTGCTGGAGGTCGGGACCACACGTGGTCCAAAGCACAAGTTCGTAGAACGTTGTGAAGGGGTTGCACTTGACAATAGTGCACGGTACCCAGGGGTCGCGGTTCCTCGTTACTCGTGGGGTCCACTTGCCTCAGCTTCACTGGAGACTCACGATGGCCTGAGAGAGGTCAGGAAATCCACTTTCTGGGCTGCAGGGACTTCGGACTCCGGCGGGAGCGGCGTAGTTTGCGACCGTCGTTGTCGTTTTTGGTGCCTGCCAAGCAGGGGAGTCACTCCTTGACTCCAAGGGAGATTCTTCTGTCTTCCAAAGGTAGTGGAACGTCGAAGGGCCAGGATTCTTCTGTAGAGCGTCGTCCAGGGGTTATCTGCTTTGCAATGGCAAGGTTCCCCCTCTTATACTAAAAAGAGGGGATGGACTAGCTCTATGACCCCACCTATGGGAGGGTCAAGGGAGGGGGTGGCTACACCCACTTCCCTTTGTCCAGTTTCGCGTCAGAGCAGGGGCAGGTAGCCCCTGAGCTGGTTTGAACTGGCATATGCACAGAGGAGCCTTCTGCTCCCCCAGTGCAGGACTTCAAAGCACTCTAAGAGTGCACCCACCCAGCCCCAATACACTAAACCCTGTCTGGGAGGTGGTTACACCTCCCTGTGACAGGATGCCTATTGTTGGGCTTCCTACACTGTGAGTGTCAGTCATCAGCAGGAGGGCAGCCCAGTGTCTGTGACTGGTGGCATCCATTTTGTGATGCCAGGGCTCTGCAGGATTCTACCGCGTTTCCACAGCAGGTACATGTCTTATCCCTCTAGAAGGGTGGAATGCTACCCCCGCCGCCAGGATTGGCGGGGGGTAGTATTCCAAGATGTTTGACACCAAACACGACATGTTTTGATGCAGCCATTCCAAAGTTAGCATTCTACCGCGAGGATATAATGCACTTAAGAGTATATGGTTTAACCGCATCCACAAACAGCACCAGAGAATGGACTCTGAGAACTGCAGAGGGGCCCTGCTCATGCAGAGGCACCCCCTCACATAGAAGCCAAGCACCCTGCCCTCAGGATTGATAGGGCCTGCCATAGGGGTGACTGATAGGGTTATATGTGTGTGCAGGAGAGATATAGGAAACCTATATCTCAGTGAGGGGTGCTAGCACCACCTCACCCAGGCTGCAGTAGCAGGCCTGTGGTGTCAGATTTAGTCTGCTTCCCAGGGGTGGCATAATACATGCTGCAGCCCCTGGTAGGCCTGTGAAGTACCTATGCCCTTGGCACCTAAGGTACCGTATACTAGGGACTCATAAGGCACCACAGTATCCAATCACTAGTGCACCTAGAGTGCACTCCATGTCGTTTAGAGAGAGCAGATAGACTGGGGCCCTGAATAGCAGGGTCCCAGTCCAACTAAGTCATAAACCAGCAAAACACCATAAAAAAAGTGGGGGCAACCATATAGTCAGATTCCACCTTCCTACATAACCCCCCCAAACGAAAGGAGATAAGGCTAACCTTGGCCAGTTGAGCCTTTATTGACTAAGTGGCCATATAAGGAAGCACCTGCACTAGCATGGTTGCCCCCTGTCTTATGGTCCACTAAGCAATCCCTCACCCTAAGGGTATGAGAGGGTCTCCACCATGGGGAATCACTACCTGTGGTGTGCTTTGGTAAAGTACCAGGCTGGTGAGGTGTCTGAGTAGGGAAGTGTGGCCCTAGGAATGTTGGCCTCAGCTTTCTCAGCTCACTGGTCACCATGTATGCCTGTCTTTCCATGACTGAGTGGTACTCTGCTCTAAGGGTCAACCTTTGACTGCCTACAGCTGGGGGTTGGGTCCCTTTGGGTGGAACACTGGAGGGACATGGCATGTTTGGAACCTTTTGGTTCCAGGTTTGCCCTTGCCTAACAGAGTCCTTCTGGGGGTGGTCCCTACATAAAGGTATGGGGGATCCCTCAGTGGGTTGAGGAATTTTCACCTGGCTAGGGCTACTAGACTGGGTGCCCCTAATCTGCTGATGGGGGGTTCCTCTGGACAGGGGGCCCTGGGGGGTCCACTGACCTCCCTGACCTCTGCAGCCCTGGGCTGACTGAGGCAGGGTAGAGAGGGGCAGTTTACCTGCTCCAGACTGGGTACCACCTTGGAAGGGTCCTCTGCCATCAGGGGTGGGGCCAGGCCAGGCCTGACTACCTCTGTGGCAGTTCCTTCACTAGGGGAGGGTCAGGTCCCTGAGGAGGCTGACCCTTACCTACTGTCTGGAGGGAAGAAGACTTTTCTTCAACCCTTGTGCTCTCTTCTGGGGGAGAGTGGGCCATTCTTCCAGGCTCCATCTCTCCAAAATCTTGGGCTGGGGCTGTGGCCATCACAGCCCCACTAACCTTTACAGGGACACCCAACATCCTCAGATGGGTTTGGTGTTCAATTTCAGCCCAGGCTGAAATTTCCAGATCATTGCCCATCAGGCAATCTACAGGTAAGGTTGGGGACACTGCCACTCTTTTTGGGCCTGTGACCCCCTCCCAGCTGAGATTGACTATGGCCATGGGGTGCTCTGTTCTGACACCATCAATGTTGGTCACCTGGTATTTAAACTCAGGTAAAAGCTGGTGAGGGGGACTAGTTTCCCTGCCACCATGGTGACACTAGCCCCTGTGTCCCTAAATGCCACCGCTTTCTGACCATTAATTATTGGCTCCAGTCTGTACCTGCCCAATGCTGTGGGACCCACGGTAAAGGTGGCAAATCCTATACCACCATCAGAATCTGAGGAGTCTGTTGAGGGGGTCCTGTCTGAACTAGGGCCCACCTCTGTTTCTCTTGCAAAAGCACCTAACTTTTTGGGTGCACTACTCCCAACTGGAGGATTACTACTGGTAGTTCCAGGAGGGGTGGTAGTAGTTGTTGGAGGAACATTTTCTTTATTGCCAATCCTGGGACAACTGGGATCAGATTTCCAGTGCCCAGGCTTTTTACAGACATGGCAATAGGGTTTCTTTTCAGGAGAGGAAGGAGTTTGGGACCCACCCCCAGAAGAGGACTTTTGGGGCCCTGTAGTGGACTTATCCTTAGATTTATCCCCACCTTTCTCTTGGGACTTGGTAGAATCTTTCTTGTGGTCACCACCCTGATTCTTAGGCCTTACTCTGGTTCTGACCCATTTGTCTGCCTTCTTTCCCAATTCTTGGGGAGAGGTCAGATCAGAGTCCACCAGGTACTGGTGTAAAAGCTGGTTTTGACAATTATTAAGGATCTGTTCTCTCATCATTAGATTATAAAATCCTTTGAAATCAGTAACCCTACTGCCAACCAGCCAACCCTCCAGAGCCTTGGATGCACAATCTACAAAGTCTGTCCAGTCCTGAGTCTGTGCCTTCTGGGTATCTCTGAATTTCAACCTGTACTGCTCAGTGGTTAAGCCAAACCCATCTATCAGTGCACTCTTCAGGACCTCATAATCATCAGCATCCTCCTCTCTAACAGTGAGGAGCTTGTCTCTTCCTTTATCTGAAAAGGAGAGCCACAAGATTGCTGCCCACTGCTTTTGGGGGACCTGCTGTACTCTACAGGCCCTCTCCATAGCAGTTATCCACTTGTGGATATCATCCCCACTCTGGTAGGGAGGAACAACCTTGCTCAGGTTCCTATGGTCAGGAATATATTCTCTGCCTCTAGGGACACTGTTGCTGCCACCAGGGGGTTCTAACCCCTCTTTTCTAGAAGCTCTCTGGATCTCCAGGGCTTCCCTATCCAGTGCCAACTGCTTGGTTCTGAGGGCCACTCTGGCTTCCTCATACTGGAGCAGTTTGCACCTTCTCTCAGAGGAGGTCTCTCTTAAGGAAAAGTATGAGCTCCTCTGCTGGACAAATTCTCTGCCAGAGTGATAAGAGTGGTCAGATTCCCTGGAAGGGGATCTGTGCCTCTCCTCCTCTCTGTCAGTTCTCTTAGGGAGAATTCCTCTGTCCTTTTCAGGCCCCTTGGAGCCTGGCCCTTCAATCACAGAGTCTTGGTCATTCTGATTTTCATCATCTGACCCAGATACTATGACTGACCCACCCACTGATTCAAACCCTTTAGCTCCTAGAGCCAATCTAAGGTCATCTGCTGTCAGCAGATCTATCAGGTGTAGTGTTGAGGGACTCTGTCCTAGTCTCAGGTGTCTGTCAACACACATGGCTCTCAAGTCAGAGAAAGCCATGTCCTTATACTGAGGCTGAGTGGATCCACTGGGTCCACCCCTTAAGGACATTCTAGTGTTGTGCAGTGTTGTACTACCTACACTAGTTTGTGGCCTACTGATCCTAGCTTGAGCTGTGGAAAGGGTGTGCTATCCCTTGGCACACAGCTCTAAGTTCAGTAGAACTTATTGATACTAAGCTTGACTTTATATGTACCTTGAGTACCTATAATGGTTTTCAGTTAGTAATTCAAATAGAGATTTTCTGGTAAAACAATGGCAAGCTGGAATCCCACACGCTGCCCACCAATGTGAGAAGTTGGCCTGGTATATGCTGTTCACTAATTAAAGTGGACACCTTGCACCAGGGCAAATCGACTCTTATGGTAGATAGGTTTAAGACAACCTTTTAAAGAAAGCTATCCTAGTGGTAGCTGTGGAGAGCAGCCTTCAGGCTAAGTCTCGGAGGAATGTAAAGCAGCTTGTTTTACCATACAATCTCTTGAATCACCAAATGAAAAGACACCACACAGGTATATATATCAAATATATATGTATTTATTTCTAAATAACTCTCTACTAATCTCTTTATGAGATTAGAAGACAAACATATGCACAAATCAACGTTTCACAATAAGTTAAGCACAAAATATGGCTGGGGCCCTAGGGGCGTACCAGACCATATACTAAGTAAGAGACTTAGAAACAACGACTTGCAAGGAGACAAGGCCTAGGGCCTTCAGAAGTGCTGGGGCCTCATGAAACCACCCAAGGCAGGTAAGTAAAGGACCCACGGGGGACGCGTGCAGTGTGGATACACAGGCGCGAATCGCCGTTAACTTCAATGGGGCAAGTCGCGGTTGGAAATAAAGAGTTTTAGGATACTTCGGGAGAACCTACAAGCAAGTCACTTACAGGGTAAGTAGTTCTAGGGCCCACACCCACAGGAGCACCGTAGTGCTGGAGTTACCTCACCCAGGGAAGCCGGGTGCACAGGTGTCCTTTGGTGTCGGGTCGCGGCGTCGTTTTCAATGGCGAACAAAGAAGACTTGCTGCTTGCGGGAGCTGAAGAAGTGTCCGGTGGAATCCAAGCCTGGATTCTGAAGAAGGATGACCTGAAAGCAGAGGGGACAGTGTTCAAAGTCACTTGGCAGTGACCCGGGGCAAGGAAGATGGATGCCCACCGTCGTCGGTCGCTTCAGGTCGGTTGCAGGTGCCTTGACTCTTCAGCCACGTGGTCCAGGAGGTGTCGATGACGACCAGGAGCTGGATTCGGTGGGTCCCTCGACGTCTGCAGCTGACTGCGGTGTCGGCAACTCGATTGGAGCCAACAAGCCTTGGCAGCAGCAAGTCTCGGGGAAATGAAGAAAAGTCGATGGCACAGACCAGCAAGGTCTGAGGGACTCACCCAGCAAGGGTAAGTCAGGGCAGGCCTGGAGCAACCAGGGGAGCCCTTTGGTTTCTTTAAGAAGTCTTCTGGGGACCCACAAGCCGGCGGGCAAGGGATCGCGATGACACCTCTGGCGGAATCACTCAACAGGGGCCCACGGTCACTCGGGACGGTGTAGGCCTCTGATCTTCGGAGGGATTCCTGCTGGAGGTCGGGACCACACGTGGTCCAAAGCACAAGTTCGTAGAACGTTGTGAAGGGGTTGCACTTGACAATAGTGCACGGTACCCAGGGGTCGCGGTTCCTCATTACTCGTGGGGTCCACTTGCCTCAGCTTCACTGGGGACTCACGATGGCCTGAGAGAGGTCAGGAAATCCACTTTCTGGGCTGCAGGGACTTCGGACTCCAGCGGGAGCGGCGTAGTTTGCGACCGTCGTTGTCGTTTTTGGTGCCTGCCAAGCAGGGGAGTCACTCCTTGACTCCAAGGGAGATTCTTCTGTCTTCCAAAGGTAGTGGAACGTCGAAGGGCCAGGATTCTTCTGTAGAGCGTCGTCCAGGGGTTATCTGCTTTGCAATGGCAAGGTTCCCCCTCTTATACTAAAAAGAGGGGATGGACTAGCTCTATGACCCCACCTATGGGAGGGTCAAGGGAGGGGTGGCTACACCCACTTCCCTTTGCCCAGTTTCGCGCCAGAGCAGGGGCAGGTAGCCCCTGAGCTGGTTTGAACTGGCATATGCACAGAGGAGCCTTCTGCTCCCCCAGTGCAGGACTTCAAAGCACTCTAAGAGTGCACCCACCCAGCCCCAATACACTAAACCCTGTCTGGGAGGTGGTTACACCTCCCTGTGACAGGATGCCTATTGTTGGGCTTCCTCCACTGTGAGTGTCAGTCATCAGCAGGAGGGCAGCCCAGTGTCTGTGACTGGTGGCATCCATTTTGTGATGCCAGGGCTCTGCAGGATTCTACCGCGTTTCCACAGCAGGTACATGTCTTATCCCTCTAGAAGGGTGGAATGCTACCCCCGCCGCCAGGATTGGCGGGGGGTAGTATTCCAAGATGTTTGACACCAAACACGACATGTTTTGATGCAGCCATTCCAAAGTTAGCATTCTACCGCGAGGATATAATGCACTTAAGAGTATATGGTTTAATCGCATCCACAAACAGCACCAGAGAATGGACTCTGAGAACTGCAGAGGGGCCCTGCTCATGCAGAGGCACCCCCTCACATAGAAGCCAAGCACCCTGCCCTCAGGATTGATAGGGCCTGCCATAGGGGTGACTGATAGGGTTATATGTGTGTGCAGGAGAGATATAGGAAACCTATATCTCAGTGAGGGGTGCTAGCACCACCTCACCCAGGCTGCAGTAGCAGGCCTGTGGTGTCAGATTTAGTCTGCTTCCCAGGGGTGGCATAATACATGCTGCAGCCCCTGGTAGGCCTGTGAAGTACCTATGCCCTTGGCACCTAAGGTACCGTATACTAGGGACTCATAAGGCACCACAGTATCCAATCACTAGTGCACCTAGAGTGCACTCCATGTCGTTTAGAGAGAGCAGATAGACTGGGGCCCTGAATAGCAGGGTCCCAGTCCAACTAAGTCATAAACCAGCAAAACACCATAAAAAAAGTGGGGGCAACCATATAGTCAGATTCCACCTTCCTACACATAACTTTACCAATATGAGTTTTCAGCAGTTTGTCATTCAGCGAACTGTGTCTCCCCAGACCCAGAAGGCCTCTAACCAGTGGCTGGATGATGGCAGGGAATAGCAAAGTGGCAATGGTTCAACTGAATGGAGGCCACTGCTATGGCCTACCTCCACTGAAGGAAAGAACATGAGGTGGTGGCGGCATACACTTCCACCAGCATTGAACACAACAATTGCATCCATAGCCACAGATCCCGCAGCTGGCGCAGCCACAGTAACATCGGACTGACCTAGGCGAGAATGAGGTATTCCTGAGAAGGCAGGCACCCTTTCCTGCTGGATGCATGTAGACAGAATCTATGGCAGACTTCTTTGATATTGGGAGGGAGGGTTTCTGTATAGTGAGTGTAATTGTCTTCGTTTAGTGAGGGGTGGGTGTATGTTAGGGTGGGGGTGTTATTGTGGGTAGGATTGTTGTGGTTGGTTTGTATTGGGGGTGTGTGTGATGGATTCTCAAAATTCTAGAAGCAATCCCACATTGAGAGTCAGGCATGGCCCTTGTGCAGATCTAGAAATGAATCTATGTCACGCATAATTTCCTTTTGTTCTGTATCGGTTTCTAGATACAATGCTAAAAAACATCGAGCGTTAGCTTGAGTGCCTACCTCCAGTGAAGCAGCAATTTGCTGTTTGAGTGGTAAATTGGTTATGTTAATTAACCATTTTGTAAAGTCTGCTCTTAATCGCCAATTAGAAAATCTCACTTACTTTTCATCATGGGCACCTGTGATTAACTTTATTTTAAGTTTTTCAAGGGCCTGAATGCTCACAATTTTTTTGGTCTAATTCTTTAATTTTAATTTCCTTTGTCATGGCTTTGAATAACCAGTCAATACATGTTTTGTACTTTGTTGCTATGGAGCTGATTTTATACTTAAAAACTCTAAGCAGGCTGGGCCACTGAAAGAATAGCAGACTCCAAAATGTTATAAAATTTACAACCTTTGGGGACCCTCTTACCCCATTTGTACCTTTATCTTCTCTTTCCCCTATCTCTTTTTTCCTCTCAGTACAGTGGGGCGTGCTGACATTTTATAAGAGCAGTGTAAAGTGAACACTATGTTTAGATTATGGGGTTGGGATTTGATTAACGTATGGTGTGTGGTATGATGTAAGGCAAGTGTACAATTAGGGCTAGAGTATGCATGTTTGGCAGACGTTTTTTTTTTTTTGCCTCTCCTTTTTTTTAAATCTTCTTTTTTCTTAACATGCATGCCTCCAATGGGGAATTTAACAGATTTACGAGGCGTCTGGTCAGAATTAGTTCTTGTAGTTTCAGCTATGTTCGAGAAATAACTGAGGGGCGTCAGCTGATGCAAGAATTTTTTCTAGCTGAATTTCTTGTCTGATTTTGACCAGCTACGTGGTGAAGCAACTTGACAAGTTGTCATGGATTTTCATAAAGGTATAGCATCAAAATGTTAATTACATTGACCTCACATCAAGATCTTGCTCATGCAAAAGGCAAGCTATATGAAGCGAGCCAAATTATTAGCCTGACTCTTGAGCAGTGCAACTTTGAAGTGTAAATACCTAAACACAGATCACGGAATGGGACTCGGGGAAGACAACAGATTTCCCAGTAGGTTACTATGATATGGGTCAATTTTACTGAATTAGCCGAATAATGCTCCTGGATTTTGTGGCAGATGCTAAAGTAAAAACAGAGTTTAACTCCATTTTCGTGCGGCAGAACCATTATTCCCCACCACCATGGTTGCAGTCAGCATTAACTGTTGGCTACGTTTGCTTGTTGCAATGTGAGGCTTGTATCACAGTATTTTAAGGCTCTTTTTGGTTCTCGGTCCTTTTCTGCAGCCTGATCCTCTCATACCCACAACATTGCAGAGTGTAAAATGTTGTGAATCTGTAATTCTCCTTTTCCTATGTAAGCAAGCAATTCCTGCTGAGGCAGGGAAAGTCCGGAACTTCATTTCAACAAACTATAGGGGTAATTTAAAGTTTGGCAGGATGGGAGAGCTGCAATAAATAAGAAGTTCTTTGCCCATGCCAAACTTGTTGTCCCAAACTCAATAAGACATGGTGGAACCTCTGAGTTTGTCATTGAGGAACCACAGCTGGATCCACCGTGGGTACGCATTTGTTAGCAGCCAGTCCGCCACCAGATTGCCAGACAGATTTAGAGTGCTGGAAGTCCTACCCAAGTTAGGATGGGCCTTTCAATACTCTTTTTTCTTGGGCCCCTGTTTGTTGTGACGGATAAGGTGATCGCACACAGAAACACATGACACTAGCAAACTTTACAGTGTCCTGTCCTCCAAACCTTCGGTTCACCTGCCTCATTTAGAGGCAGACAAATACAACAGAGTTCCCGGCCCACCAAACCTCGGTCTGCCTGCCTTGTTCAGAGACAGGCAGACCTTAAGTATTCCGTGGACATGGTCTGCGTTGACTCTGTTGATGGAATATTTCCTTCAATGGCCCAATGGAGTTGGGGCTGTCAGAAGAAGGACATTACACCATCCATCCTTTATAGGAGTGATGGAGTAATGCCCTTTTTTCCTATTCGTCACCTCGAGTAAAAACTGTCATGACCGACAAGGTGATCACATAGAGAAACACAAAATATTAGCAAACGTGATGGAGTATTCTGCCCGCCACACCCTAGGTCCACCTACCTCATGTAGAGGCAGACAAACCTCGACGGAGTACCCTGCCTGCCAAACCTCAGTCTGCCTGCCTGCCTCATTTAGAGACAGGCAGACCTTAAGTATTTTGTGGACAGGCCACACACAAAACACCCCCCCCCCACACCCCCGCCACACACACAGACAGGTTGTAGTTCAGATTTAAGTCCCAAAAAATAAAAATAAATGCAGGTGCCTAAAGTTTTTCTTACGAGGCCACCGCCCACTGTGCCCACAAGCACCGTCAAGCTCCCCCAATACACTGCTCACTACCCTGCAAGGACAATACCCAAAGACATATTGCAGCAAACAAGCAAGCAATTCAAGCCCTCCTTGCTTAGGTGATGTTGGGGTCAGACAGTTCTTAAAAAAAATGGGGCAAATAGTGAATTTTGCAGGCCAATTTTTACTTAAATTTGCTACATAATAGGTACTCTGAAAAGGCACTCATTAGATATTCTAGTAATTTCATGGTACAGTTTGGGTCAGCTCACAGAGTTGCTTTGTGAGTACTTGCATTGCTGGAGAGTGTTGGTTTCAGAAAATCCTAACATTATAGGTGTTAGTCTTTGTATGCTCTGGTACTTGTTTCTCATATTGCTAAGAAAACAGTGGTGGCTACTCCGCTAAGGTGGAAGATCATTGTCCCACTGCTTTTTAGGAGTGTAAATAAAGGAAGCATAAAATGACAATAACTCGTTGTTATTATCATTTTATGTTTCCCTGCTGCAGCAGCTCTGCGGGCGGGGATGGGCAGCTCTGCTCTCAGAGCAGGGCAGAGGAGGAGTGGTTTGCGCACTCAAAGTGCGCATGAATGCTTGGCCGGCCATCTCGGGCTGGCCAAACATTCATGCACACTTTGCATGCTCTCCAGGCAGGCTGCATTACAGCCTGGGTGGAGAACACGCCCAGGCCCCCAGTCCCTAGCTAAGCACTGAACCACAGCCCTCAGACCAATCACAATGCTGCATTGCAGCGTTGTGATCGGCCATGGGGAGCCTCGGAGCCAGGTGCTTCCTGCTTCCCTGTTCCTGCCTGAAGAGATGACTGAGGAAGACAAGTAGGGACACGGCAATCAGGTATGTTTTTTTCATTTTTTTTTAAACCCCCTCACCCCCCCCCCGCCCCAATCCGTGCCGGCCGCCACTGTAATAAAATGTAATTGTCCAGCCCTATCTAGACCACTGGACCTGCTAGGGCATAGAACATAACATAGCTGTCTCACAACTGAGGGCAGGGTGGGAGCAGAACTCTTCAGATATTCACATAGATAAGGTTCTACCTCAATTACTGGCCCGTGCAACTGGGATCTTCGAAAAAGCCACTGTGACTAGTTGTGTCTAAAAGGGTGGAAATTCAAGCGTGTTGACCTCTGGATGTCCTTTTGAGAAACTTGACATGGTACAGTGACAAAGTACACGCTGCAGCCATCCAACTGTGACACAATATAGCTATGCTGTCATGCTTGTATGTAGACCAACCTCAAAAAAATTGCATTCAATTATTTTGTATTTTTCCAATAACATCCTTCAAGCATGTGAACACTTAACAGCGCTTAAAGCATTTTACAACGAGTTACAACGAAGTCAGGGCAGTCAATCCATCATCCAGCAAATAACCCTTGCAATACATCAAAACATCAACCTCTTGAGTCAGAGCCAAGAAAAGATGTCAGTCGACAAACTTTTAACATTCAAGCACTGGTTCCCAGCAGTAGGATGATGAATACTCTCACTGACTGAGTGAAAGGTACTTTTTCAGACCCGTGGCTCAAGGCTCGGACATTAGATTTGCACAAGAATGTCTCAGGAAAACATTTACACCCATAGGGCCCCTTCACACAAAGTGAGCACTGGGAGGGCAGTCTATGCCAGAGTTTTGGGCTTAGAGCTGGAGCAGCGTTATTTTACCACCTTGGACAATGACACATGATTGCTTGCTGCTGGAACTTAGAAGGCACATACTTGCTTTGCTTCGCAATAGAAATGTAGCAGCATTTGTTGAGATAGCTAAAGTAAACAATAAAACATTGCACAGTAACGTACCCAAAGCAACATGACAACGCAGTTAAAACTAGACAGGGCACATCATAACAAAAATCTCACAACAGAACATAACACAACAATCACAATAAAACATAATAAAGTCTCATTACAGTAATACAACAGCAAAACACAGCTGGATAAAAAAAACAGCAGAACACATCACCACAGTAATAAAATACCACACAACAAATGCAAATAAATGTTCTTGCCCTACATTAGCACCAATAGAATCCTGCGTTCATAGCACAGAGGTAAAAGTTGTTTGGAGCAAGCATTGCATGAAATAGCACCAGCCAAAATGTTTTGTGTTCCAGTCCATTGTTTCTATTTAACAAAAACAGATGGTTCCTCCAATTTGCCCTGCCTCACCAACCTCATGGTGAGTCGAATCAAAGAGTTCAGTCTTGTGGCTCAGTGGACTAATGCGTCCACTGCAGGTGCCTGTGTTTGACCTCATGTTCACAGGTTAAAATCCGGAGGCTCCACTCAGCCTTTTATCCATCTGAGGTCGATAAAATGAGTACTGTTGAGTTGGGTAACGATAAACATCTGTTATTCAGCGCCAAGATACCTACGGGTGAACGTGTGCTATACAAATACACATGTTATGTTCTAGTGGCTGCTCTGCCACCAGCTTTAATATTAACACCTAGCGAGGATGGCAGTGATTTTCCTCAAGACCTTACTGTGATCAAACATACACATATAACATGCACACAGACTTATACACCCACAAGCCACACTGCCAAAATTATGTGATAAACAAGCATTGGCAAAGCCAATAGGTCTCACCTTTGTGACCTATTGTCTTTGCAATGGTTTTAGCCACTCTGCGCAGCATCTGTAATGCTGTGCAGCTTGGATAAAGCTCAGAAAAACAAAAGCCTTTGACCCAACTGCCTTTTTATTTAATAGGCATGTGCTCCATGCATGTGCGTACCTACAAAATGCTGCAGGTGCATTTTTTTTCTTTTTTAGTTACCAACCTGAGTTGGATCAGTAGCTAAAAGCTCCCAATTCTTTTTTTAAAGAGGGTGGGAGCGGAAGCAACAACATGGCAGATGGTGGAGGAAATTTGAAAAGCAACTCAGTGGAGGGTGACAACACATGGAGAAACAACACAGGCGGAGATGCAAAAGCAATGGGGGAGGTGTGGAGAGGATGCAAAAGGAAAAGGAGGGTTGAAGGAAAGCAACACAGAGTACTCAATATTAAAGAAAACAGTAGCACTTGAAAAGCGAACAGTGGAAGCAATTATGCCAGTGAATTGAATCAACAAGATTGTAAAAGAGGATCTCATGGGAGGGACAAACACAAGATTGACAAGCTGAGACATGAATAAGAAATAGGCAAATTAGAGTGAAAAGGAAAGCCACCAATGGTAAGCATTGGATGGGTACCAAGCCCCTTTATGTTCTTGATAACCCACAAAACGCCTTTCAGCAGACAGCACATGCATTGTCTAAAAGGATCGACCTAAAAAGGAGGTAGAAGTTTGCAAGGGTCAAACCAGCAATTAGTATGATGATAACATTCATGTAAATGACATTACATGACCATAGGCCCATTGTAGACGTCAAATCGCATTTCAAGGTATTACTAGTCTTTCAGAAGGTTTGCATGTTTTGCATGCATTGGTCTCCTTAGAGTGAATGGGTGCACAATCTTCTCTTCTTTTATGTAGAAATGTATGCCTAAAGCCATAAATATACGAATGTTGCCAGTGCAAAGGTATTCTGGTGTCTGTAGTTTTGGTGCAAGAGTCATCTATTAGATGCACCACTTTTTGCTGTTGAATTATACTTTCTTTCCTCTGGATTCACCATGTCGCATGCTAAATGTAATTATGGTGCAGCACCACAGCTTTATGATTATATTTCATGTGCAAACAGGAGGAAAAAATCAAAGCAGTAAAAAGTAATTTGTCAAGCAGATTGAAGACAAATGACTTGTAAAGAGGGTTAAAATTTTATTGGGAGTTGCATATTTGGGTAATAAGTCACCAATAGTTTGGGTTGCATTAAGATTGACACCTGGGGCTGTCAGGCAATTTCACACCTCAGAATTGCAATGTGTGTGATGACTAAGGCTGTAGAGTAAACCTAGCTAATACAAATATGCTTCTGTTGCTTACTTAATATCAGGGCCACTGGAATTATGTGATTTTGTGGCCGCAGTGTTTTCTGCACAGTTATAGATTTGCCACATTTGCCACATGATCCAGTATCTGATATACAATCTACAGATTTTACCAAAAACGAATTATGGGGCTCATTACGATGGCGGAACGATCGCCACCGCCGGGCCGGCGGTGGTGATCGTTCCGCCATCACATTGAGATTTACCCACCGCCATATTAGGATGGCGGTGGGTATCGCGGCGGACACAAAGTCCGTCCGCCGCTTTTCCGCTGGTGGCAATCGCACCGATTGCCTGGCGGGTGGAGCAGGGCCACTAATATGGTGGCGGCGCCTAGCAGGCACCGTCCGCCATATTAGGATGTGTGTGGCCAGGCGCCTTTCCATGGCGGCGTTGGCGGCGATGCCGCCATGGAAAGGCTGGTGGGGTTTGGGTTTGGGGGCCTGTTGCGGGCCCCCCTTGTTTGGGGGGGTGTCGCTGCACTGGGGGTACCCATGGTACCCCCCTGCATTTCCATACACCAAGTGGCAGGCACCGCGTGGTGCCTGCCACGCGGTGCAGGGAAATGCGGTGCAAGCACTTTCAACAGTGCGGATGGTGCTGCAACAGCAGCACCGCCCACAATGTTGAAAGCCCAGGATGCCCCCGCCAGTATGGCGGGCGCATCCTAATTGCAGTGGTGGGACCGCCGCATATCTGGCGGGTGCTCCCAATCACCGCTACGGTGGTGGGCGGACCAAGTCCGCCCGCCATCGTAACCAGCCCCTAAGTTTCTGTTACAATCAAGGATGTAGTATTGTAGATTACAAAAGTTGTAGGTTTATTAGGTTTAGATCAGGTTACAGGTAAACCATGTAATGCCCCACCAGGAGCAACACCCTGCTGCTCAGCCCTTCTTAATCCAGCTGCCCACTCATCCAAGCACAAACACTCTCAACATTCCAACCATCCAATGACCTCACTCACTGGCTGAGCAGCAAGGAACATCAAAACTGTGGGGAGAATGCATAAGATACCAAGACATCTCACCCCAATGAAACAACAGGAAATTCAGCAGGACGCAGGAGGGCAAAACACCCTCCCACAATACGTCCAACAAAACTCTAAATACCACCCCACCAAAACAAACAGAAAAGGCCAAACAAAACTTTCTGCAATAACTTCAATGCTCCAATGGGATCTAAGATGGTAAAATACATAGGCAACCAATACGTCCCACAAATTCACAATGCAAGAGTGCACATAACCCAAAAACTGAACACAACTACCCATTCCCCTCACAACACATACACTCGAACAGGACCAGGACGTTACCCTCAATAACACAACTCTGAAACGGGACCAGGACTTCTTCCAAGCTATACTGCATTAGGGTGTAACCATGTACCCCCATCACCATACACCTAAACAGGACCAGGGTTTCACCTACCCTCTACTGCATAGGGGTGTAACAACGTACCCCCTTAACATTGGGCTAAAAACTGCCCCATCATCGTAACCCTATAGTTCGGATGGTAACTACTAGAGGAGTTGGCCTAATGGCTAGGGCGGTCGACCTCGAATCTGGGGAACCGGGTTCGAGTCTCGGCAATGACGCTGAACATCCTGTGATTCTGGGCAAATCACTTAACCTCCCCGTGCCTAACAAAAATGAATGTGTCCTCTTGTAACGCAACTGGTGTTATGTAAAGCGCTCTGATACCCGATACCTTCGGGTCAAGTTCGAGCTATATAAAACTCTGTAAAAAAAAAATAATAATACCCACCAAACTTAACACATTGCCCCTCCATCCTAAACCCCTTAGGAGGGATGCTCAAAATCACACTTCCCAAAAATGTCACTAAACCCACTCGCCTCCTTTTGCACAGTAAACAGGACAGAGAAAACGTACACCCGTACAACCTTGGGCTAAACTCATGCCCCTACACCCTTAACCACTTAGGAAGGGTGGAACCTTGGGCTTACGCACCACCCTACATCCTTAACCCCTTAGGAAAGGTGAAACTAGTCTAAAGACTCTAACATGTCACTCAGCACATGTGACTATAACATTCAACCCCATAAAAACATTCCTAAGATTCAGCACGATATTGAAGATTCAACATACTACAGACAAACATAGCGTTGAAAATTGTTCACTGGCAGGGAGTTTTAAAACCACCTCTCCAGTGAGCGACTCCTCACCCGAATCCAAAATCCATGTCAATGGTGAATCTGTCCCCGTACTCAGTGCACATCACTGTGTAGTTAACTAGGTATTGTACCTTGAAAGCACTGTTGCCCCAATGCCTATTTCAACCCAGTGTGCTCAGTGCTGGCGTTCTAGGCTTCTCAAGGCATGTCACGCAAGCTTCACATCCATTACCAATTTACGCGCAGTACCAGGCGCTTCCACACTGCCGTTTGTGAATCTGCTGCGTTGCATGGATGAAGTCAACATGTCCAGGTTTCATAATAAAGAGACTGCTGATCAAATGCAGTTAGCACTCTAGATTCTTCCGAGCGCATTCTATCTTCCCTCTTGACATGACCACGTGGCAGGAGGATGCCACAACCATGTAGCGCACACACCCCTTTGAGGATCTCTTTAAAGTCACAAAATACAACGGTGTGCCAGAGCAACAGGTGCACCCTCCGTAGAATGTCCATGAAATGCCAGAAACGACAAGTGCACCCACATAGATCTTTCCACACAAGACAGCTGGTCAGCAGACTTGCACTAGTTTTCACTGTGACGTGTGCGCAAAGACTCCCATCATGCACTTGGCCTCCCACACAGACAAGCAGCGCAGCTTGAGCTCCACGCAGAGAGACGCAGTTCACAGGCTCCTCAACAACGCTGCTGACATGCTCCAGAATGCTGCTGTGGTCGTGCTCAAAACATGCCAGTCACGCCCCACTATTCGAATGCTGCGCAATGCAGCTTGGCCAACGGCAAGTAAAGAAAAATGAATAAAGCATTTCACATGGTCCAAATAGCATATAGAAAAGGGACTCACCACAAGTGAAGCTTAGTCATCAGTACCTTGAGACACTTGCTGCCAACTGTAAACTCCAACCTTGACAGCGCTAGTTGCACAAATCAAGTTGAACAGATCCAAAACGCCTTTCATACCAGGGTTGCTCCAACGCTAGGTTCAGTTATAGGCTCCCTGCAGGTCACATTCTCCTGGCCTCACTGGTTCACTCCTCAACAGTGTTTCTCATCCATGTGAAATAGGCAGCCTTCTAAGTCTGCTGCACACTTACCCTTACCTGTTAAAATGCCTTGGACTGCAGGCTGTCTGATGTACTTAGACACTGGTGGGGCAACCAGGCGCAATTCTTCCTTACAGGCTTCAAACTCTTTTTCTTTGTAATCCACTTAGGGCCAGATGTAGGACCATTCACTTTTGCGAATCGCAAATTTGTGTCGAATTGCGACTCGCAATTTGCGACTCGCAAAAGTGAATGTACGACAGTGTCGCAGACACTGTTTGCGATTCCCAATGGGGTTGCAAATTGCATGCCTCATTAATATTCATGAGGCAAGCGCAGTTGGCGACCCCATTGGGAATGGCTAGCACTCCCAGGGATGGTGGCCTGCTGGGGTCAGCAGACCACCATGTGTGTGACTGCTTTTTAAATTAAGCAGTTTTTTTAAATGCAGGCCGTTTTCCTTACAGGAAAACGGGATGCATTTAAAAAAGAAAGATGAAACTTTTAAGTTTCATTTTTTTAAGGTAGGCAGTGGTCCCTGGGACCACTGCCTGCTCTTAAAAAATATTTTCGCACACACTCACAAAGGGAAAGTGGTCCCCTGGGGACCCCTTCCCGTTTGCGAGTGATTTACCACCTACTTGAAGTAGGTGGTAAACTGCGAGTGTTTTACGACCGCAAATGCGGTCGCAAAACAATAGTACATGGCATTGAGACTCACTATCAGTAAAGGACGCCCCTTCCTAATAGCGAGAGTCGCAAATGCTATTTTGCGAGTCAGTGACTCGCAAAATAGCGTTTGTGCATGCCTGGACCCTTTTTTGTGGTCGCAAACGGGACGATCGCCCGTTTGCGACTGCAAAAAAGGTTCGTACATCTGGTCCTATGTTTCTTCTGCAGTTCCTCTAGTTTCTTCTTAATTTCTAGTTCCTCACAAGTAGTTTCTTTTCTGCTTGTTGCCAGTGTTTTTATCAAGAATGTCGTCTTATAGATTACTAAAGGAGTAGGTTTCTTAGGTTTAAATCAGGATACAGGTAAATCATGTAATGCCATACCAGGAGCAGCACCCTGCTGCTTAGCCCTTCTCAATCCAGCTGTCCACTCATCCAAGCACAAACACTCTCACCATTCCAACAATCCAATGACCCCACTCACTGGCTGAGCAGCAGGGAACATCAAGACTGTGGGGAGAATGCATAAGATTGCAAGAGGCCACAAGAGTTTCTATGTCAAACAGATGAAAAGTTGCTAAAATGCAGCAACATGTGTTGACGCGCACTGCAAGGCTCTACACAAAGGTCGACCGGTCAGCTTTCTATTGCTTATTTCTGTACTTGGATGTTAAACTGGTACTAATGAGGTGAAACCTTTGGCTAGACAGTGTTAGTGTGTAAAAATGACAAATGAATTAGGGAATACTATCACAAATTGTTTGTAGTGACCCAATAAACACCCAATTTGTCTATGAAGTAAGAAAATGAATTGGCCTAGCATATGTCCCAGTAACAGAAGTAACAAACCACTATAACCCCCTAATATAGTCACATTACTACCAAAGACAAAAAGACAAACAAATTCTCCTAAGTGACTATATTGTAGGCCTGGGCGGTAAATTCCGTTCCGCTCGCGGAATTTGCGGAATTTGGGTAATTTCGCGTTCCGCGGAGAACACGGAATTGCCAAAAATTCCGCGATCCGCGACTTCGCGGAATTTTTTGCTTGTTCGCACTTCCAAAAGGCGTGTTCGCGAGATATTTCTCCCCGAGCACGCAAACAGCGTTCGCGAACAGGAAAAAAGCATCGCGAACGGGCGGAACAAGCAATTCCGCGTGCTCGCGGAACTTTTGCGTGCTCGCGGAGATTTTTTACCGTTTCGCGGAGATTTGCGTAGCGCGACTACGCAAATTCCGCCCACCCCTACTATATTGAAGATACTTGGGTTGGCAGACTGCATCGTTCTGGTCACAGATGCCAACCAAAGTATCATATACCATGGTGCAACATACATGACAATGCCATGGAGCAACAAGCCAAACAAAAAAATGCAGTGGAAGGGTGGCACAGCTCCTTCCAAGGAACATTAGGCTGAAGTCACCCTACACTCTATCAATTCTTAGAAATATTAAAAAAAGAATAAGGCCATCAACGACTTAGAATAGAACAATCTAAACCCCTAAAAATCCTATAGTATTAAAACAAACCAAAGAAACGTACAATATGCTACAATGCAGAGTGCAAGTATTGCTAACAACCAAGGCTACTATCCTATAATCCATAGCAAAAAAACACTACTCTAAAAAATCCAAATATTCAAACTAAATCTAAAATAGAACTCTAAAGAACAAAAGGATACCAAATTAATCTAGTTATAAATATTTATGTGATACTTTTTACTAGTCAAAAATGTATATTTTATTATGAACAAAATCCACACAGGCTGAAAAGTAAAAATGGCTAAAATAAATATTATTAAATACATTAATACACATAAGCCACACAAATAACACCTCTTAAAACAGAAAATCTAATACAAATGACCATATCCGGGTAAATAAAGGGCCCTTTTTTCCTTGTTAAATGCCAGCAGGTTTGACTTGCGAAATTGAATTGAAGGTGTGAACAATAAACATCACACAATTTATAATTATTGCCCCTATGCATAGAAATTATTTGTGCTGAAATCACATAATAATCAAGCCCTAGATGTGTAAAGGTTAAAAGAAATAACTCAGATGTTGAAATCCTACCTGGGAGAAAGAAAATGAAAACCTGTCCATCAAGGTAATGCCTATCTTTGGCAACGTGTGTCTCTGTGGGTGTGCACACATTTTTGCGTGTGTGTTTATGTGGCCGTATTTTACTCCAGTCCATGGGGTAAGTATTTGGTGTGGTTAAATCTGAATCCCCTCAGTTTTGACCAGGTCAGTTTCAACAGGTCAGACCTGCCTAAATTTACTGGGTAAAAGAATGGGATAAATGCAGACACCAGTGCAATTGGTGTCCAATTGAGCTTATCATTCTCCATTTTCAGTGGAAACATTTTAGGAATTTTACTGCATTCAATAAATACCTCACCACGTAGTGTCAGTATTTATCGGATACATGTAATACCACACCCTAGTCTAGGGCAGTCATAATTAGAGCCTTAGAGATGGCAGAAGTATATTATGACGTGTTATATAAAATACTTATGATTATCATCATTATCATGATTGTTGTTGTTATTGTTATTATTATTATTATTATTACTATTATTATTATTATTACTGTTGTCATCAATATAGGTGTGGGTGAGTTTGTGTGCATGTATGTGTGTGGGCAAGTGCATGTGTGTCCGTCTCTCTTACCTTCCACCGCTCAGGCTTCCTTTGGCTGAGGCCCAGGCCCTCAGCTACAAGTTGTTGAAACTTTCCCTGGTAAAACTATACCCAAAATATAAGCGGAATCATAATAGTTAAAACAAGCACAGAGAACCTCTTAGCCTTGAATGATGACTTTGATGAATGGCGGGTAATACGAGAATTCTGAATTCTGTGCTAAAAGCACTTCCCTTGCATTTGACGCGTGCTTTTTTGTGGTGCATGGCATAGCATTAGCGGTGACACTTGGCACGAGATAGCGTTTATTTAGCATTCAGTGTCAGATACAGATGGCCTGAAGGGTTCTTAAACAGTCTGTGAAATGCTTATAGTTGCTCGGCTAATGGGATTGGCTTCCATTACTGTGCATGCAGTCTAGACAGTGGGACAACAAGGCCTTGTCAGAATCCTTCATCAAATCCATGCCACCTTATATTCAGATTTAGAAATGATGTTGGCACCATCTGTATTTCATATCTACACTGACCTCTGTCATGCAGCTTTTTACATTTTTGGCTCTCATTCCCAGTTTGGAATCACATCATGATTTGGGTGCAAATAATGTTCGTTCCCATCGTGTTTACACATTGTGTAGTATTTTCACAAGGTCACAATTTTTCCCAGTTCAATTTTTGTGCCAATACTTGATATTTAAATAGAAAAGCAGTTCAGAAAGATATCAAATGTGAGGATTTTCAGTGCAGTAAAACCAGCCAGCAGCCTTTCCTTATCCCAACCTGAATAACTCAGAATCAGGCAGTAATATTACCAAGGAGGAAAACCACAAGGTACTCTAACTGATTTACCCTATGGCTGCATGGTAATTCCACTTAACTTGGAACAAGGACCTTTGAGTTGGGCTAAATTAGAGTAAATAAAACATCTTTATCGCATAATAACCCAGGTAGGGTTTATGCATTTGACAGGTGTATGCCAATAACCTCTAGGAGTTATGTTACAATTGTAAAATGTACAGTGTCATAGTAAAAATGAACTATGTGTTGATTATTTATTAGCATTATTAATCTTTTGCCACGTGTGCTATCACATAAAAACAGAACATTGATAAAACAAATAACACAAAAATTATAACTTTATAATATATATATAGTAGACGGCTACCATGACTGTGTCCGTATGGAACCGGAAATACCCACCAAAGAGGTCTAAAAACAGCCTTTGTGCGGCAGCAGAATAACGCTATTGCCAGAGATAACACAAGAAGGCATGTTTGCCAGATCAACCACCCTCTGGCATGGCAGGCTAGAGCGACTTACAGCCGGTCCACGGCTCTTTCCAGCTCATCCACCCTCCAGCTCAGCATATGCTGAGCACTGTCTAGCAAGTTCATCCAGTATTAAGTGCACCTAAGCACTACCCAGCCAGCTCACCCACCTTCAAGCCTGGCATACTCCAGAGCCTTGTGGTGCTAGTGTGGGTGTAAAGCCAGCTTATCCACCCTCCAGCAGAGCATGCCCCAGACCCACTCAGCCGGCATATCTACAGTCTAGCCCAGCATGCATTGGGTTGTCATAGATAGAGGACAGGAATGACTGGGAAGAGACAACAATGGAAGTTAATGCCCTCACGCCTAATTTGTTTTCTTGTCCACCCTTCAGCATGACTTGCTGTGAGGCACTTGCAACATGGTAGAGGATCAAGCTGGAGTGTGGAATCTTTGAGAGAGACAATAAACATATAAAGAGAAATATAAAACACAGGCATAGTAAGCAAGCAGATCATTCATGAACTCTAATACAAGTTTATTTTACATGTTTTTATTTATGTTTGTCATGCTTAAATAGTATACTCCACTACAAGATATCAGATTGCTGTGTATGAAACAAAAATATTATAACTCCAAGTCTATCAAAGGTTTTCTAGCTGCATAGCAACAAAGACCAGAGTGAACGCTGAGGGGACAATTCACAAAGGAACTTTACACTTATGAGTAATTTACACATGTAAGTTTACTCTTATACTTTTGAGTAACTTTCTACTTTGTGCTATTCGCGGAATCTGAGGGCAAAGTTACTCTAAAGTGTAGAGTTATAGATCTCCACACCCTGAAAAATGGGATCGAGTGTAAATTACTACTGTCAAAAAGAAACAGTTCAGTTTAGTTTATCTCAGAACCATAGATCCATAAACCAACATAAATAGATAAAAATCATGACAATCAGCACTATACAGTAAACTGGAAAAGAGAATAAAATATAAAATATAGCGACACAATTCAATCAATAAAAACAGCTTAGTGGATCATAAAAATGGCAATAAATAGCAGCAGTACACATCAATAGAACAGCCAGTAAGATTGCTAAAACATTGTATGTCCCAATTTTAACCTCATGTAAAAAGAGGAAGAAGAAAAAAGGAAGCATCAATCCTTTCAAGAACATCATAGGAAAACAATAATATTGCATGTGAATAATAAAGCGCTGTAAAGGACTAACAATAAAATGAAAGGAGCAGTTCAGAGCCACAACTAGTTGTCAGACGCATTAGGTGGATAACCAACATTAGATTCTAAAATGTTCCTATGTATAATCCAAGCAGCAAATAGCAACACTAATAAAAATAATTTTGTTCATATCAGTCATCAAAATCCTCAATGCAATTTCACACTGTCTGATTCCTATGAGAAGACAAACGGATGTAATCCACTTCTTGTGAGATTTTGTGTAAGCACTCCAAAAGAGGAGAAAAAGGTGCAAAGATTCAGACTCCTGATGACATGACAGAGATAAAGTGCTAGTACAGTAATTATCTCCCCAACGTATACAGAAACTCTTAATCTGTTCAATTCCATGTCTACATTTTATATACAGCTGTTTAGTTAGGGGACAGAGATGTAAAAGCTTTATGTTCTAAGAAACTGATTGTCAACCTGCCTAGCTTACTATTATGTAATTCTCCGTCCATAAGGTACCCCTTAATTTTTCTTTGGTCACTGACCTAGACACAAGGGCAGCATTAACAGGAGACTCCCATAGAATTACATGGTCCAGCCTAAATAACTGATGCTTGAAATATATTACCCAGGGAATTTTCTGGAAGCCATTAGATCATATAATTTCCATAAGGGGCAACCTATAAGAGGCTAATTCCTCATTTGACCACATTCTGTGCCAAGACAGTAGAGGTCTAAGTTTATACACTGAAGAAATTGGGTACATGCCTACATAAAGTAGTTAGGGTAAATGACAGGCCCTCTGTGGAAGATATAATAGAGACCTAACAAATTTATTTTCTGCCGCTATGAGTCCCATGAGTAGTAAGTCCAGCAGCAAACGCAGCCATTCACTGGTACTGAAACACCATCCCATAGAAATCAATGGAGATTGGGACTTAAAATAGAACACCATAGCAAATAATGTTAAATTAAAATAAATTACTTGGAAAATAAATGAATAGATATGATATAGCGTAAAAAAATCTAAAACTAGAACACACCCAGTCACTCACCCTTACAGTCTCTCAACAGAGCCACTCACACACCCAAACAACCACTTACATACCCATTCACACATCCATACAAGCACTCACACGTCTACTCACTCACCCATACAGCCACTCATACAGTCACTTTCTATTACAGCCAATCCCGCACCCACTCAGTTAACCAAACACCCACTGAAAGAGCCATTCACTCACCTATACAGCCACTTACGGACCCAGCCACTCACCCATACAATCTCTCACACAGCCATGCAGACACTCATACAGCCATGCACACACCCACTCACCCATACAGCCACTGACACACCCACTCACTCACCAATACAGCTACTCACACACCCACTCACACACCAAAACAGTCACTCACACACCTACTCACACACAGATACACACAGTCACACAATCACTCACATAATGTATGTTAGAAATAGTATCACTCAGTAGTGCACTAAGTATGCTAACTTAACTTTTGTAGTACCTTAGTATATATGTTTAACACTCATAAACATTTAGAAAACACTCACAATCACTGGATGATTTTATCAGTGATGTCATCAATGATGTCATTAGAGATGTATTCAGTAATGTCATTAGTGATGTAATTTGAGATGTCATCAGTGATGTCATCAGTAATGATATATTTGAGGTCATAAGCAGTGCATTGCTGGGCCGTATGTCTTAGTCAGCTCAGGTAGCTATATCTGCTGAAGTTCTATGTTATTTTATGAGAGATATCTGAGCCTAACTATAACGTCCCTGTAACCTTTGGCTTTTTCAGTGATATCTCTCTATCTCTCTCTCTCTCTATATATATATATATATATATATATATATATATATATATATATATATATATATATATATATATATATATATATATATATTCCAGAAACGTGTACCGCCTGAGGTTTGTCGCTCTCCATATAACAGGTGCCGCATTCCACGAAGGCGTTTCCATGAGATAAATTGCAAAACAGTCGTCACAGGACAAAAAGCTGCGCACTCAGGCTCATGATCGATTGTAGGATCTTTAATTCATGCCTCTCAGAGAGCTAAAACTGACAAACGTGTTTCAGCCACCTGGCCTTCATCAATGTCAGTTGACAATCGTTTTTTTTCACTTTATAACAAAAATGAAATTCATTGGTTTATAATTCGTCATGAAAATAATAAAAGGACACATATAAGTGTGATACTTTACAAGCTAACATGTCGGCCATTTTAGAACATACCTACGGGACATTGCTAGTATATCATGCATCCCTCATCTACAAAGTTACATTAATGTACAAAGGTGTATTTAACACATGATTGATACACCAATGTAATTGACCTGCAGGTTCATAATATTCGGTGATAATTCGAAACCATAGAAGCGTTTCTCAGTTTTAGCTCGCTGAGAGGCATGAATTAAAGATCCTACAATCAATCTTGAGCCTGAGTGTGCAGCTTTTTGTCCTGTGATGACTGTTTTGCAATATATATATATATATATATATATATTCCACTCCACAACGGGTCCTTCTGAGATCACTCCCGTAGACAGGAGGTGCGCTGTATTACCGGCGAACCCATGCCGGTTGTAATAATCCAAAGTTTCCGAGTAAGTAAAGCGCACTCACAGAGGTCCAAGATATTTATCATAAGTTTATTGAACCGTTACGCGTTTCGACAGAATTGTCTTGTTCACACGATAAAGTTGTTCTGTGAGAGACGTGCATAAATAACTAAAATAAACATAGACATAGGACTTAACATACATTAACTCTGTTTGTCAAGGTTATCATGGTGGCCATTTTGTAACGATAAAATTCATGGGCGTTTCAGACACAAATCTACCCAAATATGTCATTTTACCATGTCTGTGCTGGCATACATTTACAGATTATGTATCATATGTACGCAAGTTACAAATTACATACGCAATTCAAAAACGTTGTATTCATAACATTGATGTGTTGTATACTACAATAGTATCAGCGGTCTAGTGCCGTAATCTACTCTCATGTACTACTTTCCTAAGTTTGTCACAGGTCGTAAAATCATCGTAAAGTGTTATTGCATCTTAAATCTGTATGTTGCAACAACCTTGTTGATTAATTACTTCAAACTAGTGCCTTAAAACCTATGTTTAAACCTTATGTTAAAAGACCCTAGTAGATTAATTCTTTCGGACTAGTGCCAATCAAACTATCAACGTAGTATATACTATTAGTAACTGAAAACGGATCTCACCATTGACCAAAGTATATCCCGATTTATCCAAAGTCTGATGGTAGTTACATTATTCAATTTAAATTAGTCTATGTACAAGTGTTTAAAATAAAAAACAAAAAACAAAAACAAGAGTTCCTAAATAATAATATTCAAAAGTGAAAACAGTGCTTCTAAAATATTTCTTATCTTGTGCTGGGTGATTACCAGTGACGTTGACGAAGAAAAGGGTAGGGAGCCTGTGATGTGACTTGTGTAAAATAGTTCCCTTCCTTTCCTCCTAAATGAAAAGAAAAGAAAAGAGAAAAAAAAAAAAAAACACAAACACAAGATAAGAGAACAGTTTAAAATACTATACATCTCACAAAAATTATATACTGTACATTTTTGATAATCTTGTGTGTGAGGTGTACGTGACAATAGTATCGATCATGAACATCTGGGCCATTTACATTTCATGTAGATGTGTTGCCAATTCCTCATCCAAATTATGGCCTTTCGGGAATCTAGTTTCTAATTCTAATATCCATTTCAACTCTTTTTTCCTGAGTGCTAGTTCCCGATTTCCTCCTCTTCTCCCTATATTGACTTGTTCAATGGCAAAATATTTAAGGAGAGAGTTATTCGATTGATCTTTCTCTTGAAAGTGTCGAGCTATGGGGTAGTGCAAATCAACCTTTGTGATGGCCCTAAGATGTTCTAAAATTCGTTTTTTAGCCATAAGCGTTGTGCTTCCCACATATCTTAATCTACATGGGCATTCCAGAACATAGACAACGTGAGTAGTACTACACGTCAAAAATTGTGTAATTATTTTGTTCTTTTTAGAGCCAGGTATTTCAAACTCTTTGATCATATTACTGAATTTACAGGCCTTGCAATGTCCGCAAGGGTAGAATCCCTTAAGATTGTGTGTGTTGGTTTTATGGGATTCAGAGATATCACTCCTTACTAGTATGTCTCTCAGGCTTCTACCTCGTTTATAGGTCACCATTGGTCTATCGCTTAACTCAGAACCAATGACTGTGTCTGTCTTTAGGATATTCCAATTATCCGCAAGGAAACCGCAGGAAATAGTCTCCTTCATGCCCTCAGCGCCCACCCTGATGCCCTTAAGTGGAGCATCCCGTATGGTGAGCTGCTGAGGGCACGAAGAAATTGCAGTACGGAAGAAGCATTTACCAAAGAACAAGAAACCATGCTCAGTAGATTTAGAGAACGTGGATACCCAGAATGGGTATTGAACAAAGCTTTAAGGAAAATAAAAGCGGTAGACAGAACAGAGTCTCTAGCATATACTAGCAAGGAAGTAACCAACACACAGAGCAGGGTAATTACCACATTTAACCATCAATCTAAAGAGATCCAAAAAATCCTAGCAGATAATTGGAATATCCTAAAGACAGACACAGTCATTGGTTCTGAGTTAAGCGATAGACCAATGGTGACCTATAAACGAGGTAGAAGCCTGAGAGACATACTAGTAAGGAGTGATATCTCTGAATCCCATAAAACCAACACACACAATCTTAAGGGATTCTACCCTTGCGGACATTGCAAGGCCTGTAAATTCAGTAATATGATCAAAGAGTTTGAAATACCTGGCTCTAAAAAGAACAAAATAATTACACAATTTTTGACGTGTAGTACTACTCACGTTGTCTATGTTCTGGAATGCCCATGTAGATTAAGATATGTGGGAAGCACAACGCTTATGGCTAAAAAACGAATTTTAGAACATCTTAGGGCCATCACAAAGGTTGATTTGCACTACCCCATAGCTCGAGTGTGTCAGAAGTGGGTCAGCGGTTGCGCACACCGTTCCATTAAAGCCTCTGAAGAGAATCATATGGTGATTCGAAACGCGTCAGGCAATACCACTATGGAGCGGCTCCTACGGGCGGTTCCCCGTCCTTACCTACACATGAATCAAGCTGTTGCTCGAGTGCTACTTACAGGTGGACAACCTTGGAGCAGTGATTTTAACGCAGCAGTCCAGCCGCGGAGTGTGCACCACCCCGTAAGATTGGGGGCCACAAAAGTGGAACAGCAGCTGTATATAGGATCGTGGACGGGCCCACCTGTGGGGTCCATACAGGACTTGATTATGTGCTACCCGCACTACACTTCCCAGAAGGCACAGTTTCATTCGAGCCTCCCATTGGGGGGTGTGTCAGAAGTGGGTCAGCGGTTGCGCACACCGTTCCATTAAAGCCTCTGAAGAGAATCATATGGTGATTCGAAACGCGTCAGGCAATACCACTATGGAGCGGCTCCTACGGGCGGTTCCCCGTCCTTACCTACACATGAATCAAGCTGTTGCTCGAGTGCTACTTACAGGTGGACAACCTTGGAGCAGTGATTTTAACGCGGCAGTCCAGCCGCGGAGTGTGCACCACCCCGTAAGATTGGGGGCCACAAAAGTGGAACAGCAGCTGTATATAGGATCGTGGACGGGCCCACCTGTGGGGTCCATACAGGATTTGATTATGTGCTACCCGCACTACACTTCCCAGAAGGCACAGTTTCATTCGAGCCTCCCATTGGGGGGGTGTATCAGAAGTGGGTCAGCGGTTGCGCACACCGTTCCATTAAAGCCTCTGAAGAGAATCATATGGTGATTCGAAACGCGTCAGGCAATACCACTATGGAGTGGCTCCTACGGGCGGTTCCCCGTCCTTACCTACACATGAATCAAGCTGTTGCTCGAGTGCTACTTACAGGTGGACAAACTTGGAGCAGTGATATATATATATATATATATATATATATATATATATATATATATATATATATATATATCTACTGGCGGTCGCCAGTAGATAGTTATAGTTAGGACCTATTATCCATAGGAAATCCGCGACATTCTATTTGCAATAACGTTGGCGCCGGTTGACGAATCTTCGCGAAAGCTTCCAACTTGTTGGGGCGCTCCGGTCCGCTCCTACCCTGAAAGTCTCGGGTGATACGTCAAGCGGGGGCCGAGAAAAAGGGGGTCCCAAAACGCGTTTTCCCCATTCATTTTTCCATAGGAACATTTAGTCGCAGCTACAGCCCGAACTGCTGAACGGAATTACCCCAAATTTGGCAAAGAGGTAGCCCTTGGTTCAGACTGGTGCCTTTTGCTAAAATGGTGTAAATCCGTTCAGTAGTTCCTGAGAAATTCACAATTAAAATCACATATATATCTATGGGCGCGTCGGATCCGCGTACCCTCCCGATCACGAGCTGCATGCTAATTGGCTGTCAACACTCCAAATCAAGAAGTGTTGGCAGCCATTTTGTCCCTCGGTAGAACCGAGGGACAGAAACAAGTGCGCAAAGCGCAAAAAGGGGGCAGGGTAGAAACACCCTGACCCCCTAGGTCTGCTCAGGGGGTCCCACAAGGACCCCCTGGGCAGAAAAAAGATATATATTTTTTTTTAAATCGGCGGGATGCGCTTAGGGTGCGCGGATCCCGCCGAGAAAAAAAAAAGAAACAAGTGCGCAAAACGCACAAAGGGGGCAGGGTAGAAACACCCTAACCCCCTAGGCCTGCTCAGGGGGTCCCACAAGGACCCCCTGGGCAAAAAAAGCATTTTTTTTTTTTTTAAATTGGCAGGATGCGCTCAGGGTGCGCGAATCCTGCTGAAAAAAAAAAAATCGAAGCGCGGTCTCCCGCGCTTCGATGTTAATTGGCCCCCGGGTGGCCCAAGTCCCGGGGGCATGGTAGGGGGGGGATAATTTAATGTGTGGGGGGCCTCAAAGAGCCCTCCCGCAGCCCCGGGGACCACCACCTCCCCGGGGCTTTTTTTAAATTAATTTAACAACCTGTGTGGGGGGCTCCAGCCCCCACACGCCCGGGACTGCCACCTCCCCGGGGCACTAACAAATTAAAATGGGGGTCCGTTTTGGACCCCCGAAGCCCGGGGACCACCACCTCCCCGGGGCTGTGCTGATGTAGGGAGGGGGGCCGCGCGGCCCCCTCCTGGAGCCCTTGATGGCCCTGGGGACCGCCACCCCCAGGGCCGGCTCCTGCAGTGTCCCGGGGTGCCTACCCCCGGGACACTGTAGTTTGCTATGGCAGGACGGGAGCCTCGCGGCTCCCGTCCTGCCATAGCAAACTGCTTTGGATATTGGAAGAGAGAGCAGGGAAACCTGCTCTCTCTTCCAATATCCAAAGCACATTGCTTTCCACATGGGGAGCAGCATGTCAGCTGCTCCCCATGTGGAAAGCAATGCCGGCTCCCAAGGGACGTGGGGAGCCGGCGGGACTTTGGGGGGATTGGGGACCCCCCACAGTCCCCAACGGTGAGGGCCAGCCCCGGGGGATGGGGTCCCCGGGGCAAGTAGTGGCCTAGGAGGGGGCCACGCGGCCCCCTCCCCAAAAAATAAAAATAAAAAAAAATTAAAAAAATGGAAAGGCCGGCCCCGGGGATGGGGTCCCCGGGGCCTTAAATGGCCAGAGGAGGGGGCCACGCAGCCCCCTCCAAAGAATAAAAATAAAAGGCCATGCCCCGGGGATGGGGTCCCCGGGGCCAATACAGGCCCAGGGAAGGGGGCCACGCGGCCCCCTTCCCGTTTTTTTTTAATTAAAAATTAAAAAAAAGGGGTAAGGCCCTGGGGGATGGGGTCCCCAGGGCATAAAAACAGGAAAAAGGAAGGGGGCCACACAGCCCCCTTCAGGGGACAAAATTTTTTTTTTAAACGATCGGGCCCGCAGGCCCCGCCCCTTCCTTCACCACTCTGCAAACGCGCCCCCTGGCGCGTTTGCAGAAGGGGAACGAATTCCCCTTGAATACTGGGGGTCCCTGGGGGCCAACTAGCCCACCAGGAACCTCCAATATGCGCCAGGGGGCTGCGTTGCAGAGACATGTAGAGAGGCCACACCCCTTTTTACACCTCTCTGCAACGCAGCTCTGTGGCACTTTTTGGAGGTATATGGTGGGCTAGTTGGACTCCGAGGACCCTCAGGATTCAAGGGGACTTAATCCCCAACTTAAAACGCGCCACGGGACGCGTTTGCACAGTGGTGAAGGGAGGGGCGGGGCTTCAGGTGACATGTGTGCAAACAGGCCCCGTGGCGCGTTTTAAGATGGGGAATTAAATCCCCTTCAATCCTGAGGGTCCCTGAGGGCTAACTAGCCCAACAGGTACATCCAGAAAGCGCCACAGAGCTGCGTTGCAGAGAGGTGTAAAAGGGGTGTGGCCTCTCTACACGTCTCTGCAACGCAGCCCCTGGCGCATATTGGAGGTTCCTGGTGGGCTAGTTGGCCCCTAGGGACCCTCAGGATTCAAGGGGACTTAATCCACCAACTTAAAACGCGCCACGGGGCGCGTTTGCACAGATGTCACCTCAGGCCCCGCCCCCTCCCTTCACCATTGTGCAAATATTCCTCTAAAATCAGCCGAAATACGAATTCCGATTTACTCACCTGTTATCAGGAGAGACCTCAGTGCTGTATCTTTCAGCCCAGTACTGGTCCTGAAAAGTAATTCTAACCATACTTACCAGTAACTTGAATTTCCTTCCATAGGCTAACATTGACTGGTTTCACTTGGAAATTCTTCTAAGTGTGGAGTTTTGGAACTTTAAAATATTCCTCTAAAATCAGCCGAAATACAAATTCCGATTTACTCACCTGTTATCAGGAGAGACCTCAGTGCTGCATCTTTCAGCCCAGTACTGGTCCTGAAAAGTAATTTTAACCGTACTTACCGGTAACTTGAATTTCCTTCATAGGCTAACATTGACTGGTTTCACTTGGAAATTCTTCTAAGTGTGGAGTTTTGGAACTTTAAAATATTCCTCTAAAATCAGCCGAAATACGAATTCCGATTTACTCACCTGTTATCAGGAGAGACCTCAGTGCTGCATCTTTCAGCCCAGTACTGGTCCTGAAAAGTAATTTTAACCGTACTTACCGGTAACTTGAATTTCCTTCATAGGCTAACATTGACTGGTTTCACTTGGAAATTCTTCTAAGTGTGGAGTTTTGGAACTTTAAAATATTCCTCTAAAATCAGCCGAAATACGAATTCTGATTTACTCACCTGTTATCAGGAGAGACCTCAGTGCTGCATCTTTCAGCCCAGTACTGATCCTCAAAAGTAATTTTAACCGTACTTACCAGTAACTTGAATTTCCTTCCATAGGATATCATTGCCTGCTTTTTGCTGAAAAAGTTTCTAAGTGTTGATTTTTGAAACATACAAATATTCCTGTAAAATCAGCCGAAATACGAATTCCGATTTACTCACCTGTTATAAGGAGAGACCTCAGTGCTGTATCTTTCAGCCCAGTACTGGTCCTGAAAAGTAATTTTAACCGTACTTACCAGTAACTTGAATTTCCTTCCATAGGCTAACATTGACTGGTTTCATTGGAAATTCTTCTAAGTGTGGAGTTTTGGAACTTTAAAATATTCCTCTAAAATCAGCCGAAATACGAATTCCGATTTACTCACCTGTTATCAGGAGAGACCTCAGTGCTGCATCTTTCAGCCCAGTACTGGTCCTGAAAAGTAATTTTAACCGTACTTACCGGTAACTTGAATTTCCTTCATAGGCTAACATTGACTGGTTTCACTTGGAAATTCTTCTAAGTGTGGAGTTTTGGAACTTTAAAATATTCCTCTAAAATCAGCCGAAATACGAATTCCGATTTACTCACCTGTTATCAGGAGAGACCTCAGTGCTGCATCTTTCAGCCCAGTACTGATCCTCAAATGTAATTTTAACCGTACTTACCAGTAACTTGAATTTCCTTCCATAGGATATCATTGCCTGCTTTTTGCTGAAAAAGTTTCTAAGTGTTGATTTTTGAAACATACAAATATTCCTGTAAAATCAGCTGAAATACGAATTCCGATTTACTCACCTGTTATCAGGAGAGACCTCAGTGCTGTATCTTTCAGCCCAGTACTGGTCCTGAAAAGTAATTTTAACCGTACTTACCGGTAACTTGAATTTCCTTCATAGGCTAAGATTGACTGGTTTTCAGCAAAAAAGTTTCAAAGTGTTGATTTTCACAAACTACAAATATTCCTTAAAAATCGCCTGTATGACTTAAACGCATTCTTTCAACTGTTTACAGGAGATGCACCAGTGCTGGATCCAGGATCCAACACTGAGTAAGAAAAAGTAACGATAACAGTTTTTACCTGCTAAGTGAATTTCCTTCCATAGGATAACATTGGTGATTCTATGAGAAAAAGTTTCTAAGTGTCAACTTTTAAAATACAATAATATTCCTTAAAAATCACGACTGTAACCAAAACGCTTTTACTCAACTGTTTACAGGAGATGTACCAGGACTGAATCTAGGATCCAGTCCTGTGGTTACAAAAGTAATCCATAAAGTAACTAATTGCATTTAACTAGAAATTCACATTGAGCTGAATGTTGCATTGTGTTTGAAAATGTGTTGCCCATTGCAACAACTGTAACTACTATACTTAAAAGTCTATTGCCTATCTGCAAAGTATTTAAACTAAAGTAATTCATTCTGAGAAAGTATTTTTTGTAATGTAATGTATAATGTAATTACAATGTAATTTAAAAAATAAAATATGTAAAAAAAAATTGTTTCTAAAAATGTAGTAAATCAGTATGAAAAAAATTAATATAACAATTAATACATTTAAAAATTGTCATTTACAAAACCTTTGAAATTCACTGAAAAAACCGTAGGTTTCAGGCACGTTATAGTTAGAAATTAGCATTTAAAAAACCTTTGAAATTCACTGAAAAAACCATAGGTTTCAGACACGTTATAGTTACAAATTAGCATTTAAAAAACCTTTGAAATTCACTGAAAAAACCATAGGTTTCAGACACGTTATAGTTACAAATTAGCATTTAAAAAACCTTTGAAATTCACTGAAAAAACCATAGGTTTTAGGGACAGTTATAGTTACTTGGACATTGCACTCGTACAAAACCCGTGAAATTCCCCCGTTATAGTTAGTTCAGCTAACTATAACTCGCGCCCCGCAATGCACTGCTGATGACGTCACATATTACATCACTCATGACATGGTCAGTGACATCACTGATGACATCACTGATGACATCTCAAATGACATCACTGATGACATCATCCACGTGATAATCTGATGCACCTCCTCACACCCTAATATAACCTTTGATACACCCACTCTAAATTACAGACTGCCATTCGCAAAACCATAGACACTCCAACACCAATAACTACATACCCACTCACTGATTCTTAGGTCTACACAGACACATCCACTCACTCACCCGTACAGTCACTCATACTTACGGTCACTCAGTACAGGACTATCATATGCACTCTTACTCCTATATAGACACTCAAACAACGCCACTCATCCATAGAGATACTCACACACCTAGTCAGTCATGCAAATAATTAAACACACTGCCATTTACTCACCTATACAGTTATACACACACCAGCTCACTTACTCATACAAATAGTAGCACATTGTTACGCTCTTATACAATCACTGATACAAGCACACACTCATCCATACAGCCACTATCACAATCACTCACTCTTGCTTATAGCTATTTATATACTCCAACACACATATATACTGCCTTTCACATATGTAGTTACTCACACATGTACCACTGGGACATACATTCACTCACTAACACACTCTTACACACACTTACCCACCCATACAGTCTATCACAGATGCACTCTTGAAACCATCCACCCAGTGAATCACCCACTCACACATCTATGCACAGAGTTGCACACACCCCTCCCACACAAACACTCAGGCACCCATACAGATACTCAGACAAGCATTCAATAACTCATATAGACACTCATGTAGCTATTCACAAACACATGCAGCCACTTACACAGCAACAGACAGACGGATACAGACATTCATCCAGTTTAGTCACTAACCCATGCATTCAGTAAGATACGTTAAATCACTCACTTATAGAGTCAGTCACGCACCTACTAAATCATCCATACAGACACTTACACACCCACTCATTCTTCAATACGTCTTTTCCTATATATATTAAAAATATTTAAACTTTACAGAAACACACAGTCACTGGATGATGTCATCAGTGATGTCATCAGTGATGTCATCAGTGATGTCATTTGAGATGTCATCAGTGATGTCATCAGTGATGTCACTGACCATGTCATGAGTGATGTAATATGTGACGTCATCAGCAGTGCATTGCGGGGCGCGAGTTATAGTTAGCTGAACTAACTATAACGGGGAATTTCACGGGTTTTGTACGAGTGCAATGTCCAAGTAACTATAACTGTCCCTAAAACCTATGGTTTTTTCAGTGAATTTCAAAGGTTTTTTAAATGCTAATTTGTAACTATAACGTGTCTGAAACCTATGGTTTTTTCAGTGAATATATATATATATATATATATAGCCAAAGTTTCCGAGTAAGTAAAGCGCACTCACAGAGGTCCAAGATATTTATCATAAGTTTATTGAACCGTTACGCATTTCGACAGAATTGTCTTCTTCACACGATAAAGTTGTTCTGTGAGAGACGTGCATAAATAACTAAAAAAAACATAGACATAGGACTTAACATACATTAACTCTGTTTGTCAAGGTTATCATGGTGGCCATTTTGTAACGATAAAATTCATAGGCGTTTCAGACACAAATCTACTCAAATATGTCATTTTACCATGTCTGTGCTGGCATACATTTACAGATTATGTATCATATGTATGCAAGTTACAAATTACATACGCAATTCAAAAACGTTGTATTCATAACATTGATGTGTTGTATACTACAATAGTACCAGCGTAATCTACAATAGTGCCGTAATCTACTCTCATGTACTACTTTCCTAAGTTTGTCACAGGTCGTAAATTCATCGTAAAGTGTTATTGCATCTTAAATCTGTATGTTGCAACAACCTTGTTGATTAATTACTTCAAACTAGTGCCTTAAAACCTATGTTTAAACCTTATGTTAAAAGACCCTAGTAGATTAATTCTTTCGGACTAGTGCCAATCAAACTATCAACGTAGTATATACCATTAGTAACTGAAAACGGATCTCACCATTGACCAAAGTATATCCCGATTTATCCAAAGTCTGATGGTAGTTACATTATTCAATTTAAATTAGTCTATGTACAAGTGTTTAAAATAAAAACAAAAAACCAAAACAAGAGTTCCTAAATAATAATATTCAAAGTGAAAACAGTGCTTCTAAAATATTTCTTATCTTGTGCTGGGTGATTACCAGTGACGTTGACGAAGAAAAGGGTAGGGAGCCTGTGATGTGACTTGTGTAAAATGGTTCCCTTCCTTTCCTCCTAAATGAAAAGAAAAGAAAAAAGAAAAAAAAAAGAGAAAAAACACACAAGATAAGAGAACAGTTTAAAATACTAGACATCTCACAAAAATTATATACTGTACATTTTTGATAATCTTGTGTGTGAGGTGTACGTGACAATAGTATCGATCATGAACATCATTGCCGTACTGATGTTATGTGTTAAGGCAATGTTATATATATTGCTGTTCAGTTTCTGGATGAAGTCTAGGGCTTCAGTTTCACTTCCCCTCCATACAACCAGAAGGTCGTCAATATACCTCATCCATGCTACAACTTTGTCAAAGTCATTCTGCAAGTCTTTATCCTGTCTCAGTTCCTCCTCCCATTTACCTAGGAAGAGGTTCGCGAAGCTCGGTGCGAAGCACGTACACATCGACGTGCCCCTTACTTGTCTGTATACATTACCATCAAACATAAAAATATTGTTGGTAAGACATAATCTTATCATTTCAGCTAACATCTTAGTGTGTTCCAGGTAGCAAATGTCTCGTCCTCCTAAGAAATGCATGCATGCAATGATACCCTGGTTGTGATCGATGATAGTATATAAGGAATTCACGTCCAGGGTAATCATAACCAGTCCTTCCTCCCAAGCAATCCCCTCAATTTTATTTAAAAAATCCTTCGTATCATTTATGTATGAGGGTAACTGGATAACATATTCCTTCAAAAAATGATCTACATATTTTGATATGTTTTCGTTCACATTACCTACTGACGATACAAAGGGCCTGCCTGGAGGAACCTCTGGATTTTTGTGAATTTTTGGGAGTAAATACAACACAGGTAGTTTAGGATAATCTTTCTTTAAGAAACAGTACTCATGCCAAGTGATCAAGCCTGATTTTTGCCACTCCACTAGTTTGTCCCATGTAGTAGTGATACTTGTATTATATGCGATGGTATTACATTTGCAATAGAAATTTACATCATTTACTTGTCTATATGTTTCATCCATATACATTTGTCTACCCCACAATACAATATTTCCTCCTTTGTCTGAGGGTCTGATTACAATATTATTGTCTTGAGCCAATGACAAGATACATTCTCTCTGTCTAACTGTTAAGTTAAAATTTACTCTATTCGTTTTCTGTTGTTTGTGCTTTTGTTTCAATAATTCTTTGGTAACTACTTCGTGGAATGTGTCTATGGAATCATGTGGAAGAACAGGGTAAAAGATCGATTTCGGCTTAAAATTAGTGCATGCTGCTTTGTTAATAACGAAATCCTCGCGATTTGCTAGTGATAGTTCAGCATGGTTGTCATCACTGTTCTCTTCCAGTTCATACATGATTTGTAAGGTATTTGCATCCCTCACTGTCAGATCTGGTTGGTCTATATCCAAGGATCCCTGTAAGATATTGTCTGGGGGTCTACTGTTTTTCAACGTATGCCATTTCCTTAATTTTAATTTTCTTATGAATTTAAAAATGTCTACACGTGTGTTGGCATAATTAAATAGTTCTGTTGGGCAAAATGTTAGTCCTAAGCAGAGTGTTGTTTTCTCAACCTGGGATAGGGACCGTGACGAAAGATTCACAATGGTTCTATTTACCGTTATTTCATCCATAGTTAGTGCGTTTTCTTGTAGCCCCTTCCTCTGGTTCCCATTGGCTTTTTGTTTTTTTCTTCTCCTTTGTTTGTGTTTATCTCGCCTTTGTTTGCTGCGCCCCTGCCTCTTCCTCTTCCTCGTCCTTGGCCCCGTCCTCTCTTGGGAGTTGTTGTTGCGGGTGGTAGTCGTCTTGTTCTCAGCACCCGAAACTCGTCTAAAAAAGTAGCGGGTTTTGTTATAATCTCTATTTCAGAAGAAGTGCTGGCTGTATGTATCGACCCTTCAGTATCAGAATCACTTGCAGTTGTTGTTCATGATACCTCCCCAGTATTGGTTACTGTGCTTCCTTCATCATCTTTCAATGATTGTTGGTTATATAAATGGTCGTATTTACGACTATATATGAGGATCCGACCATTCTCATAATCAGCACAGTCTCTGTGTAATTTCCTTTGTTTTCGCAATTGGATATCTTCCTCATGTTTTTTTAATCTTTCTTTGAGTTCTTCCTTAAATTTCACTATGGTTGCTTGATCATTGTTCGTTTTAAATTCTGTTTCTATTTCTTCCAGTTCTTTGATTATCTTTTCTCTATCCTCCCATGCGTATTTGATTAATATGCAAAGCATATTTTTGGAACTGCCTGCTGAATTTTCAGCCCACTCCTCTAACATCATCGGATTGAGAGATTCATGTGATGGCGTAATATAGATTCTTAGTCCTCGTGGCACCATTTGTTTGTCAACGTAATCTTGTAGGGAGATGGCCTCCCACCACTTTGATGTTTCTTGTTTCTTCAACTTATTGTATTTTCTGAGTTTAGTTTTTAATGAATTGTCAGTCTCTTTGTTTGTGACTGGTCCCATTGGTAACCCTTTACCTGGGGCTCTTGCAAAGAGGGTTTGCGCTACCTTCCGCCGTTTACTTTCTTCATCCATGTCGGTAACTATTGTTGGTTTTGGTTCGTTGCTTTCTCAGTTGGTTAATGTCTCAGTGTATGAAAATTCAATGTCCCCATACACTCAGAGTACTTATGATAATCTACGGACCTCCCCGCCTATGTGTAGGCAGTTCCTGTTGCCACGTATAATTACAAAATTGCAGTCGTGAGGAAATAGCCAGCAGAGCGCGTGTATATGCGGTATTGGCCGCCTTCACAGTTTTGTACTGAATGCGCTCTTCGTTCGTAATGCTAACAACAGGGAGGCAAGTACTTGACCGGGAGGTGCCGTCAAAGGGTGCCCGCCCGAGCACAAGTGCCCGCACGCCTCCCTTCCCCGCACCAACCGCAGAGCCAAGCTTACCTCCGGTTGTCGCTGTAGACGTCCTCGATGATATGATCTTTTTCACGATTCTTCTGCAGGAATCGGTGGCCGGCACCTGATCTCTCCGTAATAGTCCACTCCACAACGGGTCCTTCTGAGATCACTCCCGTAGACAGGAGGTGCGCTGTATTACCGGCGAACCCATGCCGGTTGTAATAATCCAAAGTTTCCGAGTAAGTAAAGCGCACTCACAGAGGTCCAAGATATTTATCATAAGTTTATTGAACCGTTACGCGTTTTCGACAGAATTGTCTTGTTCACACGATAAAGTTGTTCTGTGAGAGACGTGCATAAATAACTAAAATAAACATAGACATAGGACTTAACATACATTAACTCTGTTTGTCAAGGTTATCATGGTGGCCATTTTGTAACGATAAAATTCATAGGCGTTTCAGACACAAATCTACCCAAATATGTCATTTTACCATGTCTGTTCTGGCATACATTTACAGATTATGTATCATATGTACGCAAGTTACAAATTACATACGCAATTCAAAAACGTTGTATTCATAACATTGATGTGTTGTATACTACAATAGTATCAGCGACCTAGTGCCGTAATCTACTCTCATGTACTACTTTCCTAAGTTTGTCACAGGTCGTAAAATCATCGTAAAGTGTTATTGCATCTTAAATCTGTATGTTGCAACAACCTTGTTGATTAATTACTTCAAACTAGTGCCTTAAAACCTATGTTTAAACCTTTTGTTAAAAGACCCTAGTAGATGTATGGGGACATTGAATTTTCATACACTGAGACATTAACCAACTGAGAAAGCAACGAACCAAAACCAACAAAAGTTACCGACATGGATGAAGAAAGTAAACGACGGAAGGTAGCGCAAACCCTCTTTGCAAGAGCCCCAGGTAAAGGGTTACCATTGGGACCAGTCACAAACAAAGAGACTGACAATTCATTAAATACTAAACTCAGAAAATACAAAAAGTTGAAGAAACAAGAAACATCAAAGTGATGGGAGGCCATCTCCCTACAAGATTACGTTGACAAACAAATGGTGCCACGAGGACTAAGAATCTATATTACGCCATCACATGAATCTCTCAATCCGATGATGTTAGAGGAGTGGGCTGAAAATTCAGCAGGCAGTTCCAAAAATATGCTTTGCATATTAATCAAATACGCATGGGAGGATAGAGAAAAGATAATCAAAGAACTGGAAGAAATAGAAACAGAATTTAAAACGAACAATGATCAAGCAACCATAGTGAAATTTAAGGAAGAACTCAAAGAAAGATTAAAAAACATGAGGAAGATATCCAATTGCGAAAACAAAGGAAATTACACAGAGACTGTGCTGATTATGAGAATGGTCGGATCCTCATATATAGTCGTAAATACGACCATTTATATAACCACCAATCATTGAAAGATGATGAAGGAAGCACAGTAACCAATACTGGGGAGGTATCACGAACAACAATTGCAAGTGGTTCTGATACTGAAGGGTCGATACATACAGCCAGCACTTCTTCTGAAATAGAGATTATAACAAAACCCGCTACTTTTTTAGACGAGTTTCGGGTGCTGAGAACAAGACGACTACCACCCGCAACAACAACTCCCAAGAGAGGACGGGGCCAAGGACGAGGAAGAGGAAGAGGCAGGGGCGCAGCAAACAAAGGCGAGATAAACACAAACAAAGGAGAAGAAAAAAACAAAAAGCCAATGGGAACCAGAGGAAGGGGCTACAAGAAAACGCACTAACTATGGATGAAATAACGGTAAATAGAACCATTGTGAATCTTTCGTCACGGTCCCTATCCCAGGTTGAGAAAACAACACTCTGCTTAGGATTAACATTTTGCCCAACAGAACTATTTAATTATGCCAACACACGTGTAGACATTTTTAAATTCATAAGAAAATTTAAATTAAGGAAATGGCATACGTTGAAAAACAGTAGACCCCCAGACAATATCTTACAGGGATCCTTGGATATAGACCAACCAGATCTGACAGTGAGGGATGCAAATACCTTACAAATTATGTATGAACTGGAAGAGAACAGTGATGACAACCATGCTGAACTATCACTAGCAAATCGCGAGGATATCGTTATTAACAAAGCAGCATCCACTAATTTTAAGCCGAAATCGATCTTTTACCCTGTTCTTCCACATGATTCCATAGACACATTCCACGAAGTAGTTACCAAAGAATTATTGAAACAAAAGCACAAACAACAGAAAACGAATAGAGTAAATTTTAACTTAACAGTTAGACAGAGAGAATGTATCTTGTCATTGGCTCAAGACAATAATATTGTAATCAGACCCTCAGACAAAGGAGGAAATATTGTATTGTGGGGTAGACAAATGTATATGGATGAAACATATAGACAAGTAAATGATGTAAATTTCTATTGCAAATGTAATACCATCGCATATAATACAAGTATCACTACTACATGGGACAAACTAGTGGAGTGGCAAAAATCAGGCTTGATCACTTGGCATGAGTACTGTTTCTTAAAGAAAGATTATCCTAAACTACCTGTGTTGTATTTACTCCCAAAAATTCACAAAAATCCAGAGGTTTCTCCAGGCAGGCCCATTGTATCGTCAGTAGGTAATGTGAACGAAAACATATCAAAATATGTAGATCATTTTTTGAAGGAATATGTTATCCAGTTACCCTCATACATAAAAGATACGAAGGATTTTTAAATAAAATTGAGGGGATTGCTTGGGAGGAAGGACTGGTTATGATTACCCTGGACGTGAGTTCCTTATATACTATCATCGATCACAACCAGGGTATCATTGCATGCATGCATTTCTTAGGAGGACGAGACATTTGCTACCTGGAACACACTAAGATGTTAGCTGAAATGATAAGATTATGTCTTACCAACAATATTTTTATGTTTGATGGTAATGTATACAGACAAGTAAGGGGCACGTCGATGGGTACGTGCTTCGCACCGAGCTTCGCGAACCTCTTCCTAGGTAAATGGGAGGAGGAACTGAGACAGGATAAAGACTTGCAGAATGACTTTGACAAAGTTGTAGCATGGATGAGGTATATTGACGACCTTCTGGTTGTATGGAGGGGAAGTGAAACTGAAGCCCTAGACTTCATCCAGAAACTTAACAGCAATATATATAACATTGCCTTAACACATAACATCAGTACGGCAAAAGTAGAATTCCTTGATACAGAGATTGTTATCAGAGACAACACTATAACTACCACTCTGCACCGCAAGGAAACCGCGGGAAATAGTCTCCTTCATGCCCTCAGCGCCCACCCTGATGCCCTTAAGTGGAGCATCCCGTATGGTGAGCTGCTGAGGGCACAAAGAAATTGCAGTACGGAAGAAGCATTTACCAAAGAACAAGAAACCATGCTCAGTAGATTTAAAGAACGTGGATACCCAGAATGGGTATTGAACAAAGCTTTAAGGAAAATAAAAGCGGTAGACAGAACAGAGTCTCTAGCATATACTAGCAAGGAAGTAACCAACACACAGAGCAGGGTAATTACCACATTTAACCATCAATCTAAAGAGATCCAAAAAATCCTAGCAGATAATTGGAATATCCTAAAGACAGACACAGTCATTGGTTCTGAGTTAAGCGATAGACCAATGGTGACCTATAAACGAGGTAGAAGCCTAAGAGACATACTAGTAAGGAGTGATATCTCTGAATCCCATAAAACCAACACACACAATCTTAAGGGATTCTACCCTTGCGGACATTGCAAGGCCTGTAAATTCAGTAATATGATCAAAGAGTTTGAAATACCTGGCTCTAAAAAGAACAAAATAATTACACAATTTTTGACGTGTAGTACTACTCACGTTGTCTATGTTCTGGAATGCCCATGTAGATTAAGATATGTGGGAAGCACAACGCTTATGGCTAAAAAACGAATTTTAGAACATCTTAGGGCCATCACAAAGGTTGATTTGCACTACCCCATAGCTCGACACTTTCAAGAGAAACATCAATCGAATAACTCTCTCCTTAAATATTTTGCCATTGAACAAGTCAATATAGGGAGAAGAGGAGGAAATCGGGAACTAGCACTCAGGAAAAAGAGTCGAAATGGATATTAGAATTAGAAACTAGATTCCCGAAAGGCCATAATTTGGATGAGGAATTGGCAACACATCTACATGAAAAGTAAATGGCCCAGATGTTCATGATCGATACTATTGTCACGTACACCTCACACACAAGATTATCAAAAATGTACAGTATATAATTTTTGTGAGATGTCTAGTATTTTAAACTGTTCTCTTATCTTGTGTTTTTTTTTCTCTTTTTTTTTTTTTTTCTCTTTTCTTTTCTTTTCATTTAGGAGGAAAGGAAGGGAACCATTTTACACAAGTCACATCACAGGCTCCCTACCCTTTTCTTCGTCAATGTCACTGGTAATCACCCAGCACAAGATAAGAAATATTTTAGAAGCACTGTTTTCACTTTGAATATTATTATTTAGGAACTCTTGTTTTGGTTTTTTGGTTTTATTTTAAACACTTGTACATAGACTAATTTAAATTGAATAATGTAACTACCATCAGACTTTGGATAAATCGGGATATACTTTGGTCAATGGTGAGATCCGTTTTCAGTTACTAATGGTATATACTACGTTGATAGTTTGATTGGCACTAGTCCGAAAGAATTAATCTACTAGGGTCTTTTAACATAAGGTTTAAACATAGGTTTTAAGGCACTAGTTTGAAGTAATTAATCAACAAGGTTGTTGCAACATACAGATTTAAGATGCAATAACACTTTACGATGATTTTACGACCTGTGACAAACTTAGGAAAGTAGTACATGAGAGTAGATTACGGCACTAGACTGCTGGTACTATTGTAGTATACAACACATCAATGTTATGAATACAACGTTTTTGAATTGCGTATGTAATTTGTAACTTGCGTACATATGATACATAATCTGTAAATGTATGCCAGCACAGACATGGTAAAATGACATATTTGAGTAGATTTGTGTCTGAAACGCCTATGAATTTTATCGTTACAAAATGGCCACCATGATAACCTTGACAAACAGAGTTAATGTATGTTAAGTCCTATGTCTATGTTTTTTTAGTTATTTATGCACGTCTCTCACAGAACAACTTTATCGTGTGAACAAGACAATTCTGTCGAAATGCGTAACGGTTCAATAAACTTATGATAAATATCTTGGACCTCTGTGAGTGCGCTTTACTTACTCGGAAACTTTGGATATATATATATATATATATATATATATATATATATATATATATATATATATATATATATTCACTGAAAAAATCATAGGTTTTAGGGACAGTTATAGTTACTTGGACATTGCACTCGTACAAAACCCGTGAAATTCCCCCGTTATAGTTAGTTCAGCTAACTATAACTCGCGCCCCATAATGCACTGCTGATGACGTCACATATTACATCATTCATGACATGGTCAGTGACATCACTGATTACATCACTGATGACATCTCAAATGACATCACTGATGACATCATCCAGTGACTGTGTGTTTCTGTAAAGTTTAAATATTTTTAATATATATAGGAAAAGACGTATTGAAGAATGAGTGGGTGTGTAAGTGTCTGTATGGATGATTTAGTAGGTGCGTGACTGACTCTATAAGTGAGTGATTTAACGTATCTTACTGAATGCATGGGTTAGTGACTAAACTGGGTGAATGTCTGTATCCGTCTGTCTGTTGCTGTGTAAGTGGCTGCATGTGTTTGTGAATAGCTAAATGAGTGTCTATATGAGTTATTGAATGCTTGTCTGAGTATCTGTATGGGTGCCTGAGTGTTTGTGTGGGAGGGGTGTGTGCAACTCTGTGCATAGATGTGTGAGTGGGTGATTCACTGGGTGGATGGTTTCAAGAGTGCATCTGTGATAGACTGTATGGGTGGGTAAGTGTGTGTAAGAGTGTGTTAGTGAGTGAATGTATGTCCCAGTGGTACATGTGTGAGTAACTACATATGTGAAAGGCAGTATATATGTGTGTTGGAGTATATAAATAGCTATAAGCAAGAGTGAGTGATTGTGATAGTGGCTGTATGGATGAGTGTGTGCTTGTATCAGTGATTGTATAAGAGCGTAACAATGTGCTACTATTTGTATGAGTAAGTGAGCTGGTGTGTGTATAACTGTATAGGTGAGTAAATGGCAGTGTGTTTAATTATTTGCATGACTGACTAGGTGTCTGAGTATCTCTATGGATGAGTGGCGTTGTTTGAGTGTCTATATAGGAGTAAGAGTGCATATGATAGTCCTAGTACTGAGTGACCGTAAGTATGAGTGACTGTACGGGTGAGTGAGTGGATGTGTGTGTGTAGACCTAAGAATCAGTGAGTGGGTATGTAGTTATTGGTGTTGGAGTGTCTATGGTTTTGCGAATGGCAGTCTGTAATTTAGAGTGGGTGTATCAAAGATTATATTAGGGTGTGAGGAGGTGCATCAGATTATCACGTGGATGATGTCATCAGTGATGTCATTTGAGATGTCATCAGTGATGTAATCAGTGATGTCACTGACCATGTCATGAGTGATGTAATATGTGACGTCATCAGCAGTGCATTGCGGGGCGCGAGTTATAGTTAGCTGAACTAACTATAACGGGGGAATTTCACGGGTTTTGTACGAGTGCAATGTCCAAGTAACTATAACTGTCCCTAAAACCTATGGTTTTTTCAGTGAATTTCAAAGGTTTTTTAAATGCTAATTTGTAACTATGACGTGTCTGAAACCTATGGTTTTTTCAGTGAACTTCAAAGGTTTTTTAAATGCTAATTTGTAACTATAACGTGTCTGAAACCTATGGTTTTTTCAGTGAATTTCAAAGGTTTTTTAAATGCTAATTTCTAACTATAACGTGCCTGAAACCTACGGTTTTTTCAGTGAATTTCAAAGGTTTTGTAAATGACAATTTTTAAATGTATTAATTGTTATATTAATTTTTTCATACTGATTTACTACATTTTTAGAAACAATTTTTTTTTACAGATTTTATTTTTTAAATTACATTGTAATTACATTATACATTACATTACAAAAAATACTTTCTCAGAATGAATTACTTTAGTTTAAATACTTTGCACATAGGCAATAGACTTTTAAGTACAGTAGTTACAGTTGTTGCAATGGGCAACACATTGCAACATTCAGCTCAATGTGAATTTCTAGTTAAATGCAATTAGTTACTTTATGGATTACTTTTCTAACCACAGGACTGGATCCTAGATTCAGTCCTGGTACATCTCCTGTAAACAGTTGAGTAAAAGCGTTTTGGTTACAGTCGTGATTTTTAAGGAATATTATTGTATTTTAAAAGTTGACACTTAGAAACTTTTCTCATAGAATCACCAATGTTATCCTATGGAAGGAAATTCACTTAGCAGGTAAAAACTGTTATCGTTACTTTTTCTTACTCAGTGTTGGATCCTGGATCCAACACTGGTGCATCTCCTGTAAACAGTTGAAAGAATGCGTTTAAGTCATACAGGTGATTTTTAAGGAATATTTGTAGTTTGTAAAAATCAACACTTTGAAACTTTTTTGCTGAAAACCAGACAATGGATTCCTATGGAAGAAAATATAAGTTACTGGTAAGTACGGTTAAAATTACTTTTCAGGATTAGTACTGGGCTGAAAGATGCAGCACTGAGGTCTCTCCTGATAACAGGTGAGTAAATCGGAATTCGTATTTCGGCTGATTTTAGAGGAATATTTTAAAGTTCCAAAACTCCACACTTAGAAGAATTTCCAAGTGAAACCAGTCAATGTTAGCCTATGGAAGGAAATTCAAGTTACTGGTAAGTACGGTTAAAATTACTTTTCAGGACCAGTACTGGGCTGAAAGATACAGCACTGAGGTCTCTCCTTATAACAGGTGAGTAAATCGGAATTCGTATTTCGGCTGATTTTAGAGGAATATTTGTATGTTTCAAAAATCAACACTTAGAAACGTTTTCAGCAAAAAGCAGGCAATGATATCCTATGGAAGGAAATTCAAGTTACTGGTAGAGTACGGTTAAAATTACTTTTGAGGATCAGTACTGGGCTGAAAGATGCAGCACTGAGGTCTCTCCTGATAACAGGTGAGTAAATCGGAATTCGTATTTCGGCTGATTTTAGAGGAATATTTTAAAGTTCCAAAACTCCACACTTAGAAGAATTTCCAAGTGAAACCAGTCAATGTTAGCCTATGAAGGAAATTCAAGTTACCGGTAAGTACGGTTAAAATTACTTTTCAGGACCAGTACTGGGCTGAAAGATGCAGCACTGAGGTCTCTCCTGATAACAGGTGAGTAAATCGGAATTCGTATTTCGGCTGATTTTAGAGGAATATTTTAAAGTTCCAAAACTCCACACTTAGAAGAATTTCCAAGTGAAACCAGTCAATGTTAGCCTATGGAAGGAAATTCAAGTTACTGGTAAGTACGGTTAAAATTACTTTTCAGGGTCAGTGCTGGGCTAAAAGATGCAGCACTGGGTTCTCTCCTGATAACAGGTGAGTACATTGGAATTCGTACTTTGGTTGATTTTAGAGGAATATTATAAAGTTCCAAAACTCCACACTTAGAAGAATTTCCAAGTGAAACCAGTCAATGTTAGCCTATGAAGGAAATTCAAGTTACCGGTAAGTACGGTTAAAATTACTTTTCAGGACCAGTACTGGGCTGAAAGATGCAGCACTGAGGTCTCTCCTGATAACAGGTGAGTAAATCAGAATTGGATTTCGGCTGATTTTAGAGGAATATTTGTATGTTTCAAAAATCAACACTTAGAAACTTTTTCAGCAAAAAGCAGGCAATGATATCCTATGGAAGGAAATTCAAGTTACTGGTAAGTACGGTTAAAATTACTTTTGAGGATCAGTACTGGGCTGAAAGATGCAGCACTGAGGTCTCTCCTGATAACAGGTGAGTAAATCGGAATTAGTATTTCGGCTGATTTTAGAGGAATATTTTAAAGTTCCAAAACTCCACACTTAGAAGAATTTCCAAGTGAAACCAGTCAATGTTAGCCTATGAAGGAAATTCAAGTTACCGGTAAGTACGGTTAAAATTACTTTTCAGGACCAGTACTGGGCTGAAAGATGCAGCACTGAGGTCTCTCCTGATAACAGGTGAGTAAATCGGAATTCGTATTTCGGCTGATTTTAGAGGAATATTTTAAAGTTCCAAAACTCCACACTTAGAAGAATTTCCAATTGAAACCAGTCAATGTTAGCATATGGAAGGAAATTCAAGTTACTGGTAAGTACGGTTAAAATTACTTTTCAGGACCAGTACTGGGCTGAAAGATACAGCACTGAGGTCTCTCCTGATAACAGGTGAGTAAATCGGAATTCGTATTTCGGATGATTTTAGAAGAATATTTGCACAATGGTGAAGGGAGGGGGCGGGGCCTGAGGTGACATCTAGGCAAACGCGCCCCGTGGCGCGTTTTAAGTTGGGGGATTAAGTCCCCTTGAATCCTGAGGGTCCCTAGGGGCCAACTAGCCCACCAGGAACCTCCAATATGCGCCAGGGGCTGCGTTGCAGAGACGTGTAGAGAGGCCACACCCCTTTTACACCTCTCTGCAACGCAGCTCTGTGGCGCTTTCTGGATGTACCTGTTGGGCTAGTTGGCCCTCAGGGACCCTCAGGATTGAAGGGGATTTAATTCCCCATCTTAAAACGCGCCACGGGGCCTGTTTGCACACATGTCACCTGAAGCCCCGCCCCCTCCCTTCACCACTGTGCAAACGCGCCCCGTGGCGCGTTTTAAGCTAGGGGATTAAGTCCCCTTGAATCCTGAGGGTCCCCGGAGTCCAACTAGCCCACCATATACTTGTGGGACCCCCTGAGCAAACCTAGGGGGTCAGGGTGTTTCTACCCTGCCCCCTTTGTGCGCTTTGCGCACTTGTTTCTGTCCCTCGGTTCTACCAAGGGACAAAATGGCTGCCAACATTTCCTGAATCGGAATGTTGACAGCCAGCTGACAACCAATTAACATGCAGCTCGTGATCGGGAGGGTACGCGGACCCTACTCGGCCATAGATATCACTATCTTTTTACTTTTGATTTTCTCAGCAACTACTGAACGGATTTACACCATTTAACAAAAGGGTTCTTTCTGAACCAAGGACTACCTCTTTGCCAAATTTGGTGTAATTCCGTTCAGCAGTTCAGGCTGTAGCCGTGTCTAAAGTTTCCTAAGGAAAAATGCATGGGGAAAACGCGTTTTGGGACCCCCTTTTTTCTCGGCCCCCGCTTGACGAATCCCCCGAGACTTTCAGGGTAGGAGCGGACCGGAGCGGGCCACAAAGTTTGAAAATTTCGCGAAGATACGTCAACCGGCAAGAGAGTTATTTCAAATAGAATGTCGCGGATTTCCTAAGAATAATAGGTTGTAACTATAACTATCTACTGGCGACCGCCAGTAGATAATATATATATATATATATATATATATATATATATATATATATCACTGCTCCAAGGTTGTCCACCTGTAAGTAGCACTCGAGCAACAGCTTGATTCATGTGTAGGTAAGGACGGGGAACCGCCCGTAGGAGCCACTCCATAGTGGTATTGCCTGACGCGTTTCGAATCACCATATGATTCTCTTCAGAGGCTTTAATGGAACGGTGTGCGCAACCGCTGACCCACTTCTGACACACCCCCCCAATGGGAGGCTCGAATGAAACTGTGCCTTCTGGGAAGTGTAGTGCGGGTAGCACATAATCAAGTCCTGTATGGACCCCACAGGTGGGCCCGTCCACGATCCTATATACAGCTGCTGTTCCACGTTTGTGGCCCCCAATCTTACGGGGTGGTGCACACTCCGCGGCTGGACTGCCGCGTTAAAATCACTGCTCCAAATTTGTCCACCTGTAAGTAGCACTCGAGCAACAGCTTGATTCATGTGTAGGTAAGGACGGGGAACCACCCGTAGGAGCCGCTCCATAGTGGTATTGCCTGACGCGTTTCGAATCACCATATGATTCTCTTCAGAGGCTTTAATGGAACGGTGTGCGCAACCGCTGACCCACTTCTGATACACCCCCCAATGGGAGGCTCGAATGAAACTGTGCCTTCTGGGAAGTGTAGTGCGGGTAGCACATAATCAAATCCTGTATGGACCCCACAGGTGGGCCCGTCCACGATCCTATATACAGCTGCTGTTCCACTTTGTGGCCCCCAATCTTACGGGGTGGTGCACACTCCGCGGCTGGACTGCCGTGTTAAAATCACTGCTCCAAGGTTGTCCACCTGTAAGTAGCACTCGAGCAACAGCTTGATTCATGTGTAGGTAAGGACGGGGAACCGCCCGTAGGAGCCGCTCCATAGTGGTATTGCCTGACGTGTTTCGAATCACCATATGATTCTCTTCAGAGGCTTTAATGGAACGGTGTGCGCAACCGCTGACCCACTTCTGACACACCCCCCCAATGGGAGGCTCGAATGAAACTGTGCCTTCTGGGAAGTGTAGTGCGGGTAGCACATAATCAAGTCCTGTATGGACCCCACAGGTGGGCCCGTCCACGATCCTATATACAGCTGTTGTTCCACTTTTCTGGCCCCCAATCTTACGGGGTGGTGCACACTCCGCGGCTGGACTGCCGCGTTAAAATCACTGCTCCAAATTTGTCCACCTGTAAGTAGCACTCGAGCAACAGCTTGATTCATGTGTAGGTAAGGACGGGGAACCACCCGTAGGAGCCGCTCCATAGTGGTATTGCCTGACGCGTTTCGAATCACCATATGATTCTCTTCAGAGGCTTTAATGGAACGGTGTGCGCAACCGCTGACCCACTTCTGATACACCCCCCCAATGGGAGGCTCGAATGAAACTGTGCCTTCTGGGAAGTGTAGTGCGGGTAGCACATAATCAAATCCTGTATGGACCCCACAGGTGGGCCCGTCCACGATCCTATATACAGCTGCTGTTCCACTTTTGTGGCCCCCAATCTTACGGGGTGGTGCACACTCCGCGGCTGGACTGCCGTGTTAAAATCACTGCTCCAAGGTTGTCCACCTGTAAGTAGCACTCGAGCAACAGCTTGATTCATGTGTAGGAAAGGACGGGGAACCGCCCGTAGGAGCCGCTCCATAGTGGTATTGCCTGATGCGTTTCGAATCACCATATGATTCTCTTCAGAGGCTTTAATGGAACGGTGTGCGCAACCGCTGACCCACTTCTGACACACCCCCCCAATGGGAGGCTCGAATGAAACTGTGCCTTCTGGGAAGTGTAGTGCGGGTAGCACATAATCAAGTCCTGTATGGAGCCTACAGGTGGGCCCGTCCACGATCCTATATAGAGCTGCTGTTCCACTTTTGTGGCCCCCAATCTTACGGGGTGGTGCACACTCCGCGGCTGAACTGCCGCGTTAAAATCACTGCTCCAAGGTTGTCCACCTGTAAGTAGCACTCGAGCAACAGCTTGATTCATGTGTAGGTAAGGACGGGGAACCGCCCGTAGGAGCCGCTCCATAGTGGTATTGCCTGACGCGTTTCCAATCACCATATGATTCTCTTCAGAGGCTTTAATGGAACGGTGTGCGCAACCGCTGACCCACTTCTGACACACTCCCCCAATGGGAGGCTCGAATGAAACTGTGCCTTCTGGGAAGTGTAGTGCGGGTAGCACATAATCAAGTCCTGTATGGACCCCACAGGTGGGCCCGTCCACGATCCTATATACAGCTGCTATTCCACTTTTGTGGCCCCCAATCTTACGGGGTGGTGCACACTCCGCGGCTGGACCGCCGCGTTAAAATCACTGCTCCAAGGTTGTCCACCTGTAAGTAGCACTCGAGCAACAGCTTGATTCATGTGTAGGTAAGGACGGGGAACCGCCCGTAGGAGCCGCTCCATAGTGGTATTGCCTGACGCGTTTCGAATCACCATATGATTCTCTTCAGAGGCTTTAATGGAACGTGTGTACGCAACCGCTGACCCACTTCTGACACACCCCCAATGGGAGGCTCGAATGAAACTGTGCCTTCTGGGAAGTGTAGTGCGGGTAGCACATAATCAAGTCCTGTATGGACCCCACAGGTGGGCCCGTCCACGATCCTATATACAGCTGCTGTTCCACTTTTGTGGCCCCCAATCTTACGGGGTGGTGCACACTCCGCGGCTGGACTGCCGCGTTAAAATCACTGCTCCAAGGTTGTCCACTTGTAAGTAGCACTCGAGCAACAGCTTGATTCATGTGTAGGTAAGGACGGGGAACCGCCCGTAGGAGCCGCTCCATAGTGGTATTGCCTGACGCGTTTCGAATCACCATATGATTCTCTTCAGAAGCTTTAATGGAACGGTGTGCGCCAACCGCTGACCCACTTCTGACACACCCCCCCAATGGGAGGCTCGAATGAAACAGTGCCTTCTGGGAAGTGTAGTGCGGGTAGCACATAATCAAGTCCTGTATGGACCCCACAGGTGGGCCCGTCCACGATCCTATATACAGCTGCTCTTCCACTTTTGTGGCCCCCAATCTTACGGGGTGGTGCACAATCCGCGGCTGGACTGCATATATATATATATGCCAAGAGAGTCCATTCGGTTGAAAGCGACCCAAGGACACAGCGGGGATTGTTGAAGGAGCCCTTTATTCACTGAAAGTTGCGCAGCATTATGCATTTCGGCTTTTCAAGCCTTCTTCAGATGCCGCTCACAACCGAATGTTGCCGTTTCCCTCCTTAAAACTCCTATGGTGCTCCCATAGCTGGGAGATCAGCTGACGCTGCTTGATTAGGAGCAGCTGCAATCATGTCTGAGACTACAGCTTCCAGCGTGCAACATCATGGTGAATACCAAAGCAGGGTTGATGACACTACAGTGAGCGCTGTAAAATACCGTGTAAAAGGGGGGGCCATGTAGTGGCAGGCACCATCCGTCAATTGCAGTGTCCAGAGATCCATCAAGTCCCCAACGCCCCAGCCACAATAGCGGAACACCCCGGGCCGTGGAAAACGCTGTAATAAGCCCTCTCCCCCGTGTAGTCACAGTCTGCAGCTTGGCAGCGGCCACAGGCATGGCCCGTTCTCGTGGCGGTCCTGGGCATATCAATACCTTGAAAGAAGAAAGTTCATTGCCAGTGACTCCCAGGACTCTTGAAAGGGCGGGTCCTTGTACTGCGTTTCTGGCCTTACGCGGAAAATATGCCAAAAGAGACCACTCGGTTGAAAGTGACTCAAGGACACAGCGGAGATTGTTGAAGGAGCCCTTTATTCACTGAAAGTTGCGCAGCATTATGCATTTCGGCTTTTCCAGCCTTCTTCAGACGCCGCTCACAACCGAATGGTGCCGTTTCCCTCCTTAAAACTCCTACAGTGCTCCCATAGCTGGGAGATCAGCTGACCCTGTTTGATTAGGAGCAGCTGCAATCATGTCTGAGACTACAGCTCCCAGCGTGCAACATCATGGTGAATACCAAAGCAGGGTTGATGACACTACAGTGAGCGCTGTAAAATACCGTGTAAAAGGGGGGGCCATGTAGTGGCAGGCACCATCCGTCAATTGCAGTGTCCAGAGATCCATCAAGTCCCCAATGCCCCAGCCACAATAGCGGAACACCCCGGGCCATGGCAAACGCTGTAATAAGCCCTCTCACCCGTGTATTCAGCCCAACGATTCCTTTTTTTTAAAAATATCTTTATTAAGTTTCTTTTTTTTTTTTTACACATACACAACCCCCCCGCCCCAAACCCCACCCCAACAAATTTTAGTCCAAACCCGAACAAAGACACAATTTTTAGCTTATATAATTCATCAAAACATCCATAAGGTTCAAAGGTGCAGAGCAGTTAAGTATATGTACAATACAATACGAATAAATCTAGATATCGATAATTCTTACTTGGCTAGCGTTTCTCCTTATTACCATCTATCCATCCTAAGCATGATTTTGTATCCATTGCAACAGTGGATCCCAGATCATCAGACCTCTTTTACGTTTATTGCGCCCTTTTTTTTAATATATGGCCACCTCTAGGCTTCATGTTGCTAACAGACGGGCTCTCCATTGCTGGAAGGCCGGCGGATTCGGGTCTAGCCAGGCTGAAGCTATGCATAACCTTAAGACGGCCATGGCCACAAAAATCAGACCTTGCATATGTTTCGGCTGGGTAACATTTGCTATGCCCAACAATATTTCCTTGGTTGTAATACTTATTCCTGTTTCACATATTTCTGATAAAAAGTCTGAAATTTCTGCTATCAACTTTGACAGTGCATTACAAGAGGCAAACATATGCACGATATCGGCCTCAAACAGTGTGCATCGTGGACATGTTGTACCCTTTCCGGTCCCCCATTTTGCGATTTTATACGGGGTGTAATACAGAGAAAAAAAAGTTTTATAAAATTGGGCTTGCAGTTTTATCGACATAAAGCAGGTCTGTGACAATTCATAAGAGCGGAGGGGGGTTTGGGGCAATACTCCTAATTTAGTCTGCCAGTTTGCCATCTGTTTCTCCATATCATCTGGAAACAGAGAATTCAAAGATTCATAGATCTCCCAAATAGTTAAAACAGATTTTTTGCGTATATCCTCTATAATTTGAATAGCTTGAAATTTTACCCTACCCCCCCCCCCTTTCTTTGTCAGAAAATCTCTCACCTGTAGGAATTTGAAGAAGTCCCTATGGCTAAGGTCATAATCGTTACGTAATTCTTCAAAGGTCTTCAGCCCGTTCAACGCGTAAAAGCAGCCAAGCTGTACAATCCCTGCCTGTATCCACCGATCCATACAGCTATCACTGAATATCTCTGTAAGGTCATCATTTTTAGATATTGGAATATAATACGAATATCGCCCGAGTCCCAGTAATTTTCTAGCCTAACCCCAGACCTTATACATGCCAGAGATGGTCTTGAATTTAACTTTCTTAAAGTAACTGTCGTTAACATGTCGCCAGAGGCAACCTTCACAGCCCCTTCCCAATATAAGTTCTTGTGGAGTGGGTATATTATCGCTATTAGGCCCTGTAGAGATGAGTATTGTACAATATCTTAATACGGTGGCCCAATAATACACTTTAAAATTGGGCATTGCCAGTCCCCCTCTATCTTTTGGTAGTGTAATAAATCTAAAGGCCCTACGTGGCCTCTTATATCCCCATATAAACCTGGAGAACATAGATTCTATGGATTTAAACAGTTGAGGAGGAAATTCTAAACAAATAGACTAAAAAATATAAAAATCTAGGTAAAAAGAGCATTTTAATCACATTACATCTCCCACCTATCGTTAAATGCAGGTTATTCAGCCGGACCAGTTCTTTTTTTGTGCGTTGGATCAGTGGTTCCACATTATTGCTAACTATATTATCTACTTTTGCGGTTATGCTGACCCCTAGATATATAGCTTTATCTGTGACTCTAACATCCCTCATCTTAATTTTGTCGTTAAGAATAATCTGTGTTTTACCTTGATTTAATTTATATCCGGAGACTGCTCCAAAACGCCGAGCCTCCTCTTCTATCGCGTCTATTGCAATAATAGGATCGCTGGTAACTAGAGCGATATCATCAGCATAGTCCAGTGTTTTTGTCTCATATTCTCGTGCCCAAATTGATGGTATTAGTATATTATTATCTAATCTACGGATGAACGAGTCGATATAAATCGCGAATAGAAGAGGAGAGCATGGGCACCCCTGCCTCGTCCCCCTGGTAATAATTATTTTTTCCGATAATACCCCGTTTATCGACACCCTGGCTACTGGTTCCACGTATAGCATTTGTATTGCTTTTATAAATCCCTCACTAATCCCACTATGTAACATTGCAGCCCACAGGTATTTCCAGGAGACCCTATCGAAAGCTTTTTCAGCATCAAGTAATATAAGTGCCATAGGGTCTCCTGCCACCTCAGTAAAATCAAAGAGAGAAATTACCTTTGGACATGATCAATTGTAGATCTCCCGGGGATAAACCCGTGTTGGCGTATGGATACGATTTTATATATAATTGGTGCCAATCGATTCGCTAATAGTTTGGAATAAATTTTGGAGTCTCTGTTTATCAATGTGATGGGACGATAGGACCCGGGTTCTAAAGGATCTTTATTTTTTTTTACGAAGACTACAATTTTAGCAGATGACCATGAGGCTGGCGGCCTCCCTCCCTGAAAAATATGGACAAATAGTTCCTGTATTATTTCTTTTAGTTGAGATGAGAATTTAACATAGAACTCCGTTGGGATTCCATCCATACCAGCTGCTTTCCCTGCAGCAAGACTATTCATAGAGAGTAGGATCTCCTCCCAATATGGAGGATTGTCTAAACTTTCTTGATCCTCTTTCTCAAATCTTACCGGAGCATTTAGATTTAAATATGCCTCACGTCTGCACTGTTGATTCTCTGCTGCTTCATACAAATTCTGATAAAATCGTTGAAATGTGGCTCTAATTTCGGAGGATTCAGTCTTGAGGCCAGACTCCGGATCCTTAATCTCTTTTACTATGTTAGCTGAGTACTCTTCTCAGGTGCGAACCACCAATTGGTGGCCCACCTGTTCATTCACCTCATATATTTTCTCTTTATGAGTTGTTGCCTTGGCTACCGCTTTCTCCGTTAGAATATCAATTATATAATTTTTAGCAATCGCCACCCGACTTAATTCACTATCGGATACTCGTCCCTCCTGAACAGACTTAATCAGATCTCCCTCAGCCCTACCCAGATTGTGCTGTAGAGTCGCCATCTTTTGTTTGGCCTCTTTGTTAGAGCTAAGAGAGAATTGCAGCGTCTCCCCTCTAATCCCAGCCTTTAGGGCATCCCAAACCACATCTATTGCTACACTACCAAGATTATCCTCCAAGAATCCCGGGATCCATCTCCTCATATGTTGACAAAATTTCTCATTACCCAGTAATGCTCTTTCGAACGTCCATGTCCTCGTATTGGATTTATTTATCCCACATTCCAGGTTTAGTACTAGAGGATTATGGTCCGATAAAACTCTTGGCAATTTTTCTATTATACTGGCAGGGCTCAAGGAGCTAGACATAAGCATATAATCTAGCCACGCATGCCGGGAATGCGGATAAGAATAATACGTAAATCCTGGATCCCCAGAGTGCTCTAATTGCCAACCATCAATCAGCCCATGTAACATACACATATCTTTCAGTGCCTGGAATACTTTCGGTTCCCGCCCTTGATATTTAAAATCTGGATCAGAAAGCCAGTAGCCAGGCAAATGTAAATTGAGATCCCCACACACAATCAGCGGGAGAGGCCAGTGAGCCAGTTCATTAGCCACGCCAGACAGCACCTCTGGGTCGTCACTAACATTACCATAGATAGTACATAGAGTCAATTTGCTTTCCCCATTGTCATAGTGGCATTCTGTAATCGCCCATCGTCCAAATTTATCAGCTAATGTACGTGTAAATTGAAGATCTCCCACTTTTGCCAAAATCGCCACCCCCTAGCTCGCACCCCCTGTGTTGAAGCAATAATCAGCTGATATCCTAGTGTCTTCAGCAGATATTGTTGAGATCCCTCAATATGTGTCTCTTGTAAACATATGATATTGGCCCCCGTTACCTGTAATCCCACAGCTACTTTCTGTCTTTTCTTTATATCATTAAGGCCACAAATATTAACAGTCACAATTTTCAATCTAGCCATGATGGTATTTGTTCACCCCATCCATACTTAGCTGTAGTAATACCCCTCATTTTATGCCATACTTGCCCTTCTCTACTATTTCTGTTATTGCATTGGCCCCCCGTCCTGCACCTATCCAATACACCTTGTGTCTAAAAATCCCCCTAGTCTTGTCCTCCCTCCTCCCCACCCCCACCCCCCACCATTATCTAAGCCACCAGGCTCAATCCTGAGCCTGTGTGATAGCGTCTGACCAACCTCACCCACTCTCCACACCCCCCCCACCCCTCCTATATATACATCCTCTTCTTAGACATTCACCCGACTTACCCCTCCACCCAGCTACAACAAAAAAGTAGCACAGTTATATCATGCGAAAAAATACAACATCCAAATAGACCAACACCAGAGAAAGAAGAAAAAAGAAAGCTATTGGTTGCTCTCAGAGTGTCCAGATTTCCCTGCAATGATTTCCTTCAATGTTTGCTCGGCTTGTATCTCGGATGTAAAATACAAGGTTCGTCCTTGCGAGACTACTTTCAATTTTGCAGGGTTCTGGAGAAAAGCTAAGGCACCAGCTTTTTGAAACGGTGTAATCAGTTGTCGAAGCCGCCAGCATCTTTCCACCATGGCGTGCGCAAAATCTGGTTTAGCAAAAAATGAAAAACTCTTCCAGTTCCATTTTTTATTAGGTCTGGCCAGATCGTATACAGCCTGTCGGAGCAAAAAATTTCCAAAATAAATCAAAATAACTCTAGGATATGATTGGTTATTTTGCGGGCGTTTAGACATTGTCATCGGGAATCTGTGTACACGTTGAATCTCTTTGTCCCAGTCCCATTGCGCTAGTTCTGGAAACGCGTTCTTGAACAAGTTGATAGTAAATGCGCGAATATCGCTTCCTTCACTATTCTCAGGGATCCCTAGGATCCTTAGATTAATCCGGCGTTGGTGATTTTCTGCCTCCTCCAGTTTCCACATAATGTCTTTCACCACGCTCTCCTGTGAAGACACCTGTGTTTTTAAGGCATCAACTGTAGATTCCAGCACTTCTGTCCGATTCTCCACCATACTCATCCTTTCCGCTATTTCAGTGCAGGTCTTCCCAATTTTGCGCACCGAGCCCTGTAGTTTTTGCCGCAGCACGGGCATACCGATTTTCCGTTTTAACCTCGTTCTGAAATGCACTTAATGATTGCAGGATTGTAGCCAATGTAGGTTCGGGTGTTTGCTCAGGGTCCCTATGAGCCACCATCCCCCCTTGAGATCTCTTGTCTAAGCTCACTGTTCCATGCAAGCCCATCAAGGAATGTGGTTGTGTGTCTGAGTAATCCCACCCGAGCTCGCCCTCTTCCTCAATTCCGCCCCACTTACGGGCACTCTTTTTCCCTTCCGAAAGCCTCTTTAATTTCCTGGGCATCTTTCTACCTCCCTGTTGGCTATAGTTACTTGTTGAGGTGTCTGCGCACCCGTCATCGCTGCTACCACTGTGCGATTCAATGATATCCGAGTCGCCAGATTCTTCATTCAGGGAAAAAAAGTTTTACATAAGATCGGGGGACAGATAGCCCATCTCTGTATTTTCTGAGAGGCTTTCTTGTAGCCCATCTGTCAACATGCGTGGCACCTGCCTTACTTCCTGGCTCGCACTGACATCTTTCTCCTTTTTCTCTGTCTCAATTTTAGAATTAGACTGCGACAGATTCCTTTCCTTGCTACCATCCCTCTCTTGCTGGATAATTGCGGGCGTATCATCCATACTCAATACCGTATTCTCATTGCTTGACCCCCATGAGGTTCGGATATTGTTTGCATCAGTCAAGTTCTCTTGAATCTGTGACTGAACTTCATCAGTATTCTCAACATTGGCACAGTCATTTATTTGTTTTTTCATCTGTCCCCCCTCCTCCATACTCAAATCCTTTTTTTTCAAAAACAGACTCGTGATCACAGACTGTTTTTTCTCCGATCCTCCAGCAGGCAAACTCCCAGGGGCGAGGGACTTAGCATTTTTCCCATTATTTATTTTACCTTTATTACCCGCAACGTGACCGGGCTTCTTTACTTCATAGTCCGATTTCGGGTTGGGTTCATGCCGCGCTGCAGCAGCAATCAGCTGAGTTGTGGAGCGCGTCTTACTTCGTGCTCCTCGCGCTGCCATCGCCATTGCCTTCCCGCGAAGCACTTCCGTGAATCCGGCGTCTGTGTTGCTAAGCAACTCCGGCCGGCTCCTGTCTGGATTACCCCAGCCTGAGACAGCTGTCAGCAACAACCGGGCTAGCGCTTCCCAGCGTGAGCAGCAGTTTCTCCTCTCAATTTGTCCACCGTCGCGTCTTTCAATCATCCCCCGCTCTCCTTCACGCCAGCGAGGCCAGTTTTCGGGGCCAGGGCGCATTCTTGGCAGCGCTCGACATCGGCAATCGTTCTGAGGGATGAAGTGATGTGGAGGTGAGCTCCCGAGGTCTTTCACTCAGCCGCCATCTTGGCTCTCCAATGATTTCAGCCCAACGATTCCTAGTGACAGCGCGCTCTGCCATCCGGTGCAGGCATCAAACAGGTGGAATCCAGCCCAAACATCATATTAATAGAACACAGGGATGTCGCACTCCAGAGATACTGTTAAAGGGTTTTATTCACCACCACCACTACCACCAACGTGTTTCACCACAAAGGCTTGTTCACGGTTGGGGAAGTCTGTCTACCATTGTAATTTATACTGTTCTCCACTTTTGCCTATTATGAGGCATTGTGGGTTATGTAGTTTCAATACACACAATAATATACAATTATTTACAATTATTTACAATGTTTTCATTTCATTATTATGCTCAATTATAATTTTGTTGTGTCATCTTAATATATGCATGATATTATTACACAGGTATAATTCATTGGTTCAGGATCTATTTACTTTCATATCTGCATATATGTAAACTCTAAGTGACTGAACAAGATTTCATAGTCCATTGACTAAGATACTATATTGGTGTGCCATATGGTTGGTCCCTCATTGAGCAGTTCAATGATATTGTCTTATTGCAGTGTCAAGAGTATTTAGATCAAAGAGAGAGAGTGTGACATCCCTTTGTTCTATTAATATGTATATATATATATATATATGCAAAAACAGAAGCAGAGAACTCTGGGTATTTCTCAAGTTTAGGTGGAAAGCAGCTCCAGTAAGAGCACTCTCAACACCAGCGACACTCTAAATTTACTCTCCTCAAATGTCTGCTTTTCTATCAAAGTTTTTAAGCATAGGATTAGCGCAGTGCTATCCATGCTGAGATAGAAAGGGACAAAGTCTTTTGCCATTTTTACAGCAAAGTCTTTAAGCATAGGATTAGCAAAGTGCTATCCCTGCCGAGCTGTAAAATGGCCAAAGCCTTTTACCACTCCAGGCACAGTATTACAGCTTTGGATTGGTAAAATACCATCCAAGCCAACCTGAAATGAATAAAAGCAACCCCTGACACGTGTTTCGCTCTCGTTAGAGCTCTTCAGAGAGGTATAGCTTTGTATATATATATATATCATGTTAATTTCCATAGAGATTTTTGATACGGCTACAGCCCAAACCGCTGGACGGAATTACACGGGATTTGGCAGAAAGCTAGCTTTTGGACCAGTAAGCATGCTTTTTGTAATTTGGTGTAAATCCATTCAGTAGTTTTTGAGATTTTTAACTGAAAAACAAATTCGTATATCTAGGGACATGGATCCTCTGCAAATCCACCAGCGGTGCATCCACAAAGCTACGTACCAAAGTAGAGCCCTGATTGGCTGGCCGCAATCTGAAAGCAAAATTGCGGCCACCGTTTTATATCTCAGGAAACAGTCTCCTGGGCTGAAAAGTTGTTTACATACTAATTGAAGGGTTCAGGTGTGAGCTTTCCTGACCCCTTGTGTATGTTATAAATGAGGGGAAAGCACTTTTAATGGGCAGTAAAATGGCAGAAAACACTTTTTTGGCCATGCGTGAGATCCGCGGATCCATCGTGGGGCCCAGAGCGATTCCCCGTGGATGGATCTGCGGATCTTGTGCATGGCCAAAATGAAAATATATATGTACTTTCACATCCTCTGTGTCACCCATGCAGACATTCTAACACCCATACAGACACTCTCACACCAACTCATATACCTATGCAGGCACTCACTCACCCAGTCACATACCCATAGAGCCACTCTCATACCCCCTTTCATACCCATACAGACTCTCACACACCCACTTACATACTGATACAGACACTTTCACATCCACTCACATATCTATGCAGACACTCTCACTCACATATTTATACAGAAACTCTCAAACTCTCACACTCTCACACCCATTCACATGTCTATGCAGACACTCTCACAGCCACTCACATCCTCATACAAACACTCTTACACCCACTCACATACCCATGCAGACACTAACACACTCAGTCATATACCCATACAGCCACTCTCACACCCACTCTGACACCTATACAGATACTCTCACACCCACATGCATACCCATATAGACTCTCTCACACCCACTCACATATCCATACAGACACTCTCACACCCACTTACATACCCATACAGATACTCTCACAGCCACTCAAATACCCATATAAACACTCACACACCCTCTCTAACACCCATACAGACACTCTCACACCCACTCATATACCCATACAGACACTCTCACTACCCACTCACATACCCATAAGACACTCTCACATCCACCCTGACACCCATACCGAAAACCTCACACCCACTCTCATACTCATACAGATATTCTCACATCCACTCTGGCAGCCATACAGACAATCTCACACCTACTCACATACTCATACAGACATGGTCTCAACCACTCTGACATCCAGACAGACACTTTCACATCACCTTCTCACACATACAGACAGTCTCACAACCAATCACACACCCAGATAGACACTGTCACACCCACTCACTCACCCAAAGATCCACACAGACACTCAATCGCATACCCACTCACAGTTCTATGCTGGTACTTTCACACCCACTCAGAGTCCCACACAGGCAGTTACACACCCTCTTACAAACCCATACAGGCACTCATAGACCAACTCACAGACCCATTAAGGAACTCTAACACCCATTCACAGACCCACACAGGCACTCACATACCTACTGATAGACCCACACAGGCACTTATACACCCACTCACAGACCAACACAGGCATTCTTACACCAACATACAGACCCACACAGCCACTCACACAACCACTCACACACCCACAATACCACTCACACACCTACTCACACACCCATGCAGCCACTCACACACCCACTCATCAACCTATACAGCCACTCACACACCCACTTTCAAAGGTTACAGGTTACAGTAAAGAAATAAAATTAAAAACAACCTTAGAAATTCACTAAAAAAACAAAGGTTACAGTGATGTTATAGTTAGGAAATAACATTAAAAACATAGAAAGTCACTGAATAAAACAAAGGTTACAGGGACGTTATAGTTAGGAAATAGAATTGAAAAAAATTCAGAAATTCAGTAAAAAAAACAAAGGTTACAGCAATGTTATAGTTAGGCTCATATTTCACTCATACAAAAGCAGTGAAATTCAGCAGTTATAGTTACTTGAGCTAACTATAACTATGCCCCTCAAATGCACTGCTTCTGACCTCACATATTACGGATCACTGACAGAATATCGATTACAAGAATATCGACCTACAACAATATCGAAGTAAAAATATAGAATGGCAAAATATCGAATCCCTATCTACAAACAGGTATGTACAAAAATATCGAATCCAAAATATAGTTGTAAAAAATATAGTTAGTCAAAATATCGAATTTTTTAAATATCTTAAAAGTAATGTAAAATTAATGAAATAATATATATAATTAACTAAAACATACTTAAAAATACTTAAATAACTTTAAAATTAATAAATAATTAATGTAAGTAAAAAAAAAAAAAACATACATTTTTATTTTTTAATACATATATATATTAACGTAATATTTATAAAAAATATTCAATATTTTTAGCGTAGGATAGCGGGAGGGTAAAATTTACTATTACCACTCCAGTGAGTGCAACAGTAGGGAAAGCATTGGATAGCGGGAGGGTAAAAATTACTATTCCCACTCCAGTGAGTGCAACAGTAGGGAAAGCGTTGGATAGCGGGAGGGTAAAAATTACTATTCCCACTCCAGAGAGTGCAACAGTAGGGAAAACGTTGGATAGCGGGAGGGTAAAAATTACTATTCCCACTCCAGAGAGTGCAACAGTAGGGAAAGCGTTGGATAGCGGGAGGGTAAAAATTACTATTCCCACTCCAGTGAGTGCAACAGTAGGGAAAGCGTTGGATAGCGGGAGGGTAAAAATTACTATTCCCACTCCAGAGAGTGCAACAGTAGGGAAAGCGTTGGATAGCGTAGGGGTAAAAATTACTATTCCCAATCCAGAGAGTGGAACAGTAGGGAAAGCGTTGGATAGCGTAGGGGTATAAATTACTATTCCCACTCCAGAGAGTGCAACAGTAGGGAAAGAGTTGGATAGCGTAGGGGTAAAAATTACTATTCCCACTCCAGTGAGTGCAACAGTAGGGAAAGCGTTGGATAGCGTAGGGGTAAAAATTACTATTCCCACTCCAAAGAGTGCAACAGTAGGGAAAATAATGATTTAATATTTTAATAAAAATAAAATAATTATCAATACCAATAAAAAATTAATTAAAATGACTTACCAATAACAACATATTTAATAATTAATTCTAAATACCAATAAATATTATTTCTTAAAAATTAATTACCTATTAATAAAAATTAATTACCAATTAATAAAAATTAATTACCAAATAAGAATTAATTAACAATAAATTAATAATTAATACCAATAAATAAAAATAAATAATTACTGAATTACAATTAAGGGGCACATTACGATACCCGGCGTAAAAAAATCCGCCAGGCATGGAAGCGGCAAAAATCCGCCCGCACACACCGCCTGAACACCGACCACGCCATTATGAGTACACAAACTGAAAACCGCCATCGGCGAAAAATCATACAAAATACCGCCCGCCATCGTCCGAGTCGGAGTCAAACCGCCCGCCACGGACGGAAACACGCACGACAACACAAAACCGCCCGCCCACACGGCCGACACACCGCACGTGAAATTACGATCGCACCGCCATGAGCGCGGAAAAACAACAAATATACCGCCCGCCAGCGCAAACAACGCCGATGAGAATCGACACGGCAGAAGCCATGGCGCCCACGTACCTGCACAGAAACCATCCGCACACAAAACCAATAGCACACAACATGGCCAACAAGTCCACACAGCAAGGCACGCACAAATACACAAGCACAGTACACATCCCGAAAACACCCCCCGGACAAACAAAAAATACAAAGGCCAGAACCCCAGACACAACACACCTGAAAACAACAGACCATGAGGACACACCCACATAGGTGAGTACAAAAGCAGCACTCCCACAGACCACAACCCCTTGCTACATTGCAAACCAGAGAGGAGAGGAGAGGACACAGTGACACAGCAAGGACAGCAGCACACCACAGAAACGCACACATCACTACCACCACTACCACCACCACCACCACCAAACACACCACCACCACCACCACCACCACCACCACCAAACACCGGCACCACAAACCCCCTGCACATTACACAACACACACCGCACCAGCACCACAAACACCATGGCACCACAAAGGATGCCCAAGTTCACGCCCATGGAGCTGACGGTCATGGTCGACGAGATCATCAAGGTGTACCCACAAATCTATGGGAACATGGTCCAGCACACACCACTAGCCACCAGAAACAGAATGTGGACCCGGATCGTAGACCAGGTCAATGCAGTCGGGACCCTGCCCAGGAACAGAACCGAGATAAACAAACGTTGGAATGACGTAAAGAGCCTGGTCAAGAAGAAGGAGGGCAAAAACAGAGAGCTGGCTGCCGTCACTGGCGGAGGGAATCCCGCGCTCTTTAAGACCTTCAAAGCGTGGGAGGAGAAGGTGCGAGTCGTAATCCATCCGGAGATCCTCGCCGGATTAGCAGGGGAGTGGAGGCTGGTAAGTACAAACTAATGTATACCAGCACACCGCTATGTACACACATGCGCAACCACCATGCCACAGCTCCCAGGGACAAACACCCCCATGTCCAGCACACAATACACAACACATCACACGCACATGCAACAGACACTACCACACACAGGCCAAACCGAACAACTGTAAGATGCGTGGGGACATGTGTACACTAAGCCAGCCACGTAACCACCAACAGGTCCCCAAATATGCCAGAAGCGCCACAACGAGCACCCACCACACCCATGTGTCCGCCACAGCTGCACTAACCGACAAGTAACAGGTAAGTGGCAGGAACACAAAGTGCAGTGGGTCGGAGGGGGACAGCTGAAGTACAACACCCACCAGGCCCCCACTCCCACAGACCAGCAAGGTGGAGCACTCCCCACACCCATGTGTCAGGCACAGCTGCACCAACCGACAAGTAACAGGTAAGTGGCAGGAACACAAAGTGCAGTGGGTCGGAGGGGGGACAGCTGAAGTACAACACCCACCAGGCCCCCACTCCCACAGACCAGCAAGGTGGAGCACTCCCCACACCCATGTGTCAGGCACAGCTGCACCAACCGACAAGTAACAGGTAAGTGGCAGGAACACAAAGTGCAGTGGGTCGGACGGTGGACAGCCCAAGTACAACACACACCAGTCCCCAGTCCCACAGCACAGCAAGGAGGAGCATCCCCCACACCCCACACCCACGTGTCAGCCACCGCAGTGCACAACGACAGCCGAAAGGCAGACATCACGGTCCACAGCAATCGGTGTCAGTGGGTGTACAGCCACCCCCACGACCCACTACACCCCCCACCCCCACAGACCTGCAACATGGAGCACCCCCCGCTAAGAGCCATGTGGCATCCAGTACAGTGCACGCACGAACAACTTGCAGGTGGGAAACTGGACAGGGCTGGATTACTGGAGGCATGAGGACCATAACACCACCAACACATGGGACATGTCACGTAGCACACGAACACGCAGCACCGCCCACCGTCACGAACAAGTGAACAATGTGCACACGGACATGAACAGCAGACTCACACCCCACATGACCCATCACAGACATAGCAACACCCAAGGAGCCACGTCTGCATGCACAAGCCACACTGAATATAGTCCCACACGGCAGCCACTGTGCAACTCATCACACACAACCGAAACACCATTGAAGTCCTGTCCATGTAGCCCCTACTGCCTGTCAACCACACACCCCACAACTACGCCTATGTAAGACAAACAACACTAGACGCAACAGAGCGGAACAACAGAAATGCACACGAACACCACTGAACCCATCAAACACACAGACACACCATGCACATACAACATACCATCCATCCCATCCGTCAGCCCCAGTCTCATGAAAGGCATGTCATCCGCACAGCTGCCACACATACAGCAGTCACGCTAAGACACATGCCCATGACCAACCATGTGCCAGAAGTCAATTAAGCGCACGACACACTGTGAGCAACAACACACAACATGGGCCACACCCCCCCGAGCACTGCAGTGATGCACATGGCACAGGGCAGCACGCACACCAAGGAGATGGGACAACTGCAATACGTTGGCTGGCACACAACTATCACTCACTCATAACGATGCGTCCAATGCCATGTCCAGTAACCACAACAGACAGCAAATATGCAGGGCATGTCAGGCATGCACACACCTCAGACCATGCACTGTCATGCTGCCACAACACATGTCACGTTCGGCACCCATGGCTCACAGCATGTACCCCAAAAGCATATACCCTCCCAAATGCGAATCTGGGGCATGGCCCCCATGTTGCCATATGCGTTCCTAAGCGTTCCATTTGAACCCCAAAAGCATATTCCCTCCCAAATGCGAATCTGGGGCATGGCCCCCATGTTGCCATATGCGTTCCTAAGCGTTCCATTTGAACCCCAAAAGCATATTCCCTCCCAAATGCGAATCTGGGGCATGGCCCCCATGTTGCCATATGCGTTCCTAAGCGTTCCATTTGAACTCCAAAAGCAAAGTACAAACCAGACCCAGGATGGGCCAGGAGCCCGCATACACCAGAGTCACAATGAGTAGGGGCAAAGCAACACACCCATCGGCATGGCCAATCCGTCCCATGCCACATGTGCACAGCACACAGTCCCATTGCCTAGCACACACACCTACAGATGCCACAGCCACACACTCGCCTCCGGGAAACCCATGTACGAGATTGCACGAACTGCCAATGTCAGACGACTAATACATACTTCGCCAGGTGCAACACAATAACAAATCTCATTCTCTCCACAGGTGACGAACTGCTGGACGCTGGGGATGGAGACAGCAGCCAGCACAGCCAGCCTACAAGCCCCCAACGAGGACACACGGATCTGGAGGATCTGTCCACCTCTTCGGACACGGACCACCAAGCTGGCCCATCTGGCGTGGCAGGGCCCAGCCGCTCCCCAGGACCCCTCCTACCCACCAACCCATCATCCAGGGATGCTGAACAGTCCCAGTCCCCTGCTGCCACTGTCGTTGCGGCCACACCCACGGTCATTGCGGCCACTACCACTGCCGCAACCGCCACCATCGCCGCACCGACCACCACCGCCTCCACCACCACCACGTCTTCGCTGGCACCAGCCCCAGCGCAGGTGGTGGCCCGGCCGACTGGATCCACCCTGGGAGCCACAGCGAGGACCGTGGTGAGCAATGTGGCTAGTGGGCAGGCCGGTGGCAGCAGGACTGGTAGGAGGAGCAGGGTCAGGGAAACGCCAGCCTCCCCTGGGAGCCATGCCCTGCCTCAAATGGCCAGAGTCCTTGGGGCCTATGAAGAGGCCCAAGGACAATGGGCCAGGTCTGCTACTGACACGCGGGAGGTGCTGGGGGTGCTGAGGTCCATGGACGCCCATATGGGCCAATTCGTGTCCCGTATGGACCAACTCGTGGACCTCATGGGCCAGCTGGTGGTGGCGGTGGGGTCACAGGCAAGGCCAGCAACACCACCTCCGCCACCACCTGCTAGGGCGCAGGCTCGGGCAGCAGTGTCCACTTCCCCTGCGTCCACAGCCAGTGAGCACACCTCACCCACCACCAGCAGGTCGCCACCACACACCCCCCTCCCAAACGTGGAAGGGGCCGTCCGAAGAGGAAACAGATCTCCCGGGAGGACTTCGCACGCTCCAGTCGCAAGTGAGGCAGCCAGCCAGCCTTCCGCCAGCCTTCCTTGACCAGCCACTGCATTGACTTGCTCTACGATCCCACTCCACACAGCCATCTGGATGGCATGTGTGTGTTGGACTATGGACATAGAACCAGTGGGTACACCCTGATCATCACGCAGCCATGACCGACAGCTCATTGTCACTGCACGCACCACTTTTGTCATCACCTTACACACAATCACATGTCACAGTTTGTAATAAATGCACCTTTTTCACTAACTGCTGTTTGTGCCCTGTGTCTTTATTGTACGGAATACAACGGCCACCTTGGGCGGAAAGGCACCTGATGCGTGGCATGGAAATGGAATCCGGAGGGCCTGTAGGGACCTAGGGGTGGGAGACAGAACAGGAGCACATTCAATGAGTGTGTCACACACCCATCACACAGTACATGTCAACAACTACAAGCAATGTACACACATCGCACAGAGCAATAGGGCACAATGCCACAGTCACCAACAGTGGCATACTACCCTGGCCATGGAGCGTTGACACACTGCACGCAGTGAACATACGGCCACCCTGACACAGCACACACACACCTGCATAGATACAGACACATCATCCGTCGTACATGGACACTCACCGTCAAGTGAAGTAGCGGGCGATGAGCTGCTGGCGCACATTCCCAGCTTCCTCCTCTCCGCTGTCCACCTCACTCGAGCTGTCCTGGTCTGCGGGCTGGGGCCCTGGTTGATCTCCGTCATCCACAATGAGGGGGATCTGCTTCCGAATGGCCAGATTGTGCAGCATGCAGCACGCCACCACTATCTGGCACACCTTCTGTGGGGAGTACGCCAGTGCACCCCCGGTGCGGTCCAGGCACCTGAACCTGGACTTGAGGAGGCCAAAGGTACGCTCGACCACACGTCTGGTCCTCCCATGTGCCTCATTGTATCGATCGTCTGCTGGGGTGCGAGGATTCCTCAATGGACTGAGCAGCCATGCCCCATTCGGATACGCAGAGTCACCTGGGTGTGAGGGACACAGAGAACCGTTGCTATTCCAACTGGACAGGGGACAGCATCGCACAACCAGCACGCTACACCACTCCACATACTCACCGACAATACAGCCACGATCCTGTTGCAGATTGGCCATCAGTCGTGGCAAGATGCTGTTGCGCATTATGTGTGCGTCATGGGCCGAGCCTGGAAACTTTGCACACACGTGGGTGATCACCATGTCCGCAAGGCACACCACTTGCACATTCAGGGAGTGCGTGTGCTTCCTGTTGCGGTACAGGTGCTCAGTGGCCTGTGGTGGAACAAGGCCAACATGAGTGCAGTCAATGGCTCCCACGACGTGTGGGATTCTGCCAAGGGCATAGAATGCACCCTTCACTGCCGCCAATTCACGAGCCCTGGGGAAGCGGATGTACCTGTTCCGGTACAGCATCATGGCTGCCAGTACATCCCTCAGCACCTTGCTGAACATGGGCTGGGACATCCCTCCTCCAATGCCCACTGTGTGCTGGAATGACCCAGTGGCGAAGAAATGCATGGCGGCCATCACCTTAGCCGTGGGGGTGACAGCAGTCGGATACACCCTGCGGGGACGGAGATGGGGCTCTAACATGGCACACAGTCGATGCAGAGTTGGCCTGTCCAGCCGAAACTTCCTGATTACCTCTGTATCGTCCATGTCCGCCAGCAATTGGTATGGGCGGTCAATGTTCGGTCTCCGCCTGGGTTAAATGGCAGAGGACACATGTCAAAGCAACACGGCACATAGCAATTTCGCATACACATCACTGACATGACTGAGCAAGCACATGGGCCACAGCCCAGCTGTCAAGCTGGGACGGCACGGCCACAATACACTTACACAGGTCTCCCAACAATGGCAATGGCAAGTGAGACATACCACTGCCATGTGCATGCACATGGGGATCTAGGCCCCAATGACTTGCGGGGCGTGCTGATGGGGACTGACTGCATATTCGTCAAGCGGCAACGCCACGGCAACATGAGTGTCTGCTGAGCATGGTACTGCTTCCGAGGCTGGATGAGTATGGCACACGACGACGACGATGTGGGCACGGGCTGAGCGGCCAATACAAGTGGGACCTGTGGCACGAGGGGATATGAGACAGTAGTAGGTGTCAGCACTGCACCCTATGTACAGCACTGTACGGATCACAGCTCCCGAAACATTGACTGGTGTCCACATTGACAGCCCCATGCCAAGACGGCTGTGTGCTTGCAGTCACACGTCACAGGTGAGAGGTTACATTGCACGTGCCAGGTGGCAGTCGTACATAGTGGGAGCTGGCATGTGTGTGCATGTGTCTCCTGTTCAGGATCCACCAGATGGGCGCTGACTCTGTACTGACCATTGGACACAGCATGTTCCGTGGAAGGCTTGTGTGTGTGGGATGGTGGCACTGGATGTGCCTCCGTTGGGTGGGGGGCCATGCACAGGGCGGGTACGTCGATGATTGCGCATTGTTGGTCACGGTGGGTGCACCAGCTAAGATGTGTTGCCCTGTGTTCAATTCCTATGTCCGCATGATGATGGACTGTGGATGTGGGCAGACTACACATTGGTCGATGTGCTGTCCATATGCATGTGCCTTCACACCAGGCACAGCTGCCCCTGCACATGTGACCCCTGCTGGACTCGCTGCTGGGTCTGTGGAGCTGATGCACCTTCTGCGCGTGGGGCGGACAGCTCTCCTCACTTCCCTCATTGCGCATGTCATGTCTTTGCCGCAGGTGACATGGATCATGGAGGGCCCACATGTACGCGTGGGTAGGCTACACATGATTGTTCACTGGTCGCCACCCCCAGTCAGTGTTTCGAATGGGAAGGTTGTCGTGCTGGTGGTATGTTCGATGTGGCGGATGGGCGGGCCTAGGTGCGGGCTTACATTCCGGACATGGGGGGGTAGTTGGATTGGCGACTAGTTGCAGTACACACGGGACACGTCTCTTCCTTTCCACATCTGGGTCATCCCTTGTACTAACTGACAGTGATACAGTCATCTTCGCCCCAGCCCTCATGTCCTCCCCTCGCCCCCCAATATGCATGCTCACCTGCGAGGCTAGCGCTTGCACAGGCAGCCCCAAGCTCGCACCAGAGAGGGCAAGGAGTGCATGTGTGGGTCCAGTTGCACGAGTGGGCTGTCTCAGGGTATGATGTGTGGCGGGACGCCGTCCACCTGCGTGGTGCCCCAAATGGAGACCCGGCCTGCATGGACTATGCATCACAGTCTTCGCCTTCCGGATCCGCCACCTGCGACACCCAGTGGCTGTGGCTGCCCTTGCGGCCATGCCGCGTCCGTCTGTGGCTGATGGCCCACACATTCACTCTTTGGCCTCTCTGGGGAGGGCTCAGGGGTGGTGGCGCACGCGCTTGCACTTAGTCGCAATGGCATGTGGCGTGGTTGGTATGATGGGCAATGGATGGGATGGTGCGAGCCACCTCCCGTGACGTCAGTGCTGCTCGTGCTGTGGTGCGTCCCCCTACACTTCCATTTGACTTTTTGCCATGCTGGACGTTGAGGTTCTATTGCCTGCGTGATATGACCAGGAGGAGCGCGAGGAGACCTCTCACACACCATGCTCCACTGCCATCCCGTGCCCTGTATCGCCTGTGTGGATTGACTATGTTGGGGTTACACCTGGTCGACTGGGGCTGTGTGTGCCTTGTCAAGGGGCATGGCGGGCGCACAACAGGATCCAGCTTGTCCACAGAGGGTGGGCATTAGGTGCGCCTGGTACCGCTTTGTACGTGTGCCCGGCTGCTGTGCACACACGTGTTCACTCCCCCCGACAGGTGTCCTCTCACAATGCCCAGGGAAGCGGTGGTGTACTGTTCATGAGCCCTCCCAACACGGCGTGCTCCAACTTGGCATGTGCGCATCTACCCGTCGCACCCACCCACCTGAGCACTGCGTCCATACGACTTCACACGACACATGTGTGTCTTCCACAGTAGTGCTACTCATTTGCGTTGACATCCAATACCAGTGGACTACATGGTCATGTCACGACTGCCGTGTACTTCACATACTCTCATCCTCTCTCATTCGTACTTGTGAAATGAGTCAGCGGAGACAGTTCTGGTTTCAAACATTATATTGAGTCTTCTGTCCTCTGTGATGCAGTATAGTGGACACTACTGGCAGCGGGATACATGTTGAGGATATACTGAGCATGATTACAAATGGGATAGGGTGTGGGGTTACATCTGCTTGGCCAAGGCTGTGCTAATGTACATTTACGTATGGCTGCGGAGCTGCGGACTTTGACACAGACGGTATACATGTAGCCTACCAGACCGCTCGGCATCATGGGCACAGTCCATCTCAGTTCCATGTGACAGGTTTGCTGCGGTTGTTCCTCATGCACGCGTGCATGTGAGATGACATCAGGGCATGTGCTTGCGTGCATGCAGCGGCGTGCCACTTGTTGTTGCACTGTGGTGGTTACTGGACATGTCACAGTCACTGGGGTCGTGTTGTTGTTGTATGCACTTGTCGTCCATGCAAAGGTCCTGGTATGGGATTCCCGGGGCGGGGGTGGGAGGGGTGCAGCACCCACAGACTCCAGGCGACCTATTCATGTCCACTGAGCGGTGTGTGTGTCCATGGGCGCTGGATCCATGTCGTGTCCTGGTTGTTCGTGCAGTTCCGTCCATGTGGGTGCGATGCACAGAGCCCATGCCACTGCCTCCCACGATGCATGCGGTGTTCCTGGATGTGATGGGGAACAGTGTGCATGTCCCGGTCATATCCGATGTCATGGCGATGTCGTTGATGGTGTGGTTACAGTTGCCGGTCGTTTGGTATGGCTGTTGTGGTGGTGACTGGCCAGTCCGTGCGGAAGCTGAGCATGGGTGCGGGGTTGGACTTCATAGGTCACTCGGGGAACCTGCGTTGTGGTCCGACGTATTTACAGGTTGACAGGTATGCGATGCCGTCCAGCAGGGCTTCCATGTCATTGGTGGTGTACATGTTTGCCAGCCAATGAAGCGGATGGTGGCTGTCAAGGTGTTGTTCGTAGGTTGTCCCTTGGAGGACCATGATGGGGCATGCTGGGTGACATTCGATGTAGCTGTTCTCGATGATCCGTCGTGTGGAGGCACAGTGGTTCCATTTCAGTGCGCGTGCGATGTTGGCCACATACGCCATGCCCCCATAGGCAGAGCAGGCCCTGTCGTGTGCGTCCAGAGGGAGGAGTAGTGGTAGCAGGTCCGCCTTCAGACATGCCGGGTTGGAGAGGCATATCTCGACGGGATGCTGGTAGGGACACCTCCGACAGTAGAAGACGGGCATGACGCAGCTGAACAATGTGATGCGGTAAGTCAGTCGGTAACTTACGTTCAGCAGGGACAGGAGATCGCATCCCAATGTATGTATCGTGCTGGTTTGGTACAGCTTGAGCTCTTCGGCGTAGTTGGGTAGGTGTGTTGCGGTTGCCATTTCGCAGCGGTTCGTAGAGGTGGCGTGCTCCGGCTGTGTGTGCAGTCTGCAATGTGCACGCTCCGGGGTTGCTGTGAGCTCTGTGTAGTCGTGGGGAGACAGGACTTGTGTTCTGTTGGCTTGTTTGGAGGACACGGGCCCTCTTCCCACATGCTTCTCAGACAGTTCAAGGTCGGTGCTGTGTGACTCCTTCCAATTAACTTGCATGTGGCCGACATGGGGGAGTGTTTTCTTCTTTCTTCCCCGTCCGTTGTGTGCTTCTGTGATATGCGCTATCTGCCGTGTGGTCGGTCTCCTCGGCATGCCTGTGTTGGTCTATTCTTGGACAATGGCTGTATTCACCGGCTTCTGTCGTAGGGCTGTGGTTTCGGTGTTGGAATGGAAGGTCATTCAGTGCTGTCTGCTCTCCCTTGTGTGGGCGGCAGGCTGCCTTTCCGCTCTGCGTTGGGCCTTGTGTGTGGATGTAATTCTTGGGCCACCTGTTGTCGGTCCCCGGGCTCTTTGGTGTTCCGTTTCATGTGTCTTGTTCATATGTGCAGGGTGGTATGGGTTTTTCAGTGTGGTACTGGCGTTCCTCTTCCCGAAGGGGCCCTGCTTCTCCTAGTTGGTGTTGCCGCCGCTGTGTGCTTCGCCATGTTTGTTACACTGGGGTGTGTCCTGCTGTTGCGTGACTTAACTGACATGTGTGCGTCGGTTGTGTGGCGTTGGGTGTTGTCCGTGAATTGGGCGTTGGGGACATGTCTGTGGCCGGCCTGTCACGTGTCATGTGCGTTCGGGGTGGGGCTGGTGTGTGTGCTGCTTGGTTGTGTCCCTGTGTCTGTGTGCGACGCATGCATGGCGCTGCGGTTGGCCTCTGCGTTGTGCGCATGTGTGGCGGCGTCATCGGCGCTTTGGGGCCGTGACGGGGTGGTTGGTTCCTAGTCCCAGGTGGTGTGTACACATGTGTTCCGCGATGTTAGGATTTGGCCTGTGTGTCATATGTGGATGCAATGGTGGATGTGTAGTGTGCACGCGCTGGTGGGGGGTTGTCCGCTTTATCCGCCCTTGCACTGTGTGCGCTGTTTGCGTGCACTTGTTGTGTGTGTGCCTACCTGCGTCTCCGCGGTACGTTGCGTCCTTGGTGGTGCATCAGCAGAAGCATGGGAAGGGCCTGCAGTGCTGGATTCATGCCCGGGGTGCCGCTTCTTCGTTGTCCGTGCTCTGCGTCCGTGTTTCCGCCTCTCTTTCACGTGCGGTGTCTCTTTGCCGTGGGAGCCGTTTGTTTGCGGCATCGTAATTTATGCGCCGGGCGGGACGTGTTTCGTCGGACGGTGTGTGTCAGTTGTGCTGCGCCGCTACGTGTGCGGGCGCACTTTGATGGCGGACGGTGTTGCTGGCTTGCCGGCGGTGTTTAGCCTGCTTTTCGCATCGTAATTGGGCGGGCGTGTGGACTGCTGCGTGCCGGCGGTAACTGGTGGTTTTGCATCCGCCAGCACGGCGGTAGTGCTTCCGCCCGCCATCGTAATGGGCCCCTAAATTACTTCCCACCCTATTCCCCTATAAACCCACAACCCGCTCTGAATAATAAATTAATACAATTAATATAATTATCAATTAAAAAATTTATAAAAATTAATTACCAATTAATAAAAATTAATTACCAATTAATAAAAATTAATTACCAAATAAGAATTAATTAACTATAAATTAATAATCAATACCAATAAATAAAAATAAATAATTACTGAATTACAATTAAATTACTTCCCACCCTATTCCCCTATAAACCCACAACCCACTCTGAATAATAAATTAATACAATTAATATAATTATCAATTAAATAATTATTAAAAATTAATGACCAATTAATAATTAATTAACCATGAATTATTTACCAATACCAATAAATAAAATTTAATAATTACTTAATTAAATTTAAATTACTTCCCACCCTATTCCCCTATAAACCCACAACCCGCTACAGAACTAAAACGCAAAATTAAATTAAATATAATTAATAATTTCTAAAAATTAATATTTAATTTACTATAATTAAATTACTTCCCACCCTATTCCCCTATAAACCCACAACCCGCTACAGAATTAAATTACGCAAAAATTAAATAACATAAAATTCATTACTTTAAAAAAATTAAAACATACATTACAAAAATAATACATACTTTTAACACATATACTAACACTTAAAACACTATAAAAAAAATCGATATTTTTAACAACTATATTATGACTGTCGATATTTTGACAATCGATATTTCTTACCTGAATTTCGATATTCTTAACCACTATATTTTGGCAATTCGATATTCTGTCCATTCTATATTTACAACTCGATATTTTGGCAATTCGATATTAAAAATTTGATATTATGTCTGTTTACCATATATTACATCACTCCTGACATGATCAGTGACATCACTAATGACATCTGTGATGACATCTCAACTGACATCACTGATGGTATCATCCAGTGAGTGTAAGTGTTTCGAAAACATTTCTGAGAGTTAAAGATATATTCTAAGCTACTGGATAAGTTAAATTGCTATTCTTTCTGTACTACTGATGAGTGATATGATTTCTAACATATGTCATCTGATTGGCTGTATGAGTGTCTGTGTGTGAATGGCTGTGTGAGTGGCTGTATGGGTGGGTGAGTGGCTATGTGAGTAGCTGTTTGGTGAGAGAGTGGGTGTGGGAGTGGTTGTATGTGTGAGCGACTGGCTGTGTCAGTAGCTGTTTGGTGAGTGAATAGGTGTGTGGTTGGCTATATGGGTGATTAAGTGGGCGTGTGAGTAGCTGAATGGGTGAATAAGTGGTTGTGTGAGTAGCTTTATGGGTGAGTGAGTGGCAGTGTGAGTAGCTATACTGATGAGTGAGTGGGTGTGTTAGTGACTGCATGGGTGATTGAGTGTTTGTGTGAGTGGATATATGGGTGAGTGAGCGGTTGTGTGAGTCTCTGTATGGATGAGTGAGTGGGTGTATCAGTGACTGTATGGGTAATTGTGTGAGTGTGTGAGAATGACCTGCCTAAGATTAAAGACACAAAGACACCATGGGGAATATTTACAATCCCCTATCGCCACAGGAACGTCACTTTTAGTGACGTTCCTGTTGAGATACCGGCTTTGCCTTATTCACAAGGCAACGTTAAGCCACTTAACGTGGCTTAACACCGCCTTGTGAATAAGACACCCTTTCACGCTGAACTTATTGTGAAAGGGGCGGGCAATGGGTGTTGTGGTGGGCGTTCCATCGCAATACCCATTGATTTTGACACTGCCCCATATTTACAAGGGTGGCGTAAATATGGGGCAGCGCCAAAATTAAGACCAGGGTAAACCTGGTCTCCCCCTGCCAAAAAAAGGAGAAATGCTTTATTTCTCCTTGTTTTTGCTGTTTCTATGTGTGCTGTGTTGAGCAGCACGCATAGAAACAGCAAAACACCATTAATTTTTTATGTGCAAGAAGGTGTCCCTTCATGCTACTAAACAATCATTTTAAAAACATGACGAGTTGCAACTTCTATGTGTGCTGCACAAAGCAGCACACATAAAAGTTATAAATCACCATTTCAGATTGTTTATGTGCAGGAAGGGACACCTTCCTGAACATAAACAATCCTTCCCCTCAACGCAGGGTGCTGGGTTGGTGCTAGGCAGCTGTAATTAGCACCAGCGCAGGGAGGCACACAGGCCTGCACCGTATTCTTGTAAATACGGTGCAGCCCTGCGTTTCAGAAGTGGCGGAGTGCAGCATTAAGCCAACAAGGCTAAAGCCGCACTCCGTCACTTCTTTTGTAAATATGCCCCCATGTTTATTATTTGCTGAGGACACCCTTGGGGCCTCTCCATACTGCATGAGAGATTTTCCTCATACTGTAGGGTCAATGGGCTAGAAATTAACAACAATAAAACCAAGTATATAGTGTTTGGTGATCGCAAGGGCAAAATAAGAAGAACTATATCAGTGGATGGGGTAGCCCTTGAGCAGGTCTCTGAGTTTGATTACTTGGGTGTTCATTTGGAAGACTCGCATAGGTGGCCAGCTCAAATGAGGAAGAGCACTCTGTCTTTAAAGCAATCCGCAGGGTCTATCATAGGGTTTGCATATAGTGCCCAATCCTTTCCCTCCCCACCATTGGACATCTATAGGAGTCAAGCGTGCGGGGTGGCCCTCTATGGAGCAGATATTTGGGGCCACTGCAACTTGGAGATGATGGAAATGGCAGAGAATAATTTCCTGAAATCACTGTTAAAAATTCCTCCAAGTACCCCCACACTTCTCATTCGCATGGGCTATCTCTGATCTTGCAGCAATGAGACCCATGTGGTATTGGCTAAGGGCGTGGGTGACAAAAGAACTAGAGCCCTGTAGGGAATGGCTACAAGGCCTGCTAGAGGGTTTGTGTGCTGATTGGATCCCTGGTTCGCCTATCATGGTATTATAAGCTGGGCTTAGGGGGCTTTCGGTGAAATCCTAATCACATACCAGGCGATGCCATTGAAAAGCTCAAAGTGGCCTATTGGGCCCATGTTTTGGGAGACAAAATGTCCAAGTCCACTTTTGGCAGCCTGACTGATGGTTTCCTTTTATTTAAATGTGGTTTTGAGTTTGAATCGTATCTAGATATGTTTACAAACCTGTTTGCTCGAGCACTTTTCATAAAGTTTAGAATGGGCACATTACTGATAGCTTCCTTCACCTGCCTTTGGAAGAAGGGGCTAGGTACATCAAATATGTGCCCCATGGGATGTGAAGCCATAGAGACCATTGAACATGTTTTATTCTTTTGCATGGCAAACACAAAGCAACAAGCACGCTGGATCAGACCACTATGCAGAATGATGGGCCTCAAAGACCGTACTACAGCACTGAGAATATGTAGAACAGATACGAGTGGACCAGTTGTTTTTTCAATAGGTACATTTCTAACAGCCATATGGTATTTGAGGAACAAGAAAACTCCTAAGATAGAAAGGTCTCTATGGACATTTTAAACTTTGATGTCTTTGTTAAGAGGGATATAACCTGTTTTTATCATTTTTTTTTTTAACTTACTGCATTTTATATGTACATATATGCATTTGGTATTATTTCTCATTAATATAGGTTTGTACATTGTTCCTTTTTATGGTTTTTAATGAACCGAAATAAAGGAAAGGAAGTGAATTAAGTGAGTGTGTGTGTGTGTGTGAGTGACTGTATGGGTAAGCGTGTGCTTGTGGCAGTATACTTTATAGGTGAGTGAGTACATGTATTAGTATCTATATGACTAAGCGAGTGGGTGTGCGAGTATCTGTGTGGGTGAGTGAGTTGTTGTGTAAGTAGCTGCATGGGTGAGTAACTCAGAGTCTGAGTGGCTGTATGTCTGTATGACTAGGCATTTGAGTGACTATATTTCTGAGTGAGTAGGTTTATGAGTGGGTGTATGTGTGTGTGAGTAGCCCTGTCAGTGGCTGCATAGGAGAATAAGTGAGGGTAAAATTAGCTGTATGGTTGAGTGTATGGCTGTGTGAGTGGTTCTATAGGTGTATAAGTCAGTGTGTGAGTAATTGTATGGGTGAATGAGTGGTTGTGTGAGTGGCTATATGAGTGAGTGAATGGGTGTGTGAGTGCCTTTAAGAATGAGTATGTGGGTGTGTGAGTGCTTGTATGGGTCTGAGAATGGGTATGTGAGTGGTTGTGTGGGTGTGTGAGTGAGTGTATGAGAGCGTATATGGGGTATGAGTGGGGGTGTGAGTGATTATGTGGATGATGTCATCAGTGATGTCACCAGTGATGGCATTTGAGAAATCATCAGTGATGTCACTGACCATGTTTTGCACAAAATATCTACCCAACTGGAGTACTTTCTACTGCTAAATTAGTAAGTTCTACTTTGTTGGGTAAGTGTCTAGTGCGTATTCTACACTACAGCTGTATAATGGACCAGGAGAAAATGTCTCCAGTGACCTTGTGTAAATTTCAGCAATGTGATTGTTCCTCATGCGTCTTCATCCAGAAATCTGTGATAACATGAATCCTTCTATAGAGAAGACAACGAGACTACAAAGAGGTAAATCTCCACCAAACAAGGGTCCTTCCTCTTAACTATATGAAGTAATTAATTCTTTGATTGGTGGAGATGTCCTCATATTCTTCAGCATCAAGAACGTGTTACCACAATTGGTGGGAAACATGCTGGGGGTCTTTTGTTAAGCTGTCCATCATCTTGGCAAAAGGCGGGAAGACCTTTGCATACTACCAAGGTGAATGGAGCGGGGCCAAATGGGCAGAGCTTCCAGGTGATTTGCACATTTGCATACACATAGTAATTTAAAGGGGGAACCATGTACGCTGCTCTCACCAGGACAGGAACAGGGTGAAGAGTGGGCCACATCCCCCGTTCCCAAGTCGATTTTGGCCCTGGGGATCCCATCTCCTGGGGTTCGGCCTCTTGATGCTGTGTGCTCTGGAGCCCACCCAGGGCCCTCAGTGTTCAAAGTTGGGGACTGCGGGGGGAGACCCAATGCCCCGGTAGTCCCTGGATGATGTCATCAGTGATGTCATTTGGAACATCATCAGTGATGTCCCTGACCATGTCATGAGCGATGTAATATGTGAGGTCACAAGAAGTGCGATGCGGGAGCATAAGTTCTACTTAGCTCGGGTAACTATAACCGATGAATTTCAATGGTTTTCTACGAGTGAAATCTGCGCCTAACTATAATGTCCCTGTAACCTTTGGTTTTTTCAGTGAATTTCTAAGGTTTTTTTAAATTGTATTTTCAAAGTTTTATGTCCCTGTAATTTTTTGAGTTAATTTCTGTGGTTTATTTTTAGTACTAAGTATACTACAGTATAAGCATATCCAAAATAGCATAACATTTTTTTATTTTTACAGAGCCAATCAGAGATCTACTTACTTTCTGCTGAAAATCACTACCTAATTTTAGCTACCTGCATATTTACGTGATCCAATAAAATATGTTCTTATTTAAATTAGATGCTGCACTCCATTTCAACTGCCTTTCATTCACAGCCTTCTCCTGTGTGCCTCTCCTCCTTGCCTTCAAAATGGTTATAGTGTGGATTGTGGGTCATAGCTTTCTGCCAAATTTGTTGTACTTCCATTCAGCTGTTTGGGCTGTAGTCATGTCTAAAATCTCTAAGGGAATGAACAGGGGAAATGCACTTTTTTTGACCCCCCCTTTTTCTTGGCCCCCGCTTAACGGATCACCCAGAAACTTTCCATGTACAACTAGACAAAGTGGGCCACTTTTTGGGGAAAAGTTCATGAAGAGCTGTCAAACGGCTCCAAAGTTATAAGCAAGTCAAAAAACGCATCTCATATGGAAGCTAGGTCCTAACAATAACTACCTACTTGCAACCGTCAGTAGGATATATATATATATTCACTGAAAAAACCAGAGGTTTTAGGGACAGTTATAGTTAGTTGGACATTGCACTCGTACAAAACCCGTGAAATTCCCCCGTTATAGTTAGTTCAGCTAACTATAACTCGCGCCCCATAATGCACTGCTGATGACGTCACATATTACATCACTCATGACATGGTCAGTGACATCACTGATGACATCACTGATGACATCTCAAATGACATCACTGATGACATCATCCAGTGACTGTGTGTTTCTGTAAAGTTTAAATATGTTTAATATATATAGGGAAAGGCGTATTGAAGAATGAGTGGGTGTATAAGTGTCTGAATGGATGATTTAGTACGTGCGTGACTGACTCTACAAGTGAGTGATTAAACGTATCTTACTGAATTCATGGGTTAGTGACTAAACTGTGTGAATGTCTGTATCCGTCTGTTGGTGTGTAAGTGGATGCATGGATTTGCGAATAGCTACATGAGTGTCTATATGGGTTATTTATTGGTTCTATGAGTATCTGTATGGGTGCCTGAGTGTTTGTGTGGATGGGGTGTGTGCGACTGTGCATAGATGTGTGAGTGGGTGATTCACTGGGTGGATGGTTTCAAGAGTGCATCTGTGATAGACTGTATGGGTGGGTAAGTGTGTGTAAGAGTGTGTTAGTGAGTGAATGTATGTCCCAGTGGTACATGTGTGAGTAACTAAATATGTGAAAGGCAGTATATATGTGTATTGGAGTATATAAATAGCTATAAGCGAGAGTCAGTGATTGTGATAGTGGCTGTATGGATGAGTGTGTGCTTGTATCAGTGATTGTATAAGAGCGTAACAATGTGCTAGTATTTGTATGATTAAGTGAGCTGGTGTGTGTATAACTGTATAGGTGAGTAAATGGCAGTGTGTTTAATTATTTGCATGACTGACTAGGTGTGTGAGTACCTCTATGGATGAGTGGCGGTGTTTGAGTGTCTATATAGGAGTAAGAGTGCATATGATAGTCCTGTACTGAGTGACCATAAGTATGAGTGACTGTACGGGTGAGTGAGTGGATGTGTGTGTGTAGACCTAAGAATCAGTGAGTGGGTATGTAGTTATTGGTGTTGGAGTGTCTATGGTTTTGCGAATGGCACTCTGTAATTTAGATTGGGTGTATCAAAGGTTATATTAGGGTGTGAGGAGCTGCATCAGATTATCACGTGGATGATGTCATCAGTGATGTCATTTGAGATGTCATCAGTGATGTCATCAGTGATGTCACTGACCATGTCATGAGTGATGTAATATGTGACGTCATCAGCAGTGCATTGCGGGGCGCGAGTTATAGTTAGCTGAACTAACTATAACGGGGGAATTTCACGGGTTTTGTACGAGTGCAATGTCCAACTAACTATAACTGTCCCTAAAACCTCTGGTTTTTTCAGTGAATTTCAAAGGTTTTTTAAATGCTAATTTCTAACTATAACGTGTCTGAAACCTATGGTTTTTTCAGTGAATTTCAAAGGTTTTTAAAATGCTAATTTGTAACTATAACGTGCCTGAAACCTACGGTTTTTTCAGTGAATTTCAAAGGTTTTTTAAATGACAATTTTTAAATGTATTAATTTTTATATTAATTTTTTTCATACTGATTTACTACATTTTTAGAAACAATTTCTTTTACATATTTTATTTTTTAAATTACATTGTAATTACATTATACATTACATTACAAAAATACTTTCTCAGAATGAATTACTTTAGTTTAAATACTTTGCACATAGGCAATAGACTTTTAAGTACAGTAGTTACAGTTGTTGCAATGGGCAACACATTTTCAAACACAATGCAACATTCAGCTCAATGTGAATTTCTAGTTAAATGCAATTAGTTACTTTATGGATTACTTTTCTAACCACAGGACTGGATCCTAGATTCAGTCCTGGTACATCTCCTGTAAACAGTTGAGTAAAAGCGTTTTGGTTACAGTCGTGATTTTTAAGGAATATTATTGTATTTTAAAAGTTGACACTTAGAAACTTTTTCTCATAGAATCACCAATGTTATCCTATGGAAGGAAATTCACTTAGCAGGTAAAAACTGTTATCGTTACTTTTTCTTACTCAGTGTTGGATCCTGGATCCAGCACTGGTGCATCTCCTGTAAACAGTTGAAAGAATGCGTTTAAGTCATACAGGCGATTTTTAAGGAATATTTCTAGTTTGTTAAAATCGACACTTTGAAACTTTTCTGCTGAAAACCAGACAATGGATTCCTATGGAAGAAAATATAAGTTACTGGTAAGTACGGTTAAAATTACTTTTCAGGACCAGTACTGGGCTGAAAGATACAGCACTGAGGTCTCTCCTTATAACAGGTGAGTAAATCGGAATTCGTATTTCGGCTGATTTTAGAGGAATATTTGTATGTTTCAAAAATCAACACTTAGAAACTTTTTCAGCAAAAAGCAGGCAATGATATCCTATGGAAGGAAATTCAAGTTACTGGTAAGTACGGTTAAAATTACTTTTGAGGATCAGTACTGGGCTGAAAGATGCAGCACTGAGGTCTCTCCTGATAACAGATGAGTAAATCGGAATTCGTATTTCGGCTGATTTTAGATGAATATTTTAAAGTTCCAAAACTCCACACTTAGAAGAATTTCCAAGTGAAACCAGTCAATGTTAGCCTATGGAAGGAAATTCAAGTTACTGGTAAGTACGGTTAAAATTACTTTTCAGGACCAGTACTGGGCTGAAAGATGCAGCACTGAGGTCTCTCCTGATAACAGGTGAGTAAATCAGAATTCGGATTTCGGCTGATTTTAGAGGAATATTTGTATGTTTCAAAAATCAACACTTAGAAACTTTTTCAGCAAAAAGCAGGCAATGATATCCTATGGAAGGAAATTCAAGTTACTGGTAAGTACGGTTAAAATTACTTTTGAGGATCAGTACTGGGCTGAAAGATGCAGCACTGAGGTCTCTCCTGATAACAGGTGAGTAAATCGGAATTCGTATTTCGGCTGATTTTAGAGGAATATTTTAAAGTTCCAAAACTCCACACTTAGAAGAATTTCCAAGTGAAACCAGTCAATGTTAGCCTATGAAGGAAATTCAAGTTACCGGTAAGTACGGTTAAAATTACTTTTGAGGATCAGTACTGGGCTGAAAGATGCAGCACTGAGGTCTCTCCTGATAACAGGTGAGTAAATCGGAATTCGTATTTCGGCTGATTTTAGAAGAATATTTTAAAGTTCCAAAACTCCACACTTAGAAGAATTTCCAAGTGAAACCAGTCAATGTTAGCCTATGAAGGAAATTCAAGTTACCGGTAAGTACGGTTAAAATTACTTTTGAGGATCAGTACTGGGCTGAACGATGCAGCACTGAGGTCTCTCCTGATAACAGGTGAGTAAATCGGAATTCGTATTTCGGCTGATTTTAGAAGAATATTTTAAAGTTCCAAAACTCCACACTTAGAAGAATTTCCAAGTGAAACCAGTCAATGTTAGCCTATGTAAGGAAATTCAAGTTACTGGTAAGTACGGTTAAAATTACTTTTCAGGACCAGTACTGGGCTGAAAGATGCAGCACTGAGGTCTCTCCTGATAACAGGTGAGTAAATCGGAATTCGTATTTCGGCTGATTTTAGAGGAATATTTTAAAGTTCCAAAACTCCACACTTAGAAGAATTTCCAAGTGAAACCAGTCAATGTTAGCCTATGGAAGGAGTTTCAAGTTACTGGTAAGTACGGTTAAAATTACTTTTCAGGACCAGTACTGGGCTGAAAGATACAGCACTGAGGTCTCTCCTGATAACAGGTGAGTAAATCAGAATTCGGATTTCGGCTGATTTTAGAGGAATATTTGTATGTTTCAAAAATCAACACTTAGAAACTTTTCAGCAAAAAGCAGGCAATGATATCCTATGGAAGGAAATTCAAGTTACTGGTAAGTACGGTTAAAATTACTTTTGAGGATCAGTACTGGGCTGAAAGATGCAGCACTGAGGTCTCTCCTGATAACAGGTGAGTAAATCGGAATTCGTATTTCGGCTGATTTTAGAGGAATATTTTAAAGTTCCAAAACTCCACACTTAGAAGAATTTCCAAGTGAAACCAGTCAATGTTAGCCTATGAAGGAAATTCAAGTTACCGGTAAGTACGGTTAAAATTACTTTTGAGGATCAGTACTGGGCTGAAAGATGCAGCACTGAGGTCTCTCCTGATAACAGGTGAGTAAATCGGAATTCGGATTTCGGCTGATTTTAGAGGAATATTTGCACAATGGTGAAGGGAGGGGCGGGGCCTGAGGTGACATCTGTGCAAACGCGCCCCGTGGTGCGTTTTAAGTTGGGGGATTAAGTCCCCTTGAATCATGAGGGTCCCTACGGGCCAACTAGCCCACCAGGAACCTCCAGTATGTGCCAGGGGCTGCGTTGCAGAGACATGTACAGAGGCCACACCCCTTTTACACCTCTCTGCAACGCAGCTCTGTGGCGCTTTCTGGACGTACCTGTTGGGCTAGTTGGCCCCCGGGACCCTCAGGATTGAAGAGGATTTAATTCCCCATCTTAAAACGCGCCACGGGGCCTGTTTGCACACATGTCACCTGAAGCCCCGCCCCCTCCCTTCACCACTGTGCAAACGCGCCCCGTGGCGCATTTTAAGTTGGGGGATTAACTCCCCTTGAATCCTGAGGGTCCCTGGGGTGCAACTAGCCCACCATATACCTCCAAAGCGCCATAGAGCTGCGTTGCAGAGAGGTGTAAAAGGGCGTGGCCTCTGTACACCTCTCTGCAAGGCAGCCCCCTGGCGCATACTGGAGGTTCCTGGTGGGCTAGTTGGCCCTAGGGACCCCAGTATTCAAGGGGATTCGTTCCCCCTCTGCAAACGCGCCAGGGCGCGTTTGCAGAGTGGTGAAGGAAGGGGCGGGGCCTGCGGGCCCGATCGTTTTTTTGTTGTTTTTGGGGGGGAGGGGGCCGCGTGGCCCCCTCTCAGAGCCACTACTTGCCCCGGGGACCCCATCCCCCGGGGCTGGCCCTCTCGTTGGGGACTGTGGGGGGTCCCCAATCCCCCCACAGTCCCGCCGGCTCCCCGTGTCCTACGGGAGCCGGCATTGCTACACATGGGGAGCAGCTAACATGCTGCTCCCCATGTGGAAAGCAATCGGCTTTGGATATTGGAAGAGAGAGCAGGTTTCCTGCTCTCTCTTCCAATATCCAAAGCAGTTTGCAATGACAGGACGGGGCCGCGAGGCTCCGTCCTGTCATTGCAAACAGCAGTGTCCCGGGGGTAGGCACCCCGGGACACTGCAGGAGCCGGCCCTGGGGGGTGGTGGTCCCCAGGGCCATCAAGGGCTCCAGGAGGGGGCCGCGCGGCCCCCCTCCCATTCAGTGCACAGCCCGGGGAGGTGGTGGTCCCCGGGGCTCTGGGAGTCCAAACGGACCCCCATTGTAATTTTCTTAGTGCCCCGGGGAGGTGGTGGTCCCCGGGGCGTGTGGGGGCTGGAGCCCCCACACAGGATTTTAATTAAAAAAAGAAGCCCCGGGAGGTGGTGGTCCCCGGGGCTGCGGGAGGCTCAGAGCCCTCCCGCACCATTCTACATAAAGCCCCGGGGGGTGGTGGTCCCCGGGGCTTGGGGGCCCTTAGAGGCCCCCACACATAAAATTAACCCCCCCCAGCATGCCCCCGGGACTTGGCCCACCCGGGGGCCAATTAACTATCGAAGCGCGGGAGACCGTGCTTCGATTTTTTCGGCAGGGTTCGCGCTCCCTGAGCGCATCCTGCCGATTTTTAAAAAAAAAAAAATTTTTTTTTGCCCAGGGGGTCCTTGTGGGACCCCTGAGCAGACCTAGGGGGTCAGGGTGTTTCTACCCTGCCCCCTTTGTGCGCTTTGCGCACTTGTTTCTGTCCCTCAGTTCTACCGAGGGACAAAATGGCTACCAACACTTCCTGATTTGGAGTGTTGACAGCCAATTAACATAAAGCTTGTGCTCGGGAGGATCCGCGGCCCTAGATATATCTATCTTTTTTACTTTTCATTTTCTCAGCAACTACTGAACGGATTTACACCATTTAACAAAAGGGTTCTTTCTGAACCAAGAACTACCTCTTTGCCAAATTTGGTGTAATTCCGTTCAGCAATTCAGAGCTGTAGCCGTGTCTAAAGTTTCCTATGGAAAATTGCATGGGAAAACGCGTTTTGGGACCCCCCTTTTTTCTCGGCCCCCGCTTGACGAATCCCCCGAGACTTTCAGGGTAGGAGCGGACCGGAGCGGGCCACAAAGTTTGAAAATTTTGCGAAGATACGTCAACCGGCAAGAGAGTTATTTCAAATAGAATGTCGCGGATTTCCTATGGATAATAGGTTGTAACTATAACTATCTACTGGCGACCGCCAGTAGATAATATATATATATATATATATATATATATATATATATATATATATATATATATATATCCATATGACTGTGCTCCCACTTGAAGGCACCACACGCGGGCGTAGAATCGTCCTTTTATTAAGCAAGACTGCAGGGTGTCAAACAATTGGAATGCGGCATACAATTCACCAAGTTATCACCACACGCGTTCCGGGCACTCCAGCCCTTGGTCACTGGCTTTTGGCAAAACAGGAAGCACACAGTAACGCCGCACTCGTGGCGAGTATTTATAAGTCCCGCCCATGTGGGCCAGTGCATTCTGGTACTTAGGGTTCATTTACTTAAAATATGCCTCCGTTTTTCTTTTTCTTTACTTTGTAGATCTTTAAAACCACAGTGGGTTTGCAGCAAAGAACAATGTTCCACAACCTGCTATTTTCAAGTCCTGCCATCACGGACTACGCCGCTCCATCTGCGCCTTACCAATCATGGGCGTAGCGGACCTGCTCCGTCGGCAGTGGGGTGCCCTCGCGGCCAGAGCCGGCTGCTATATATCCATATGACTGTGCTCCCACTTGAAGGCACCACACGCGGGCGTAAAATCGTCCTTTTATTAAGCAAGACTGCAGGGTGTCAAACAATTGGAATGCGGCATACAATTCACCAAGTTATCACCACACGCGTTCCGGGCACTCCAGCCCTTGGTCACTGGTTTTGGCAAAACAGGAAGCACACAGTAACGCCGCACTCGCGGCGAGTATTTATAAGTCCCGCCCATGTGGGCCAGTGCATTCTGGTACTTAGGGTTCATTTACTTAAAATATGCCTCCGTTTTTCTTTTTCTTTACTTTGTAGATCTTTAAAACCACAGTGGGTTTGTTACAAAAGAAAAACGGAGGCATATTTTAAGTAAATGAACCTAAGTACCAGAATGCACTGCACGGCAACCTAAATACTCGCCACGCAGTGCGGCGTACTGTGTGCTTCCTGTTTTGCCAAAGCCAGTGACCAGGGCTGGAGTGCCGGAGCGCGTGGTGATAACTTGGTGAATTATGCCGCATTCCAACTGTTTGACACCCTGCAGTCTTGCTCAATAAAAGGACGATTCTACGCCCGGTGTGGTGCCTTCAAGTGGGCTACTAGTCGTGCCGGATCTGCACGCAAGAAGCACCCCACTGCCGACGGAGCAGGTCATCGCCCATGATTGGTAAGGAGCAGATGGAGCGGCGTAGTCGTGATGGCATGAGACTTGAAAATAGCATGTTGTGGAACATTGTTCTTGCTGCAAACCCACTGTGGTGCTAAAGATCTACAAAGTAAAGAAAGAAAAGCGGAGGCATATTTTAAGTAAATGAACCCTAAGTACCAGAATGCACTGGCCACATGGGCGGGACTTAAATACTCGCCGCGAGTCTTGCGTTACTGTGTGCTTCCTGTTTTGCCAAAAGCCAGTGACCAAGGGCTGGAGTGCCGGAGCGCGTGTGGTGATAACTTGGTGAATGTATGCCGCATTCCAATTGTTTGACACCCTGCAGTCTTGCTTAATAAAAGGACGATTCTACGCCCGCGTGTGGTGCCTTCAAGTGGGAGCACAGTCATATGGATATATATATATATATATATATAGATATACAGAGGGAAGTTGGAAGGGTGGGAGGGGGTCAGGGGCAGCAAGCAGACCACACAGGGCAGGTGGGAAAAGCTGTGGCAGCAAAGGGAGCCATGCATGGCAAGCTGGAGGGTTAGTGGCAGCACAACAGCCATGGTGGGCAAGAGGGAGGGGGCAGGGCCATCCAGAAGGGACCATGGAGGACAGAAGGGATGGGCAGGGGAAGGGACTTCACAACAGACCACACCGGGTTGGCAGGAGAAGAGGTTGCAGCATAACAGAGCATGGAGGGCAGAAAGGAATGGCAGCAAAATGAACCATGGAGGAGAGGAGGAAGGTTATAGTGAATGACCCTTGGACAGGCAGGGTGGAGGTGGCAGGGACAGGTGGAAGTCATCTGGCCATGCTAGGCAGGTGGGAGGGGCAGTGGCAGCTCAACAGAGCACTCGGAGTAGATAGGAGGGGCAGTGACAGGTCCATGAAACATGGTGAGCAAAAAGGAGGGAGCAGGGGCAAGCACACAGACATCGGAGGATAGGGAAGGGAGGGTAGGGGCAGCAATCTAAGCACAGAGGCTAAGCAGGAGGGCACTGATGGGGCATAGAATTGAGCAAAGGAGGGCAGGAGGAGTGGCTAGTGACATCAAGCTAAATGGAAGGCAGTGGCAGCACATTAGACCATACAGGGCAGTAGGGAGGGGGCTGGTGCATGGACTCAGACAACAGAGGGTAGGGAGGAGGTGGACGGGGAAGCAAGCTAATTGTTCATGGCAGGTGAAAAGGGCAGTGGCAGTACAATGGCCACATAGGGCTGTAATGAGGGATCAGGGGGATGGGCTTGGACAATGGATGTCAAGGAGGAGGGGGGAAGGAGCAGCAAGCTTGGGTGGGGGCAGCACAATGCCAGGCCCTGAATACAAATCCCCCCCACTGTGCATTGCGATGAGCATTTTACTTAACATAAACAAACCTAGAAATTCACTGAAAACAAATAAAGGTTACAGTGATGTTATAGTTAGGAAATTGAATTAAAAACACTTAAACATTCCCTAAAAAAAACAAAGGTCACAGGGACTTTATAGTTAGGTTCAGATTTTACATGCACAAAACCATAGAAATTCAGCTGTTATAGTTAGATTTCTTTCAAGTAACTATAACTCATGCCCTAAGGTAACGATAACTCACACCCTCAACATGCACTGCTAACTGCCTCAGATATTACATCACTCATGACATCTTCTATGACATCACTGACAATATCACTGTAACATTTGCAGTATAATTATTGATGAGAAAACTGTGCATGGCGAGGGTGAGAGTTATAGTTCCCTTAGGGCATGAGTTATAGGTACTTGAAATAACTAACAGTTTTCCATGGTTTTGTGTGTGTAAAATCTGAACCTAACTATAATGTCCCTGTAACCTTTGGTTATTTAGGGAATATATATATATATATATATTCAGCCTATTGTGGTGCCCACCAGGGGGCAAACATTTAAAAAGGAGCGATTAGGTTAGTTTGTTTCTCAGCCTCAAGATGCTTCTGGCTCCTCTTTTGAAAAAGGTCAATGTGACCGAAATGCATCAGGAACAAGAATGCCAGCGCTTTGAAATGCAATAAAATCTGCTCATCTTACCGTAATGTGTGCGGCTCACTCCTTTCTCTGCGAGAGAGGTCTTTTGTGATGTTTACACGGCTTGGTCCTGCCGCGAGCAACGCACCACCGAGAAAAAGAGCGCCATATACTGCCCGAAAACGGACCCTGTTTGAGTGTTTGTGAAAGCAACAAGTGCAGTGGCAGCCACCAGGGATTGGACCCTGGTTTTGGACCCCAGCAACTTGAAAGTCAGTATGCACGGGGATTACGGCGTAAAGAAAACAAGCAAGAATATTCAGGCATCGCCCACTGAAGGGAAATAATTGTGGGACTGAGAGCGAACTACGAAAACCAGCATGCTCTATTGATTCAGCCTATTGTGGCTCCCACCAGGGGGCAAACATTTAAAAAGGAGCGATTAGGTTAGTTTGTTTCTCAGCCTCAAGATGCTTCTGGCTCCTCCTTTGAAAAAGGTCAATGTGACCGAAATGCATCAGGAACAAGAATGCCAGCGCTTTGAAATGCGATAAAATCTGCTCATCTTACCGTACGTAATGTGTGCGGCTCACTCCTTTCTCTGCGAGAGAGGTCTTTTGTGAGATTTATATATAAAATTCCAAGGGCCATATTATCAAGAATGGGCGATAACATTATCGCCGCTTTAGCGGCAGGAAAATGCCGCTAAAGCGGCGATAAGGGGCTTGATAATATGCCCTATAGAATTCCAATAGAAGCCCAGGTTCTGGTGTGAAGGACATCAAACCTGGGCTTCTATTGCAATTCTATAGGGCATATTATCCAGTAGCGGTCCGTGGTAGGAGTGCCGGCCGGGCGGTGACGTGGGGTGGGGGAGGGGCAGGGTGGGGGGTAGTAAACCACGGATTACGGCCGAATACAGGTAAGTAAACATTTAAATAAATAAAACGAATTTCGTTGTGAGCGCTGCATCGCCAAATGCGCAACGAAATTCGTTTTATTTATTTAAATGTTTACTTACCTGTATTCGGCCATAATCCGTGGTTTACTACCCCCCACCCTGCCCCTCCCCCCGCCCCACGTCACCGCACGGCCGGCACTCCTACCACGGACCGCTACTGATATTATCAAGCCCCTTATTGCCGCTTTAGTGGCAGTTTCCTGCCGCTAAAGCGGTGATATGTTATCGCCCGTTCTTGATAATATGGCCCTAATTATTTTATGAAGTTTAAATTAAAAAAATTCTACACAAATTAAAATTAGATATTTTCATTATGTATTAATAATTATTAAAATAGATGGACAACTAAAGCTAATTTAATTATATGTTAATAAAAGTTTATGTTGCATTAATTTTTAAATTAAAAAAACGGTCATTATCAGTTTTTAACAATTAAAATACTTTAAAATAAAATGAAAAAATATATTTTTAGATAATTTGTCTAACATTAAACTATATTAATTTATATTTTTAACTATTTTAAATAATTTAGGGGCATATTAGCAAGACCCACGTTAAAATTATCGCCGTTTTAGCGGCAGGAAACTGCCGCTAAAACGGCGATAATGAGCTTGCTAATATGCGTTATAGAATTCAATAGAAGCCCAGGTTAGATGTCCTGCACATCTAACCTGGGCTTATTAATTCTATACTTGCATATTAGCAAGCCCATTATCGCCGTTTAGCGGCAGTTTCCTGCCGCTAAACAGCGATATTTATCGCAGTCTTGCTAATATGCCCCTTAGTTTAATGTAACTATTTGCTAAGGGGTTCTATTTTAGGTTGATTTACACTCATAGGATTGAGAATAGCATTTTGTAGTACATTTGGTAGTACTATTGTAGTACTCCTAAATATACTGCAAAATTCAGTTTGTAAATAGGCCCCTGAGAGTAAAAGGTTAAAAAGGCAGTGAAAGAATGTGAACGGTGAGCTAAGTATAAAGTAGAGGGAGGAGAATGGAAAAACAGAGAAGAAGAGATAGAGGAGTAAGGGGGAGAAGCTGTAATGTGAGGCAGCAATAATGAAGTATATGAGATAAAGTAACCTCTGCCATACACTGTAAGGATATTGCAAGTCACTGAGGAGTTTCATGACCATATAGAGGAACAAGGCTGAAGGCTGAGTTTATGTATAAGGTCATCGAACTCTGAGGCAACTTGCAATATAGTTTTCATGTACAACAGAGCGTTTTTATCCCTTATAACTCATGGTCGCACTAGCAGCCTTCCACGCAAACTCTAAATCCTTAATGTTTTGCCTTTTCCTGTTTATTGCAGACAGGAATATTAAAAGTGGAGTATTTAGTGTGAAATTAAAGCAGTTAGTAATTTTTGCAAAAACAGAGTCAGTTTAAAGCAGGGCAGGTTAAAACATGCTTCGGTTTATATTGCATAGAAAAATGAAGAGGCCTATAGTGTGCAATTGTGCAATGACCTATAGTGTGGAAAAAAATATAATGTTGCCATAAATATTTCCTTTTGGCTAATTAAGTTTTCTTTTTAGAAAAAGATATAAGAAGAAGGAAATGCCAGTTGCAGTTGTCCTTGTTTCAACTGCAGCTGTATTTAGACTGTGGCCTGCCTTTCACTCTGGCTACTGGCTCTGGCAGCAAGCATTGTGACCTCAGAACTCAACTGTAATAAGTTATTAGAGTTAGCAGTTACTTCATTAGCTTATTTATGGTGCCTAGAGATGCCACAAGTTGCCTCTAATTAGAAAATTAAAGGTGGGTTTTTATATTGGAATTGCAGTCTCCCAGATATTACAAATTCATTGATTCAGACTGATGTTGGTTAAGGGGCACATTAGAGACTCTAATGGGGACAGTAAGAATATGGCAGACGGAGAAGATGAGGAAGAAAGGAGGAAAGGAAAAGAGGAAAAAGAGGAGAGAAAGTAGGCATACAATCAGAAGGGCAAAGCATGGGTAGCAGAGTTTATGTTAGTCCAAATAAAGTTTGATCAGATGTGTTTTCAGCTCGTTAGGGAACTTGAGTTGTGATTCTTACCATCTAAGATTTACAGGAAGAGAATATCAGAGTGCTGGTGCCACAAGTAATTGGATTCTGTATTTCTTGGTTTCCAGAGCTACGTTTTGCACACTTCTAAGATGCTTATTTATCCCAAAGTGTTTTCTGAAGTCAAATAGGTATCCAGGTTGTTGCAAATGAAGTTCTTTGTAGAAACTGTCAAAGACATTTTAAGGCATAGGCAAAGTGGGCAATAGCCCAGGGCCCACTCATTCAGAGGGCCCTCCTGGGAAAGTAAACTTTAAGTCCATTTAGCTCACCATTGTCTATTTTTATATCTGAACCTGTGTTCTTCTCTCTGCATTCCTCTACCTGTAGGTCTGTCTTTTCCAGAGTCATCATAACAATTTTTGGGGTCCTCTGAAAGATATATTAAGATGGTTTTTAGCAAAACCCATTTCTGAAGGTTTATCATCATGCAGGCTACTATTACAACAAAAGTGGGGAGTATAAGGCAAAGTTATTATGAACAGGGGCCCCTAAATGTGTCTTGCATGGACCCCAGAATCCTTTAGAAGACACTGGGTGATGTAGGCTACTTTAAATTTAATTCTGCATTTCTACAATTCCCTATGTACAGGAGAGGTGTTGTCATATGTTGTGCTTAAATCCAGGCAAGGAGCAAAGTTTGTTACAGCCTTTTTGGCACTGAATGATGAAGCTTGAGTACCCACTAAGGTGGCATTTGCTATAATTAGTTCTGGGTATGACTTTTGCCTGTAGTATTTGTCTGAAGTCATTGGGAGGAAGAGAACGCTAGAGCTTCTTGATGCTGTAAATTGCTGCTTTGGTGGCAACATTCTCAATATGTGTTAATTAGCTAAATGCACATGTAGTCACAAACTCACCAATTTGACATCATTGGACAGAGAGGAGAGAAACCAATTTCTGACATCCAAATTTGGAGCTTTAAAGGGAGTCTTTCAGTATGACCATGTCTCGAAATAAAATCTTCAAATAAAATTGTGTGTCAGCATATTAACGAATGTTGACACCTCCCCTTTATATCAAGTCTCAGAGTCTTTTCACACATAAGCTGAACAGCATAGTTGAAGTACCAAGCCCTGGGGAACACCAGAAATGACAAGAATGGGTTGCAAAGTGAAACTGCTTTGCATGATCAACTGTCTGCGATTTGCAAACATGTCGACCTGAATAGTGAAATCATGATAGTTCACTACAGCACACTCACTGAGTAGTGGCGTATCATAACCTTGCACACACTACCGCATCTTAGTTTTTAACCTTACTGAAGGGTCTCTGAATAAAATGTGATCTTCTGTAGGTAATTTTAAGATCACACTCTCCACCTTACACATTATACCCCACACACCCGCATGCACCGTCATGGCTGATACAAGAAAAGTTCTCCGACAAAGAGCCCTCTTGCAGGGCCTGTGGGGCATTGCAGTGCCGGCCCAACAAGGACCAAAACACCAGATGATGAAGCATGACACCCACAAGGGTGTGTGAGGGCAACACTTCCAAATAAGGAAGATCCCCCTGGAACCATGTATTCCAACCACACCTTTTCTTTAACGTTTTCTATACCCTCTCCACAAAGGAACCCACACTGATTAGACAATACATTGAGACTCTCATACTGGATCCTGAGTGAGGCAGAGTCAATATTACAGCCAATGCAAAAGCCTGATTGATATTCGGCTAAATGGTCATTGAAGTTCAATGTGACCAGTGAGTTGAATGTCACCACATTTTTCAAGAGCCTTGCCCAGACACTGGACATTTGTGACCGGATTTAAGACCTGATTTAGAATTTGTCAAACAGATTACTCCTTCAAAAACGTGACAGATATCCAGCATGCCGAATTACAAGTGCAATTGGATATAATATGGCAGATGGGATATTCGTCACATTTGTGATGGAGTAACTAGTTCGCCGAACTCTAAATCAGGCCCTTAGTTGGCCAAGTAGTTAACATCATCTGTAAGCTTTTCCAGTTGAGGAATTATTGGTCTTGTCTTATGGGAGTCCTGAAAAATAACTTGTTTTAGGGATGCATTTACTAGACTGTCCCATTAGCTGTTAAATATTGTGAAATTGTTATTTATGAAAGCAGCAGGAATGGTGTCTTCATAACAGAGTGTTGGCGATGGATTGTTTGAAATCTTTGAAAGGATTTTCTCAGATTAATTGTATACATTACGGGTCTAACACCTTTTTAATGTATATGCAGTCCTGCTCATGCATTGACTTTGCCATTTAGGAACAGGTGTCATCCATAAAGCTACCATACATTGTTGCAAGGCCTTCCGTGACATAGCATCTGTTTTCTTCAGAGTTATGCATATCCATTCACCATGCATTCTTCCGCCATGACCAATTATCGAAATTAGATAACAGTGCAAGCATTAAATTGCATGATGACTGAAACTTTCCTGTAGTTGCCTCCATTCCCTTCACTGAACATCACCAATGGTTGATGCATAATTTTGCTGTTGCTGGGAGCTGGTAGCAATTTCCCCAATGAGATTGAGAAATGCCACTAAGGCTTCTATCTGAATATATAAAAATGCCTGCCAATTAAATCCTCTGTGTCAAATCTCGAACAGGCTTCAGGACATTTTTTCAAACCTCTTCTGGCCCTATTAAATGAAAGACCAAAATTTCACTACTCTATGTGGATCACAAAATGTCAGAAAGCATTCATCTTGCACTCTGAATATAAAAGGGGGGGATGCATTCCTTTTGCCCCTAACCGCATTCATCATTAACCACACACAATAAGAATATGTCAGCCAATAGTGGAATTGGGACAGGGTAATGGGATATGAGAGAAAACAAAGACATTGGATGTCACCACTCAGACTTATCACTCTACTGGACACTGACGTGAGGTTGAAGCGGATATCAAAAGGCAAGATGAGTTGTCTTATAAGTCTGTCATTAAAGTGCTGCATTTAGGGATGTGGCTTGAAGCCAGAGGAAGATGGCGGCTTCTGAGTAGTTCTCCCTGGGATCATGCAGGAGGAATGTGGATCTGCAGAGGGTTCCCTTGTCAATGAAGATGTTTTGGAGCAGTATAGTGCTTGCTTTTTCACGTAGCACAGCTCTGCATGTTGCATGAATTGGACGAGGGAAGTGAAGGAGGCTTTCAATGGCGATGTGTTTCTTCTCTTCAGAAATACCCAGCATTTTTCGATGTCGGCATAATGTCTCAGAGCGTGGACGCACTCAGACTGTTTCTCCCTCCATACTCTGGCTCCAAAAATTACCAGTTTTGCTGTCGCAAATTATTTTTTTTAAACCTACTTATTCTTTGGGAGCAACTTTGGGATGGCATTTTTCTGTTCACATGGAAAACATTGGACAGTCAATTTTTAATGTTGAAAGACTATTTCATCTCTCATATACCAACACTGCATAGAGGTTTTCATTGACCTGCACCATTATCTCTATGTTTAAAATTTTTAAGGAGAGGCATGACTATTAGAACATTCATTAACAACCCTGTCAATCTTCTCTAGGGGGCCGATTCACAGAACTAATCTGAGATAAAATCCTAAACTTACTACTTTTGGTATTCACAGAAGGCATTTAGTAGTAGTAAAGTTAGGACTCCTAACTTTAGTACTACTAAACTGAGATAAAATCCTAAACTTACTACTTTTGGTATTCACAGAAGGCATTTAGTAGTAGTAAAGTTAGGAGTCCTAACTTTACTACTACTAAATGCCTTCTGTGAATACCAAAAGTAGTAAGTTTAGGATTTTATCTCAGATTAGTTCTATGAATCGGCCCCTAGATTCCTAACTGTGATTCCTGAGCTGGATATACGTCTGTAATGAGTTGGTTCATGCCTGTATCCTATTTTTTGATCTTTGTTTTATATATGGGCAGACTGAGTCACCAAAACATTGCCTAAATTCTCCTCTCACAACATACCAAGGGGCAGATTTACGTTGAACTAACGCAGCGGGGTACAGCAAGTCATTTTGCTGCGCCGTGCTGCGTTAGTTTTGAAGCACAGGGATGCGACATATTTACAAGAATATGTCGCATCCTTGTGCTTCCCCCTGCGCTAGCGCACAAACTGCAGCCATGCGCCGGCGCAGGCACCCTTGCGCCATGGTGCAAGGATGCCTGCGTCGTGGGGAGATTGTTTTTGTGCAGGAAGGGGAAGTGTGAAGGAGTGTGGGAAGGAGTGTGGAGAAGTGTGGCTCAATGGTTAGAGCGGCAGACCCTGATGCAGAGATCTGGCCCGGGACCAGGGTTCAATTCCCGCCTCGGCGGGTCTTGGGCTCAATTTCCTCGGACCTGATAATTCTCGCCTCGGTGCCTATTCTAATCATGGGTCCCACTCTGCAACTCTGGGCAATAGCTTGCTTAATCTCCACAACGGCCCCAACAGCGCTGGGATGCCTGGCTTCACCCTGGGGGTGCCCAGGAGTGGACATTTCACAGGGAAAAGCCAGGAAGGGTTCCACAGCGGTATGCGTACAGCGCCTGGACACCCCTTTGGGGGTATGGGTGCGCTTTACAAGTACAAATTTCATTTCCTGCACAAAAACAATCACTACAACCATTTCCTCTTTCAATGTGTGCTGCAGAATGCAGCACGCATTGAAAGAGGAAAAAACGAGGAGAAATGAAAACATTTCTCCTCGGTGCTGCTCGCTACGCCACCTCTAGGGTGGCGTAGCTTCAGACGCATCTCCAGAGTTACGATTTCTCGTAATTCTGGAGATGTGTCTTGTTCCATGAGTGTTGCGTGGGAACACCCACAGCAACACCCATGGAACGCCCCTTCACCGCAAAGTGCTGCGTGTGAAGGGTGCGTATTTACAAGGAGAGGAAAAGTCACGCAGGGTGGCTTTTCCTCTCCTTGTAAATATGGAGCAGCCCCCTGCGCCACCAGTACGTCACAAAAATGGACGTACTGGTGGCGCAGGGGGCTCGTAAATCTGGCCCTAAGTCTTTTAAATTTCACAGATTTTAATGATGAAAGATTCATGTACCCCTCTGCATAAATGGTACTTGAGCCCTTATGTAAGTACATTGACATTTTCATTAGAGATTTTTCAATGGATACTCAAAGCTATGTCTGTGGCAGCAGTGACATGATAAAACAGACTGAGGACATTCATTTTAATTCAGGTGGGGCTTTGTTGGTGTGCTTGGACATTGAGTCCTTGTATACCAATATTCCTTAGTTGGGAGGTATTAATGTAATAAGAGATATTTTGGATACGAGATCTGGTTCGGTCATTGTCCCCACAGAATCGATTATTGACCTTTTAACCATTTCATTGACTCGGGAATTAATTTAAGTTCAATGGTCACTATTATATGAAAACCAAAGGAACTTCGATGGGGGCTTCTCATGCCCCAAACTATGCCATATTGTTTGTGGACAAATTTTGAAAGAAAGTACATTTATGACCCCACCACTAATCCATTCTTTGATAATGTGTGCCATTAGAGGCCTTACATAGATTACATTTTTCTCATTTGGTAGGGTGATAGTCTCTCCTTTGCTGATTTCCTTGAGTGGCTTAACAACTGCTCACAGGATGTGAGTTCCACATCTTGTTCCAGTAATGAATCAATTGATTTTTTAGATCTAACTATCATGGTTCATGAGTGCAAGTTAGCACCAAGACTATACACGAAATGACTGCCCGCAACACTTTACTTCAATATATGAGTCATCATCCAAAGGGCTTAAAGGACGGACTCCCATTTGGACAGTTTCTTCGGATTCGAAGAAACTGCAAATTCATGGAAGACTACGTCCGGGATGCTGACATCCTAGCTACAAAATTGGAGAATAGGGTCTATCCACCAAGATTGATCAAGCGATCCTTAAAGAGAGCATGGTATAATCACTGGGAATCCTTGCTTACTCCCCAACCTAAAAAAACTATGGATCGGGTTGTTTTTGTAACAATTTTTTGTACACAAAGAAATGCCATATTAAAAATTGTCAAGAAACATTGGCCCCTATTCCAATCAATTGGTATTACTGACGATCTGCCACTGTTTTCCTTCAAAAAGGGTTGTATTCTGAACGATCATTTGGTACGCGCTACTATGCTAAAGACCATTGCTTTTAATTTGGCCTCTGTATGGGGTTTTGACAAGACTGTTGACTACTTTAAATATGGCAACTGTGTGATGTGTGATTCTACTTCAAACACAAAACAGTTCATCCATGGAAATATCATTTACAATCTAAGGGACCATACCAACTGTAATTCCCAGAATGTCGTCTATGCTGTCTGGTGCCCTTGTAATTTAATTTATGTGGGACAGGCAACGCAAAAGGCCATGTCACGTTTGTCCCAACATAAGTGTTTCATACATTGTAAGACTCTTTCTGCGCCTTTGATATCCCACTTCTTGGAACTCAAACTGCCACCTAATGACATTAGATGGCAGATCATCAAATAAATGAGAAAACCACCCCAGGGTGCAGACATAGAGATGATACAGAATAGAGCTAAATGCCGGTGGATCCTTAAATGTGACAGTATAAATACAGCATTGAATACAATGGAGAAATGTAATTATGTTGAATTTCATTGAGTTCCAATTACTGGCTCCCTTTGTTCTTTTCATCCACGTATTACCTGTGATTATAATGGTCTACAGTTTGGAATGTGATGTGCTGTGAACTATTACATTGTTTCAACAATATATATCTGTTGCCCCTTCTTGCCTAATTTGTAACATTCTATTAAAGGAAAGGGATCGCCATGTTCCGCTGTCATATGTAAGATCCCCCCTGCTTACTATCAAGTGTGGGGACAGCATATAATGTAAAAATGGGATAAAGGGATGTCATGTGTAGTTGTCACACACAAGATATTTTCTGTACATTATGAATGAAATCATGTTTTTTGCTTTTTTATAATCTTCATATGGTGAAATCATTGGCCAGGTTCTGTATGTTTGACCATGGGCTGACCGGTGGGGTGTGTCAGCATTTGATTGGGAGCAGTGTAATATTTATCACCATTTTTAATTTTAAACCTATCTTATGGGACTATGAGCTATCTCCTGTGCCAATAGGTGGTGCTCCCTTTTGAATTGTGTGGTCTGGCTAAACATGCGGCTCCAATTCTGATCATTCATTACTGGGTATGTTTTTGGTTATTTGCTGAGGTGGTGAGAAATCATCACACGCACCCTGATTGCTAGTTACGTGAATGCTGCTTTATGTGGCTAGGTGTGTCTGGTACTTATGTGAATGCTGCCTCAAGCGACTAGATTGGTTAAGGGGATGCAGGCACCTGGAAGTGCTTGTCACCTCTCATCTTGTGGTACATTTTAAATAACCCTTTTTCCTGCTTTTGTATGTGTTCGCGATTGGCTAGCGATATGCCGCTTGGGATCATCTACTGAATGCAGTTAGTGGCTGGGAAGTAGTGTCCATGCCCCGCGCATGCGTGCTTTCTCGCATCGCGGGTATTAAAACTAAAAACATTTACATTTTAATTTTGTTTGTTTTTTGTTTGATTTATTATAGAGTGTGGAATAATTTTGTATTTCGATTTTTGCACGGACTACACTGTTGGGTAGTCTTTCTTTCCTCTGTATTGTGATCAGTGTGGCTTAAAATGCAGACTGTGGTTTGGCAATTATCTTATGCATGGTATTGCAGGAAACTGAGGAGAACTTTGTTCCCCGGTAAGCTTGCTTGGTGGCGCATGAGGATGTACATAGGGTTTGTATCCCTTTGCGTAGGTGTCCTGACTCCTGAACTAACCTCCCCATTTATTTTTAGGTAATCTAAAATGTGCAATTACCCTGAATTTGGTTGCTCAATTGGATATGAGCTTTGGCTCCCTTACACCTTTGATCTCACATGGCTGGACAGCGCGGTTGGGGGAACCTTGTTCCATGGTAAGCTTGATATGTGAGGCATAAGTTTTCTACCCCCTTACTTGTATAAAAAATGATTCCAAATGTCATTTGCATTGTGCATCATATTGAATAACCACTTTTTAGGGCCTCACTGTGACCAAATATGCCAATTTTATAGACTTTTCCTCCTACTCAGAAGCTTGTGTTTTGCCTAATTTCGAGCATGAAAATGACTGTAAACATGGTTATTTTAGTTCCAAAAATGATGTTTCGCATCCATCTGTCATTTACAATCAAAAGATGCAACATTAAAAAAATCACCACTTTTGGCCATTTTGAGAAATGTATTTTCATCTTTAAGATAATAAAATTTGTGATGGCTCAGAATTTGATTGCTCGATTGTCCATGTGGACTAAACAAGCCTTGGGTCCCTTGACAAGTGGGTGGCATTTTTCTATATAATTCTTCCCTCTTTGGGATTTCTAAATTTGGTATGCACTTCTTTCCCTAGTGCAAATAGCAGAGTGTTAGTTGAATTATTGTATATTTTGCATGGTGAATTTTATTTTTAGTGGTAGAATATGTCTTTCCATCAACACGGGGTTGATGAGATCATGGTGTTGGTTGGGGCTCTATCCCTTCCATGAATAATGAATTAGCCCAGTGCAGCTGCATAGACGCATACATGATGACTGTCCCCCCTCCTTTTTTTTTGATCTAGGTGAATTATTTGGCATCTTGTATGTTGGTGACATTGTATGTGATTTGTCCAGTGGTCATTTATGTGCGCACTTAGGCTTTGATTCACTATTACCATGAGCTTGGTGTTTTGAATTCTTATGGTGCCCGCTTATATCTTTATATATATTCTTTATGTTTTCAGATTTCATGTCTTGTGGTTGCTCAAAAAGTATTCCTTTGTGTAGATGATGACCCAATCAGTTGTAAGGGTCAAAACACTGTTGACGCACCTCTGGCAGATTGGAATAAAGAATTTATTATGTTCTGTTCCTGTTGTAATGCGGACAACTTTATTGAATTGGAAACCTTTTGCCATTGTAATTGTCTTTTGTTTACACTGTATATTGTCTGCATATTTTTGTCTAGTGTAACATGATGAGCACAAATTGTTTTTTGTATACTGTATTGTGTTGTTAGTCCTGTAAAAAACTCAATAGTAATTTTTACTGTTTTGAAGAATTTTGATTGTGGGTACCTTTTTCTTTTTCTTGTTTTTTTCGATTTGACATGTTTGTGAAATAATTCTTATCCTTGAACCATTGTGGTTTTCATATTCCTCTCTGCATAAAGGTGCTGCTTCTACTTCAAATTTATCTTCCTTTGCGAACCCCATGTTAGTGGCTATTGGGAAAGCGTCCACCAAGAAACTTAAAAAAGAGCCACCCTCCCCCACAAAGTCTCTTCCTTCTGTATCAATGGATCCTTTGTTGGAGGAGATTAGAGCCTTGTGGCCTTATATGGAGGAGACTAATGCAAAATTACAAACTCTCAGTGACAGATGGTCTTACATGAAAGAGAGACTCTCAACTGCTGAGCAACAAATTACAGTCTTTACTGACACACCTCTCAAGGTAAACACTCTCCAAACACAGGTTTCTGTTTTACAACAGCAAGTTAAAAACTTAGAGAATAGATATAGAAGGAATAACCTATGTATATATGGTCTATCTGAGGGTTCTGAGGGTACTGACCCTATCGCTTTCTTCAAATCCTTCCATCCTAAGGTATTATGTATGCCAGACATTCCCTCGCTCAATAGTCAGTGAGCATATCAACTAGGTCACTTGCCTACCATTGCTTCTATTTAAAAACAAAATTGTAGGGCTAGAGGATGTAATGGTCCTATGACCCTCACTAAAACATGAACATGTTTCAGCCCTTCCTAATGGCCTAACAACGATCCAGCACTTTCGTCAGGGTGGGATGAGATGAAGTCACTTCCCCCAAGGACGTGAGTGAAAAAAAGAGTGGGCATGCAACTTGCATGTGTGATTTTATAGACGTTATTTTGGAACAAGTCTAATACTTGCTGCTGTTTCTAAGAGGAATTACCTGTAGAGGAAGAAAAGGACAATCACATACACATAAATAACAATTGTAGTCAGTGTGCTGTAAAGCCAAATGCGGCGTGTTTTTGCTGTGGAGCTTCACAGTGCTGTCCCCCTGGGGAAGAAATAAATGTGGTGGTGACTGGTATTGAGGGAGTGTACACCAGAGAGGACAGTGTTCTGATCAGATGACCTAAGAAACTATATACCAGTGGCACTCAAACACATCTGTTCAATACACCAAGTGATTCATGGGATGAACATGCATGCGATTTATTCCTTCACACTCACATTCACAATTAGTGATAAAAAACTGTGTCACACATAAACAATTTATCCTGGTATTGTGAGCAAAGTCTATTTATAGCGGTAGGTAGCATTCACCCCACATTAACAGGGCTTCAGCTCCCAACAGGGGCATGAGAGGGCTGCCTTGTAGTCACACACTGTAGGTAGGGGCAAAATGGCCAAAAAGTGTTTGAGAAAATTGCCATTAGGATGAAAGAGCGAGAGGAATTCTCACTTGAGGCTTTTTTGTATAACAAATGCCTCGTCTGTAAAGAAATTAGCATTTACTTCGTCAAAGGCCAGTCCCTATCTGGGACCTACTGTGTACTCTGCTCCCCTGCTTGTCCTGATAATGAGTGTGGCTGTTCCGGTTAAGTATCCCCCTCCGCATCAGCGCAGAGTGTGAGGCATTTCTGGGTCAGCCGTGCCTTCTTTAGGTGCCGGCGTTGTTATTGGTTGTGGCCCAGAAGCTCGACCCAGCTGATCGTTGGAACGTGTCCTTGCTCCTGCACCTAGGCCGATTCAAGCGTACTGACTGAATGGACCGACGTGATAATTGGCACATAGTGCGGAGGTGACCTCCCAAGTCACGGTGTCAGGCTGTCAGCCTCGTGCTGAAGAGAGAACACGCGTGCAAGCCAATGTGAAATTGTTGTCCTCAGGCGTTCTTCCTCTATTCTCAGAGTTGAAGGTGTGAGAGTAGTACACCCATGTTTAGTGGATGTACCGGGTGTTTGTTTAAACACATATTTTGCTACCTTGAGAGTTCTTATTAAAGAGGTTAACATTTCAAAAAAGTTGTAATCAATAAACTTCCGGGGTTGAGGGTGTTCGTCAGAAAGGGTCCCTGGCCTTTATATGGGGACCTGGTTTCAATAAGAGAGGGACATTTTTATATATACAGATTCACCACGTTGGTTCATGAGGGAGAGAAAGAACAGAGGAACGCTCTGAGTAAGGGGCTGTGCGGCAGATGGGCACCACTTCAAAAAAGAGGGGTCTGTGGGTTTTTGAGCAGGACACTGATTTCTCTGATAAGTGTAACTAAATATCCCATTCCTTAGGGTGAATTTAGCAGTTCGGTTCACGATTTTCATGCATATAGGATCGTGAGTAGGTTTTCAACACCAAGTCTGAGGTGCTCGGTCATCCCATAGTTTAAGTTTGCTAAAGTACCATATGGACACTCCTGGGAGTAGCCGTGCGCTTTATAAATACCAAATTAACATAACATAACATAACATTATGACCTTCACATCGCGCCATACGAAGCGTAATGAGCGATTTAGTGTGCTGATTTACGACAGTTGAATTTGTTCAACTGGTTTCAGGTTATATCATCACTCAGTCCCCTGATGTGTGTTTGTAAGTGGTACACCCATCTTTGTTCCTTAAAAAGGAGTGTTCTGTGTGCTGTGTTGTGTTGTGTCACTTTTTCTATGACAGTCCACCTTATATCAGAGTCAGTATGGTTGGTTTCCAAGAAGTGGGCAGTGAGTTTGGTCGTAATCCTTCTGCATCTAATCGAATTTCTGTACTCACTGATGCAGAGTTTTATTTTCCTTGTCGGCATGATGACAAACACGTTCTATATGCTGTCACTCGGAATGAGAGTTATTTTGTTGTGAAGTCAGTTGCTTCCAGAGTGTTTATTTGTCATAAGCTGGAAACTGTCCACCTCTTCCAGGATCTCTTCCAGAACCCTCCGGCAACGGAAATATCACTGATATGATCCCTGGCCAGAGGAGAAGATCGACCATTTATAGTGCTGATGAAATTGTATCATTGTTGTTGTTGGTTTGTAGATCTGATGATCACTGCAGGGCTTACATAGAGGTGAATTGTTTCTGGCGCGGAATGTTTTGAGGTTTGGAGAGAATTGTTTCTCCTTTGTCTTGAATTACTGCGAGCTTAATTCTGCTGTTTAGAAATAGGAGTCTGTGACGAATGCACGGAATGCGAAGATCCGTAAAGTTTACTCAAAGACCCAAAAATCTGTATTCTATTACAAACCGTACTGTATGGAAACTCAGGAAGGCCACATTAGCGAATCAGATAGCTAAAAAAAGAGGGGCACACATTTACAAATTGGGGCAGTTTTTAACTTGAACAGGTGTTTTGCAAGGTATGGGAGACTGAGTGCATTTTTGCTTGCTGATGCCAATATTTATTGTAATATAAGACAAATCAAAAGTAAAAACTGGCTGACCAGAGCATAAAGCAGGGCCACAAACAGCCAAACAACCGGCCCACCCACAGGCCTGTCAGACCAGCCCTTTTGGCACTGCCAGATTGCCCAATAGGCCAGTCCGACCCTGCATCTTGCCCTCTTTGGGGCAGATTTACAAGCCGCTTGCGCCGCCGGTGCATCACGTTGCGTGACGCACCGGTGGTGCAGCCTGCTAAGTGATATTTACAAGAACAGGTAAAGTCACCCTGCGTGACTTAACCTGTGCTTGTAAATAATGCCCCTGTTCATGCAACACTTTGCGTGTTAGGGGCGTGACATGGGTGTTGCTGTGGGTGTTCCCACGCAACGCCCATGTCCACTGATGCATTTCCAGATTTACGAGAAAACGTAAATCTGGAAATGCGTCAGAATGCTACGCCACCCTAGGGGTGGCGTAGCGAGGTGCAACGAGGAGAAATGTTTTCATTACTCCTCGTTTTTTTCCTCTTTCAATGCGTGCTGCATTCTACAGCACACATTGGAAGAGGAAATCACCTCAATTGATTGTTTTCAGGAAGGTGCCCCTTCCTGCATGAAAACAATCTCCCCACGACGCAGGCATCCTTGCACCATGGTGCAAGGGTGCCTGTGCCGGCGCATTGCAGCAGTTTGTGCGCCAGCGCAGGGGGAAGCACAGAGATGCGACATATTGTAAATATGTTGCATCCCTGTGCTATGAAACTAACGCAGCGCGGCGCAGCAAAATGACTTGCGGCACCGCGCTGCGTTAGTTTCTTGTAGATCTGCCCCTTTGTTTCCAATGTAAGGAATGTTCTGTTGACACACAGAACAGTAATGACTGTAGGCTGCTAAGATAAACGGATGAAAGGAGAAACCTCCCACAAGAACCAAGAGAGACAGCAATAAGTGTGTATATTAAGTTTAAAGGTGTGTCATGTGAAATATCTAGTGCACAATACCACTGAGGCTCTAGGGATATGGAAAACACTGGGCTCTGATTGGTCAGAAACAAAAGATGCCTTTTTAGGTCTCGGGTCTAGTGTTGCAGTGCGCAGCACTGCTGGCGCAGCCCGAGACCTCTTGTATGGGCTTTTGAAAGCAGACCACACGCTCGTGCGTGTGGTTTTGCTTTCGCCGGCTGCCATTGGCTTGCTCATGTTTTAAAAAAAAAAGTAATGCACGCAATTGGGCAAAGGCGGGCGCATGTCCCGCCTTTGCTCCGCCCATTCCCATCGGTGGCTAGCACCCGCAGCAGCGCGCGTTCGCCTCGCTGCTGCGCTCCCTTTCACCCCGCTCCTCTGTGGGCTTTTTTACGATCCTCTGGCTCCAGTTTTCATTTTCAATCTCGGGGCTCTGGTTTCGGTTTCCTTTCTGCTGCTGCTCCTAGGTATGCGGAGACGGGTTTTGCCTCGAGGCATTTGTCGTCATTGCCGTCTTCGGAAACGAAACTGAACTGTCACGCAACAGTGTATATAAATCGGCAGGCGTTCGGCGCACTTGGTATTGTGGTCCTCGGCATGGGTAAGAAGAGACCTTCGGGGAGTGGTGCGCTGGCAGGGGGTGCTCTTCCCAATCTGCCCTCATGTCTGTGGTTCTATTCGGATGGGAAATGCCAGCTGAGCCGGTGTCCCCTGGAGTTCAGTGGTATTCGTCAGGTGAGCTGCAGCTTGCGCCATGTGGCGGTGGTGCTGAGCGACGGCAGAGTGGCCCTGTGTGCCACAGAAGAGGCTGGAGCACTTCTGACTGGAAAACCGAGTGAGTGGCCGATGGCTAGCAGTATATGTATTTTTTATATGAAACGAAAACTTGAAAATCTTTCGGTTTGGGAGTTCTATTCAGTTAGGCGATTATTGAACGTTGACTTTTTAGAGGGGCTTGCAAAAAAATTTTAAGCACTCATCTAGAGGACATGTATTTTCGTAATTCCAGCAGTCTCCTTTGTGTACTCCTTGCCCTGGGTGCGTGCTTCTATCCTTCCTCCTGCATGTTGCCTCCCCATCTGTGCGGTTCTCCCTCCTTGGCCCTCAGTTCAGGAGCGTCAACGCCCGCTCTTTATCAGCTACAGCGTGGATGGCGTCCTCGATGGGCCTCGGCAGACAAAAGCTCTTAATTAATGTGAGGGGGTGTAAGAATGGATGGTGTGAGTGAAAGGGAAGAAGAGTGGATGGAAGAGTGAAAGGGTGAATGGTTGGATGTGTGAAAGGCTGAATGTGTGAAATTATGAATGGAAGAATGGAAGAGTGAAAGGGAGTGTAGATGGATGTATGGCTGGATGATGGGTAGACAGATGGGTGAGTGAAAGGGTGAATGGATGGACAGATGAGTGAAAGGGGTATGTATGGGTGAGTGAAAGGGGTATGGATGAGTGAGTGAAATGATGGCTGGATGAGTGAAAGGGTAAATAGATGGATGTGTGAGTAAAATAGTTGATGGGTGAGTGAAAGGTTGGATGGATAGGTGCATGGTTTAATGAGTGACAGGATGGATGTAAGGATAAATGGGTGAAAGGGAAGAATTGTAGATGGATGAGTAGTGAAAGGGTGAATGGATGAGTGGTAGGATGGGTTGAAGAGTGGATGGGTGTACAAGAGCTTCCCTATGCAAGCCCGCCTGTGCTAACCTATTTATTTACCTCGTGTACTTATTATCACACTTGCTGCCTTCACAGAGAACCAGGCGCCTCTTGTGAGCAGAGCACAAACTCGTCCTGGCTGCTGCTCTTACTTAACACATACAAATTGTATTTTATTTCATGTTTAATTGTTCAGCAATGCTGGCGCTGATTTATAATTGGCTATCGAGCTCTCCTTGTGCTTCCACCTATGGACAGTGCTGCTGTTTTATTGATCGCTGCTTTCATTATTTCAAAGTGTTAGCACGTAAAGCAGTAAGTAGTTTGAGTGCCCTCCATGAGTCCGTGTGTGGGCAAAATGTGGGTGTGTCAGCGTATGTGTAAGCATGAGTCAGTGTGTGTGAAGTTGTGGGTGCATGCATGAGCGCGTCGGTGTGTGTGTATGTGCAAGCATAATTTAGCTTGTGTAAGTATGGGTGTGTGCATGAGTATCAGTGTGTGATTAAGTGGTGGGTGTGAGTGTCGCCTGTGTGCAAGTTGTGTGTGTGTCCGTAAGTTGTGTGTGTCAGCGTGCGTGTAAGCACGAGTCAGTGTGTGCGCAAGTTATGGTGTGCGTGTGTCAGCATGTTGTGTGTGGGAGAGTGTCAGCCTGTGTGTGAGTGTCAGTGTGTGTGTAAGCACGAGTCAGCGTGTGTGCAAGGTATGGTGTGTGTGTGCCAGCCTGCTGCGTTGTGAGTCTGTCGGCCTCGGCAGGACCCCGGCTCTTCCTCGGTCCAGGCGAGGAATGCGCTCTCCTCCCACATCCTCAGCCAGCCTCCTCCGGCACTCCCTCCTCCTGCAGCCTCTTCCTCCTCCTGCAGCCTCTTCCTCCCCAGGGACAGCGGCCCTCCCCAGCCCATCCCCAGTCACCCCACAACCTCAACCAGCCTCCCCGTCACTGCTCCCCACCACAGCCTCTCCCTCCCCAGGGACAGCGGCCCTCCCTGGCCCATCCCCAGCCTGCCCCACATCCTCACCCAGCCTCCCCCATCACTGTTCCTGACCCCAGCCTCTCCCTGCCCAGGGACACCGGCCCTCCCCAGCACGCCTCAATCCGTCCATCACTGCTCTGCAGCGCCTACCCCTGGCACCCAAGGCGCAGGAGGCGGGGGTGCTGCACCTACCCTGGCACCCAACGTGATGCAACTTTTTTTTTTTGGGCATATTTATATAGCGCAAACTCGACCCGAAGATATTGGAGCGCTTTACATGAGCACCGTATTTACATTACACAATCAGGCACGGGGAGATTAAGTGATTTGCCCAGAATCACAGGATGTGGACGCGACCCCGAGGCTCGAACCCTGGTTTCCAGCACCAAAGTCGGCAGTCTAGCCGACGGACCACATCCTCTCCCCAGGGTGCTGCACCTACCCTGGCCCCCAAGGTGCTGCAGGCGGGGGTGCTGCGCCTACCCTGCCACCCAAGGCGCTGGAAGTGGGGGTGCTGCGCCTACCTGGACCCCAAGGCGCTGGAGGTGGGGGTGCTGCGCCTACCCTGGCACTCAAGGGAGTGTGGGTGCTGAGCCTACCCTGGCCCCCAAGGCGCTGGAGGTGGGGGTGCTGCGCCTACCCTGGCACTCAAGGGGGTGTGGGTGCTGAGCCTACCCTGGCCCCCAAGGCGCTGGGGGTGGTGGTGCTGCGCCTACCCTGGCCCCCAAGGCGCTGGAGGTGGTGGTGCTGCGCCTACGCTGGCCCCCAAGGTGGGGGTGCTGCATGCTCAGCATCTATACATTCCATCTTGCATTTTAAGATCCTTTTTTCATATTTTTATTCATTCATTTACACCCCTTTACGTTAACATAGCCTTAGCTTTACAGTACAGTTGCTAGAGAAGCGTATAGCAGAACTGCACTGGCTCGGTGTGCGCGCAGTGTTTTAAATTCATACACATAACTCGAAAATTCTCTTAGTCTGTGCATGAAATGCAGGCAGTACAAGTCGAAAATAGTGAGCAGAGATTGCCTCGCTGTGTTTCCGCCTGGTTCTGTCTAAAGTTCATGCAGTAACTCTGGGAAATTCTGAGTTACATGCATGAACTTTAAACACCTCAAACTCAACCAACAGGTTGTCAGCTCTGCGCCGAGTCAGCGCAGCTACTCATGATAAGGCCCAGTCTGCTGCAAGGTCAGTGCATTTATAAATTGGCAAATTTATTGATCTGTTTCAGAATTCTAGACTTCGCATAAGCATAGACCAACATTCTAAAAGTACATACACTATACTGAAAATTGGTCAAACATTTTTTTTGTTTCTGCTTTCACTCTGCCCTCCACCTGCTGCTAAATGATATATTTTACATCGTTTTCCATTTTTTTAAACGTTGAAGCTGTGGTATTTCATGGCGCACGCACAAACAAAATGCATTTCATACCTTTTATAATAAAGGGAGCATTTATTCAACATCTCTTCATGGCACTGAAGCCTTTTCATAACTTATTTCTTTAACTCATTTCTGGGTTGTTTCATTTCAGCCATCCGTATGCAAATCTCCAGACACAGTTACTAAATTAACTTTATAGTGAAAGTGAAGTGTTTCTTTTCACCAGTGTTTAGCGTGTCTTTCAACCTTGACATCTAGCTAATTTTGTGAATTTGTGCGCAATGAAAGGCCTCCTTTCTTTGTAATTGTTTCATCCTTTTTAAACTTGGTAACACAATCCACACAAATACACTCCATATCTTGCCACATAAACCCAATCAGCATATTTTCACTCAACCCCACACACTTACGCACCACACAATTCAACTCTAAACATTTCCATTCCACACCACATCATTCGACAACAAACCACTTAATTCAACATAATTATACAACACACATACATCCAATCCACACCACAGAATTTCACATCATGCCACAAAATTCAACAGCATACCACATAATTAAACTTCACTACATACCACTCCACAAAATACCATTCCACATAATTACACTCCATGACACACAATCCCACTTCGCATGATTCCAATACATTCAATACCACATAACTACTATCCACATAATTTCACTGCACACCATGCTACATAATTCTACTACACAGATCCACTCCATACCACACAATTCCACCACACACAATTCCACAACTAACAATTCCAATCCAACCCACATAATTCCACTCCACACCACATACATCCACTCAAAACCAAAACACATGGGTAAACGACATTGTCATTTACAACGCCAATAGCACTAACTCTTACAAATCCGAGACCTATTGCATTGCAAATGCTTGTTTATTGTTCCAACTACTGCTCCTAAAACGTGCTTAACTGGTAAGCTTGCCGATGGGTTTTCTGAAAGCTGTAGTTAAATCTGCTGAGCAGTGCAAGAACAATTTATGGAGTGAAAACTCCAAGGTGGACAGAATTTCCCTACATTGCATTTATGCAGAGATAACTCATTCCATATGCAGAAGCCTACACACTGACTATGAAATATACTTCGGGCTGGCACCAAAATGTATACTCATCTTGCAAAAAATTACATGCAGATGTTCACTGTGTTTTAGAAGTGGGTATGCTATTATTTTGTAAGGAGTGGTAGTATAGTAAAGCAAACACAAATATCATAAGGAGAAATTGTTTCCAGGCGTTCCACAGATCCTTTCAGTTTTCAGCTGGAGAGCATTGCCTTACCAGACAGTGTCTTATTTCAGGTTTTGAACGACAGTAAAGAATCTACAAGCACAGTTTCTTCTAAATGCGGCACGCATTATGCAAAGTACAGGAACACTGAGGGCCATATTATCAAGAACGGGCGATAACATATCGCCGCTTTAGCGGCAGGAAACTGCCACTAAAGCGGCGATAAGGGGCTTGATAATATGCCCTATAGAATTCCAATAGAAGCCCAGGTTTGATGTCCTTCACACCAGAACCTGGTCTACTATTGGAATTCTACAGGGCATATTATCAACCCCTTATCGCCGCTTTAGCGGCATTTTCCTGCCGCTAAAGCGGCGATAATGTTATCGCCCGTTCTTGATAATATGGCCCTGACTTTATTTAGTTGTGTGTCTTAAGTTTAAACTATCTCGGAAGTCGAACAGACTGCCTAAAATTAATAGTGAGTCCTCATGCTCGGTTTCTCTAAGCCTGATAGGATTCTTTTATATTTAGGTCTGGCTATAATTGAGCTATAATTGAGCATTAGCGTCAAGAGTGTGCCATTTTTTGTTATTGGTGGTGAAGACAGAATAAGCTCAATCACCGTTAAAATGTATGAAGTATAGTTCCTCGAGGTGAGCAGGAGCTAGAAAGACCTCGAGCCTCCTCGAACAGCAACCAACCGTCGCCTACTGCATCTCTTGTAGAATCACAACTCTGCTTCACCAGTCTCACGTTCCCCATACCAATCCTATGACAAGACACCCCAAATGTCCTCCCCTACAAAACCAGACCACCATCACAGACAAAATAATTGAACAATACAGAGGTTCGAAAAATCCTTAAAACAAACCACACTTTGACTGATCCCAGTGCTCTCACAGACCGAACCTGCTTCTCACAGACAGTAAGCTCAATGACTCCCCTCTTTTTCTATTCACACATGAAACACTGTTGGGATCTGACATTTTCCCTCCGTCAACTCGCACCACATTTCTAATCCGTGAATTGCATATAATGGCTCGGACAGGCTGAAAAAATGCAAAACGGGCATTTGGCGCTATTTTTGTAGCGCAAAATATCATGACCATTTTGAACACAGGGATGCATTTTCCACAAAAAAATGGTCCACAAACGCAAGCACCGCAAACAGCAGCCACTCGCTTTCTGGTTGTTCCCGTCAGGGCCGTTTCTAGGTGTTTTGCCGCCCTAGGCGAGAATTGAAAAATGCCGCCCCCTCCCTTTTACAACCATCACTCTCTCCCCCAGTCATCCAGGGTACAAGAATTAATGCATTAGATATAAAAGAACTTGCATTCAACATTAAACAAAAAACACATCAATTAAGTCATATGGAGACTAAGCGATTTGCTCAGAATCACAGGCTGCTGAGCCGACGCTGAGACTCGGCCTGTTTCCCAGTTCTAAAGTCAGCAGCTCTGGCGGTTTCCCCACAATCTCTTAGAAATGAAAGTCAGTGATTATCACGTGAGAGCATGTTTGTTTTACTTCTGGGACCTTTAGTTTAGGTTGTGTGTCTTACGGATTCACATTGGGAAACAATATATTTTTGGCATATCTAACAATTGTGGAGTTTCCTTTGACAAACGTTTTGATTGAGTTTGTCACTCGCGCAAAACCACGTGCACTGGTGGAGCCAACAGTAAGTAGAGCGGCAACACCAGCAGCATGTGCGTAGCCCTGACATCCCTTAATGCTGCCTGTAGAGTCAGCTCACGCATAGGCCTGGGGCCCCCCAACTGCCAAAATTAAGTGACTGGTTTTTAATCCTAGTTGCTTATGCTGCTATATAATGTTTTATAAAGGTTTACTTTTAGCGCTGCGGCGAGCAGGGTGATAAATGTGCTCAACAGTTATCAGCGCAGTTAGTGGCTGGCTTCAATAGCTCATTTTGGTCGGCTCAGCATTAACTAATGTTTTTCGTCGAGTGAGGCTGAGCTCACATTTGCACCAGTTTTAAAGTCTTCTTAGTTTATCATTGCTCAAATGGGTGTAATTACTGATATGTATATGTTTCCCCTGCTTCATTGCTTGAGTTTTGCTCGCAAAAAAGTGTCACTCATAGTCGTTGAAATGTCACTCATAATTACACTTTAATTATGAAAATGTCACACATAGCAATTTGAAACCTTGGCAGCTATGTAGCCGGTGCATTCTATTCAAGGAACGCTTATTGTGACTGGCAATGGCATTGGTACAGCGCGTACCTGACCAGGCCTTAAATAATTAGCCCCCTATATTTTTTACATGATTTGAACTACCCTGCCTGCCGCTGCCAGCCGACCCGGTTCCCATCCCGGCCTCCCCCGGACCCCGGTACCTGATAGGCCTGCAGGCGGGCCGCAGCGCCGCGGTAACTCTCTCTCTGCTCTGCCTCTGCCTGCCTCTTTTTGCCGGCCGCGCGCGCATAGGCACAACCCCCGCGGCCGCCTTGGCGCGCCGCGGCCGAACGAGACCTCGCGTCACGTCACCCTGGTCATCATGATGATGTCGACGACGGTCTAATTTGAAGACGAGCCGGCGCCGCGCCCGCGCTACACCTACACTACCTGGTAGTGGTAGATTCATTCAATAATAATAATAGAACGAAGTTAGGACAGAGAAGAGAGTAAAGAAGAACTCTCATGTTTTTAACTTTTGCCACGGCACGCCGCACGGCCGCCGGCCGCCCTCCACCTTTTGCCGCCCTAGGCAGCCGCCTAGTCTGGCCTAGTGGTAGAAACGGCCCTGGTTCCCGTGAGCTCACACTAAATATATGCTGTGATTGGCATGCAAATATGCAATGTAGTTTAATAGCGTAATTTGGGGGATTTCGAGTAACAAACATAGTGCAAAATTACCAAAATTATGTGCGATTATGCCATTGTAATGGAAATTTGGCCCAGCCCTACTTTCCACCTGGATCATTCATTACGCTTCTTTCATTCTATATATTCTTGTTTTTTTGCTACTGCTACCTTTACCATTATCTTTGCATCTTTCACACAAATTCATTTGCTCCAGTGCTTTCATGTACTTTGTGTTCATTTTTCGTCTCTCAGTCCTTCAAATTGCACCCGCAGTGGTTCAATGAGGATTCGACCTGAATGCCATTAACATCTTCTCAAGTTCTTCTTTTTACTCTCTCAGATGTTACTGACACCATAATAAAGTTCATGATTGCTCTCTACCATCTCATTGGTCTTTGGCTGGGTGAAAACTCTTGCGTCTCTTTTTGCATGGGTTTAAATGCACTAACAGTGATCATAACCTCGGGAACAGCCTCCATCTAAAATACTTTCTTTGGCAAGCCCGTTACATATGTGGTCCCTCGTTAAAAGTTGAAGGGAAATCGTGATCCAGTCAGAAAAGGAAGTTAACAGATGCTCTGGGATTCCTAGTGATGTAGTTACTAAACACTAACACTGCACCTGATTCCACTATGAAGCCCACAGAATGGCCTGATTACTTACAAGAAAACTTCATTACCTAGAGACATAGTTGTCCTTGTACTAGCCAATCCACCTCCAAGTACAGGGGCTTAAAAGCCCAAATTTTGTTTTTTTAACATCCTTCCACTGGAAGTACAGGAATAAGAAGCTTACACTGTATTAGTTCATCCTGCAAATAACAAGTAAAGAAACCATGCCTATTGCTCCTGTCTTGCATGGCTTTGACAAAGACATGTAGGAGTCAGGGTCATCAAGATTGCCATTAAAGAGTCAAGGCATACAAAGTAATCACTCAGCCTCGCCCCAGGCTTATCTATAAGGAAATAGCAAGCAGTAAGATGAGCATGGAAGAAAAACAAAGACCCATAGAAAAAATGCAGCACACATAAAATATACTTAAAACTATAGCTACATTACAAAATATTGGTACTCTGTACAGCAAAACTTAAATCACCACCAGAAGGAAGAAACTGAAGCTTGCAATGTTTGAGAAAAGCTTTAGGTAAAGCCTAGATGTCAGCAGGGAAACATCAAGAAGAGAAACTCCTCTACCCTTAGCTCAACAAACTGCCTAACCCTTGGTGGAATGACCCAAAATGGAAACAGGGAAAGGCACTCCAGACTGAACGTAATCCATGGAGGTCCCACATCAGAACCGTTTGCTAAGAGTAGCAGCCAAAGGTTTCGCACCATGGTAACCAAAGAAAAAAGTATAAGTAGAGAGTCAGGCAAACAGAAAGATCTATATAAATCTGCATCGCTCTCCCTACATCCAGTATATGGAGGATTGAATCTTCGGCTGAAGTGGAAGAAATAAGGTAACACAATCTCCAAGTGCAGGTGAGAATGTGAAAGTATTTTTGGGGAAAAATCCAATGAAGGACGAAAAACTTGTCCCGATGGAAAAAGTAAAAAAAAAGGAACAGAACACGAGCGGCAAGTTCTCCTAGTCTGCGAGCAGAAGTGATAGCAACTGAAACAATGACTTTTGTGGATGACATTTTCCAGGAGACTTCTTCTACAAGTTCATAAAGGGTATTTTGTAGACGCCACAGAACAGAAGGAAGGTCCCAAGCAGGGACAAAGGAACTATCTCAAAGCTTCTTAGCAAATGAAGAGCAAAAGATCCTAATTGAACTTAATGGATAGTGAAAAGATTTAAAGGCAACCATTTGACAACACTTGGGAGAGAATTTTAAATCCTACTTGAACCCATCCTATAGAAAATGTAGAAATATTCAGGATTACAGGAGAGAGTGGTCAAATTGAGAGAGGAGCAATAATAAGAAGAAAAAAAAACAAGTGATGGTCTTAAGCTCAAAGAGAGGGAGGTCTATGAGATTGTTCTCTAGAAAGTGCCACCCCTGTGGAAACTCCTAAATCATACAGACATCCCTGTTCAGATTCTAGACTGTCAAGTGTAGCCACCGAAATGAGGATTTGAACAAAATCGGTCACCTGAAGTTTGGCGGGTGGAATATAACTTCGCGCTGATTCTGGACCAAATGATAGTTCTCAAAGGGGAGGGAAGCAAGATGTTCTCGTTCAGAACCCGCTTCTTCTCCTCTGGATTCTAAGAAGAATTATCTCAAATGAATGAATATGGGGAATACTAGGGACTACTGTACACAGAGAGCTATCAAAGACATTAGGATTGCCAGCATCTGAAGAAGAAGGCATGGAGGGATCTGGAAGCCCATTTTTGGTTTGAAGGTCAGACACAACTTCCACCAAGACCTCCTTCTGAATATATTTTTCTTTGGCTTCAATAGCAGGAGAGTCACTGTCTTCCACACATGAGGGGGAGTCATCAGTGTCCCCAGAGTCAATCTCAAGTATCTCAAGGGTGTCACTACCAGACAGAAGGGGAAATACTGCAGTGGCAGTTGGGTTATTACCGAATGGGCTAGCAGAGTGGCTTATGGAGCTGGACTAGAAGGGGTTGACAGTCTCATTTTTAACACTGCTTCCACTGTTTCTTCCAGAAAGTTTTTAAAGCTACAACATCAAGCACCAGAGACTGAGATGAAGGAGAGTTAAACCTGTCATGCCTATGTTTCTTATACCTGTGACTACAGGAGTCAGGTGAAGGAGTACCATCCCTTGAAGTAAAATGTCTCCATTTAGAGGATTGTTTCTGCGAACTTCCCACCATAACTCAGGCAATGGAAACTGATGGATCTAAATATAAAATTACAGTAAAAATTAGGTGATTAGAATCTCAATATATCCAAAAATGTTCACCTTTCTAGTGAAGAGGCATCAATATTTGAGCTCACATCTGAAGAGATGAACTTTCAGTTTTTAAGAGGCCTGGCTTTCGTTTGTGCAACCAACAACAAGGAGATTGAGGGAATGTTTGAATTAACCTCAGCCGCTGGCAATTGCTTGGGGTACATTCTACTCCATGGTTCTTTGCCCACCATGCCACTCTAAACAGAGACCCACCGTATGCATACCAGAGGAACAGTCCAGCAAGAACTGCCAGACCAGGACCCTGCTACATAATAACATAAGCAACCCAACACCGGTTTCATCCTACATGGGCCGTTTCAGTAGGGTGCAGCTTGAGTCTAATGGCATAGTGAGCATGGGAAGCACATCTGTGGGAGAGGTGTGCTGCAGTGGCCAGGGCGGTTGGCTCCGGAGCACGGGGCTCACGGTTTGATCGCCGGCATCAGATCAGCTCAGCATCATGTGACTCTGGGCAATAGCTCACTTAATCTCCCCAACAGAACACAGCGCCTTGAGACCTCTAGTGGTGACTAGTTTGTGCTTTACAAATACCGGCTTACTGGGCATACTCATTGCATTCAGGGCATTCCATCCATCACCTTGTTGTTTGCTGCAGTTGACTTTCATTTCAGTCTGGAAGTCAGGTGCACTGGGAGCAATGAAGCCTTGCCCATCTTCGCCAAACTGCATGCTGACGAGATGGACCTGTAATGGGAACTAAAGGGCATAATAGCCAAGGTGTAGCATCTGGAGAACAGAAGACATATGCCTCCCTTTAAATCTGATGGGAGAGATCTGGATAGCAGATTGCCCTTAAACAACTGCGGGTGAGATGAAGATGAACCCTCTGCAGCAGGATTGCTTATGCAAGGAGGCAAAGGAGAAAGATGGTTAATGAGAACACATTTCCCATCGAGGACAGGTGCTAGAGCACCAGGAGTCTCTTCCCAGAGAGCTAGGAACTAAAAACAAGATGAACTACTGGGGTGTTACCCTCTTACACCTCTCTGTCCAATGGGAGAAATATTTTGTTTTCCAGAAAAAAGCAAAGTTGGCCATTTAGGTGCCTTTCCATGGATTGGTTGGGTTACTTCTCATAGATAAAGACTGGGACGAAGAAGAGACATAAATTAGCAATGAGGGATAACACACTTAATGCACATTTTCCTTCTTTCCAAGGTGTGTAACATTTCCTCTACCAGATACCATCGTCCTGCTGTGACCCTCAATATATTCTTTCAGTTATATGCATTGCAATGGAAATTCAAACTGTAACAGCATTTCAATTTCTCAATAATAGTTAAGAGGACACGTACCATGTGGCAAAAATATGCAGTAGCAAAACAAGGATTTGATGTGAAGTGATAAAGTCAGGATAATAACAGACTATAGCCATCACCTAAGAAACGTTGGGAATAAAATAACAGGGATTTGGATTGTATTTTAAGTTCTTCTTAGATGTGGTACAATTTGTAAACTCTGAACCTACTGTTTTTCCCTGAATACTAACTACCCTGCCTCTCCCCTAGTACCTCCATTCAATTCTCATTAGTGCTTAATTTGAACCAGTGGTTTCCGCTGTTTGACACCACCAATTGATGGTGGTGCTGTTTGTCCAATTTAGAGATTAGTACAACAACAGTTGTTTATTAATTCAATATGCATTAAAATTGACTGATGCAGCCGCCCAAACCATTCTTATGCAGTCCTGGAATAGCCTAAATTGTCACACTTGTAGGTGTGTGAGGGTAGTAGTTGTGTTAGTATTTTCATTGGAAGCACTGGCAGGGGCAAAGGGCGGTGCATGCTGCAGAAGCCTGTTTATGTGGGCTCTTGTACTTCTTTTTTATAATTAAGTACTGATTTTGACCCCAGGAGATTCACTATGACAATAGTAATGGAGGTTACCATGGGGCTGCACTGCTCAGAGGGTTTGGGTTCTCTTAGGGGCTGCTGTTAGAGAAGCTAGAGAGAACACGAAAGTGTAGCAATAGTAGTGAAATCTAGTGAATCACTCCTCTGTGCTGATGGACGTAGATTTAAGTTTTTCCATTTTGGGTCTAAGGCCATAGGAATGTGCCCAAGGTCCTGAAGCTGCTGAGCAAAGAAAAAGCTAACACGTTGTCAACAATGAGGCCACTTATGTTTATACCTATGTTGCTGATAGGAGAGACTCTGTGTAAGGAGTGTGCACAGTTTCCTGAGCCTATCTGTAGTTTTGGACAATTTTATTGTGTACCCCAGATGGTATTCTGGTTAAAAGGTGTTTCAAATCAAAATAGCCTCTATGAAAACGAGTCTATAGTTCACTAACATGAGGGTTCACCCGGTAGTGGACAACCTATCACACCTGCACAGTAGCTCTTTGTATGCTCTAGTCCTCTCTGAGTGGAATAAGGCCCAGTGGCGTATTTCCGTTTTAAAGAGGTCAGGACCAGAGATGGTGAAAGCTGCAGGACCCAACATCAAAGGTTTTTCTGTTCCATGTAACGTGTGCGGTGGCCCACATGTTCGTCAGGGTGAGGATCTCAATGTATCTCCAACCCTACTTATCCATCTCGATTTCTGCAATCCAGGAATTGTACTCCCTCCCCCCCCTCCACCCAACTCACCCCAAAATAGGCAAGTGCGAAACCTCTACGGGGCAGGTTATGACTAACACAGGGCAGGGCGGTCCAGAATCAACGGTTCCAGCCAGTAAGACGGCCCAAGAGAAGTAGTCTGACAGTCTCTTCTGCTGAGAAAAAGGCAAAATAAGTGCTAAAGATACCAAGTATTATTGCATTATGGGGTGGGCCAGAGATGAAAAGAAGATGATACACAGATGCTGAATGATGCCTTAATTAGAGTACGGGATGGACAAGGGGTGCTTCTCCAAACTCAATTGTCTTCCTTGGGATTAGCTGAGGGTCAACATTTGTTCGGACATGAGGTTGGGATCTGGCCATGGTCATCAAAAGAGTGTGACCCAGTGGGGGATCAACCTTGGGTATCAATGCATGGGGTATCAACCTTGGGTATCAATACATGGGGTATCAACCTTGGGTATCAATACATGGGGTATCAACCTTGGGTATCAATACATGGGGTATCAACCTTGGGTATCAATACATGGGGATCAACCTTGGGTATCAATACATGGGGTATCAACCTTGGGTATCAATACATGGGGTATCAACCTTGGGTATCAATACATGGGGTATCAACCTTGGGTATCAATACATGGGGTATCAACCTTGGGTATCAATACATGGGGTATCAACCTTGGGTATCAATACATGGGGTATCAACCTTGGGTATCAATACATGGGGTATCAACCTTGGGTATCAATACATGGGGATCAACCTTGGGTATCAATACATGGGGTATCAACCTTGGGTATCAATACATGGGGTATCAACCTTGGGTATCAATACATGGGGTATCAACCTTGGGTATCAATACATGGGGTATCAACCTTGGGTATCAATAAATGGCTCTTGGCGGATTGAGGGCAACAGATTATCAGCACAAAGCTGCTAATAACCCTATTGCACCTCCTACTGCTTAGCAATAACAGGTGTAAATTGTGCTTGTCCTCCTCAAAGGAATTTCCTTTAGCTCAGACCCATAATTTTGGGAGGGCAGTAAATAGCCGGTATTGCCTGCAGTCAGGCAATATTGCTCAATTATTTTGGGAACCAAAACAATTATTTGACTTAATTTAACACATAAAGAAAACATTAATACATCCACCCTACTGCAAAGGTGTAAGTGTAAGTACAAGCCTGAAAATAAATACACTTGATACGTTGTACTGGATGTTTAGTTAACCAAGAAGTCTGGACAAAGAAGCTAGAAAAACGACCGTTCGAAATAGGACAAACTTGAGCTTTTAGTCTGGAGATTTAATTTCATTTAATACAATGTCAACAAATGAGACAATTTAAGTGTTCACTACTTGGCTCCACAATGAATGAAATGCAGACCTTTAATTTGAAAAACGTTCCAAAAGCTAGAACATCACTCGCCATGACTTACGGACTTAATATAAAGAAAACTAATTTATCACTCCAAAAAATAATTAACTTTTTCTCCAAAGACATAAACAAAGTTTATGATTAAAATAATTGGCCTATAATGTGGAAAAAAAACTCTACAGCTGACCTGCGGCTCAGGCTCATGTTGCTGAAAGTAAATTATAGATAATGCTCGACCCCCTCCATAATTAGTTTAATTCGTTTTTCTAGACGCACTCACATTCTTTCCTTACAGCACCAGCGAATATGAACATTTGGTCTAGGAGAGTATGAGACCTAGTCCATGTTGAGAAGTTGTTTAAATGAATTACTGCTGCTGAGGCTAATACTTAAACTAAATCCTAAGAATTATTTAATACGATTGAAAGAAGACGAAACGTTCTTTGAAATGTGCAGTTAGCAAGTATGCAAGTGAATTCACCAGAATGCCAGGGGTGGAAGAAAGAACACGCATTGGCAAAGCCAATAGGTCTAGCTCCGCGAGAGCTATTGGCAATTTGTTTTAGCCATTATGCCCACCAGTGTGGCTGCTGTTCAGCATGACTCAAAGTTAGTGATGTGGAGTGGAGTGAGGTGATGTGGGGTAGACTGGAGTGGGGTAGATCTGGGTAGAGTGGAATGGGGTAGATTGGGGTAGAGTGGAGTGAGGTAGATTGGCATAGAGTGGAGTAGAGGCTGAGTGAGGTAGAATGGAGTGGGGCTAATTGGGGTAGATTGGAGTGGGCTAGAGTGGGGTAAATTGGAGAGGGTGGAGTGGGGTAGATTGGTGTGCAGTAGATTGGTGTGAGGTCGATTGGAGTGGGGTGTTGGGTAGTGTAACATGACAGATTGAAGTGGGGTAGATTAAATTGGAGTAAATTGGAGTGGAGTGGGTTAGACTGGGGTGGAATAGGGTAGATTGGAATGGAGTAGATTGGGGTAGATTCGAGTGGGGTAAATAGGAGTAGGGTATACCGGGGTATAGTGGAGTGGGATATATTGGCGTAGATTGGAGCAGAGTGGGGTAGATTGGGCATGCGTGGAGTGGGGTTGGATTGGGGTAGATTGGACTGGAGTGGAGTGGAGTGGAGTGGGGTAGATTAGAGTGTAGTAGATTGGGTAGATTACAGTAGGGTAGAATGGAATAAAGTGGGAGTAGAGTGGGGTAGTTTGGATTGACATAGATGGGGTAGAGTGGAGTGCAGTGGGGTAGCTTGGGGGAGTGGGGCAGATTGGAGTGGTGTGAGGCATATTGAGATGGGGTGGGGTAGATAGCAGTGGGGTGGGGTAGATTGGGGTAGAGTGGGGTAGATTGGCATAGATTGGAGTGGGGGTTGGGGTAGATTGGATTGGGGTAGATTAGGGTAAAGTGGAGTAGATTGGGGTGGTGTGGGTTACATTGGAGCGGGGTAGATTGGACTGGGGTGGATTGGATTGGGGTTGATCAGAGTAGAGTGGAGTGGGATATATTAGGGTAGATTGGATTGGAGTGGGGGAAATTGGGGAAGAGTGGAGTAAAGTGGATTGGAGTACAATGGAGTGGAGTGGGATAGATAGGAGTGAAGAGGAGTAGATTGGACTGGAGTGGGGTAGATTGGAGTGGGATAGATTTGGTGGATTATGGTTGGGTAGATTGGAGTGAAGTGGGGTAGATTGGAGAGGTGTAGATTGAAATGAGATAGATAGGAGTGGGGTAGATGGGAGTGGAGTGGGGTAGATTGGAGTGGAGTTGATAGAGTGGTGTGGGGTAGCTTGGGATGGGGTGGGGTAAATTGGAGTGTGGTAGATTGGGTTTGGGTGGGGTAGATTGGAGTGGGGCAGATTGGATGGGATAAATTGGAATAGGGTAATTTGGGGTGAAGTGGGGTAGGGTAGATTGGAGTGGGATGAGTGGTGTGGGTTAGGGTAGAGTTGGTTAGATAGGACTGAAGTGGGCTAAATTTAGGTGGCATGTGGTAGATTGAAGTGAAGTGGAGTGGAGTAGGTTGGGTAGAGTGGAATGGAGAATGGTAGATTGGGGTAAAGTGGAGTGGGGTGGATCGGATGGTTTGGAGTGGGTAGATTGGAGTGGGGTGGAGTGGGGTAGATTGGAGTGGAGTGCGGTGGAGTGGAGTTGGATAGATTAGAGTGGAGTTGAGATTGGAGTGGAGTGGAGTGAGATAGATTGGGAAAAAGTAGAGTGGAGTGTGGTAGATTGCAGTGGAGTGTTGTGTGGTAGATTATGGTGAAGTGGAGTGGGGTAGATTAGGTGGATTAGAGTAGAGTAGATTAGAATGGAGTGGGGTAGATTGGAGTGGGGTAGACTAAAGCGGGATGATTGGAGTGGGGTAGTTTGAAGTGGGGTAGATTGGAGTGGAATGGGGTCGAATGGAGTGGGTGGGATTGGAGTGGGGTAGAGTGGGGCGGGGTAGATTGCAGTGAGGTGGAGTGGGGTAGATTTGGGTAGAATGGTGTAGATTGGAGTGAAAGGGAGTAGTTTGGAGTGGAGTAGATATGGGTAGATTAAGACGGGGTAGATTGGGATGGAGTGGGGTGGGGTAGATTGGAGTGTGGTGGAGTGGGTTAGATTGGAGTTGAGTGGGTAGATTTGAGTGGAGTAGAGTAGATCGGAGTGGGGTAGATTGTATAAAGTGGAGTGGGGTAGATTTGGGTAGAGTTAGAGTGGAGTGGGGTAGATTGGGTGGATTGGAGTGTGGTAGATTGTAGTGGAGTGGTCTTGATTTTGGTAGATTGGAGTGAGCTTGAAGATAGGCAAGCAAGGATTAAATATTGTTATATTGCAAGAAATTGTAGATTGGAGTGGGGTAGATTGTGGTGGAGTAAGGTAGGTTGTAGAGGAGTTGGATAGATTGCAGTGGACTTTGGAATGGAGTGGGGTAAATTGGAATGGAGTGGGTAATTGGACTGGGGTAGATTGGAGTGGAGTAGAGTGGAGTGGGGCAGATTGGAATGGAATCGGGTAGATTGAAGGGGAGTGGGTTGGAATGGGGTACATTGGAGTGGGGTAGATTGGAGAGGGGTATACTGAAGTGGATTGGAGTGAAGTGGGGTAGAATAGGGTAGATTGGAGCAGAGTGGGGTAGATTGAGTGGGCTGGGGTTGATTGGTTTAGATTGAGTAGAGTGGGATAGATTGGAATGGAGTGAAGTAGATTGCAGAGAAGTGGAGTGGGGTAGATTGGAGTGGAATGGGGTAGATTGGGGTAGAGTGTAGTGGGTTAGATTGTAGTGGAAGATTGGATCATAGTGGAGTGGATTGGGGTAGATTAGAGTGTAGTGGGTTTTATTGGGGTGAGGTGGGGTGGGGTCGATTGAAGTGGGGTAAATTGGAGAAGGGTGGGATAGATTGAAGTAGGGTGGGTAACTTGGGGTAGATTGGAGTGGAATAGAGTGGAGTGAGGTACATTGGAGTGGAGGAGACTGGGGTAGATTGTACCGAAGTGAAGTGGGGTGGGGTAGATTGGAGTACATTGGAGTGGAGTGGGATATTTTGGAGTGGAGTGGTTTAGAGTGGAATGGGGTAAGTGGCATAGAGTGGAGTGTTGTGTTGTGAAGTGAGTGGAGTAGATTGGAGTTGCAAGAAGTCGAGTGGCCTGGTGTGTCGTAGAATGTCTTAGAGTGGAGGGGCGTAAAGTGGTGTGGCATATCGTAGAGTGGAGTAGTGTGTTATAGAATGGAGTGGCGTGCCATAGACTGCAAGGGCATAGAGTGGAGTGGAGTTGCATAGATTGGAGTATACCTGGTGCAGTAGCGCACTGCCATTACAGACAACACATTTTCAATTAAAATGAAAACTACATTTGCACCAAAATACAGTTTTGCTGCACACAAACGATAATGTGTGCAAATGTCATCACCTAATGTATTGATGTGCTTTGATTGTATTCAAATATTTGTTTCCACCTCACTTCAGAATTACAAAAAAAAGTGCTTCATTTGTACTAATTCTGATATCTCCTGAAACATCAGCACAGTTCATTGTTTTCTGTGTGCTAGAAAAAAATCATCCTACACCCTCTCCTCTCACTTTGTTACTCGGCAGGATTGTCACATAAATTCTCTCACTTGAAGTCAGAGAAAGAAAAGTAAACACCAAACTCCCACAGAGGAAAGAGCTTAACATTGGACCTCTGTCTTTGAATGTACAACAAATGTGACAAGATAAAAACAAGATTTTAAGGCCTGTTTACAGAAAGCAAGTTTGTGAAAGGCTACAGTAAGCAAGATTTGGGCAACGAGAGGGACAAACTGAAGCAAGACAGCCTAAAGCAAATTAAGCCAACAAATAGAAAGCTGGAAAATGTGAGTTACAAACTACAAATCCAATGGTAAGTAACGGGAAGAATGCATTCCTAGGTCAGCTTTCTGAATGTCCCCAAGATGTCTTTAGCAAAACTGACAGCTGCGCTGTCTGGTAGGCTTCGGCCTAAAAATGAGTCTCTTTTGCAACTGATTATATTGACTATTCAGCCCCTCGTTACATCAGTTTGCCCTTAGCAGCCTTCTACCTACTGTGAAGGACTAGGATATGGGGATGGAGTGGAAACTAACAAAAGTAAACAGACCTTTTAGAGTTCCGTTATGGGGTATAGATTTAGCTTTTATTAGTGCAGCAGGTGCACATGGCCGACTATGCAAGGGGACCACTCTGCTCCAATTGTGGCTGTTTTATATTACCTTACTGGTGGTCAAGGGCCAATTTTCCTTACGTGTATTATGGCCATGGCCCCTTCACTATGCCACTAATCCCTGGCGCCTCAACACAATCGCTCATGAGGGATTTAACTCATGGACCAAGATATACATAGGCCAAGGCTCATTTTAAAGAAGACATGAAAGGATTTGTTGGTTTCTGAGCCTTGAGAAAGCCATGGGCATATCAGCGATAGGGAGTGAAACATGTGTCAGCTGCTCTCAAATGTTGTACTATACATCAAAAGGCACACCTCATTCTCACCTGAACATGGAATTATTTACTTTAAATAAAGAAGCACATGTTAAACAATGAATGGATGCCACCTTGATTTATTCTGAAAGGGAGGATACCCCTATTCTGCCTTCATACCACTGATCCTTGTATACTTTTTAGTCTTACAGCAATTTTCATGACCCAATAGCAGGGCCGCTGGAATCATGCAAGAGGAGAGGACCAAATGATGCTGCTGGGGTGACTAATTATGTGGTAAGAAATTTAGGGAATAATGCGGCCCTTTTTGTGATAGCGTTACTTCATTATGTTGTCCTTTTTACATATGCTAACATTGTCTGGGCAAATGTTTCACCTCATTAGTACCATTTTACAGCTAGCTACATCAATAAGCCGGAAGGTGTTCAATCAATATTTGTGAAGGGCCTTCAACTGTGCGGCAACATGTATAGCTACGTTTTTAATAACTTTTGATCCATTTGAGTGAGAAAAATGTTTTTGTTAAAAACTGCAAATTATTATGCTGCAGGTGATAGATTCGGTGACAAATGTGGTAAATCAACAATTATGTGGAAAACGACATAGCCTCAGAATCGCATGCCCGATACCAAGAACAGTGTGAGGGCGAAGAATCAAAATGCCAGATGGACTATGATTTTTCTCTGACCGACAGATCAAAGAGAACATGAAAACACAGATTGTCTTTATGGGCACATTGGACAAGTCTGTGGAATGCATTACACTGGTACACTGGTACATTGCATGTTTTTGTATAAATATTAGCAAGAGTGAGTTTGTGGCAAGTGATATTTGGGAACTGAAAGAACTGTTTTAACTTGGGTTGGAATTGGCAAAGATTGCACAGAATGTGGTAGTGTTCCTCTAACCATCATGGAAATACGTTATCTGCAGAAAAACTGGGTGCAAAGACAAAAGGGGGAGGTCCCAAAGGTGCAATTTCCCTTGCTAATTCCCAAAGGAAGTTTTGTTCTGTGATGTAGAGAAAACGGGTGGTCAGAATTATGCCTACTTGGGCACGGAGGAAGAACTTAACTGAAGAAAGTTCAGTTGGTTGGTTTGGTGGGAATCCGTTCAGTAGTTTTCAAGAAATATGCATTTAAAAAAGTACTTGGAGTTGGCATGAAGGGATTAAAACGATAAAGCTATCAGGGCTGTTGAATCCTTGGAGGATCCACGGATCCAAAAATTGAAAAAATAAAAGAAATCATATTGGCTGAGGGAGCTTTTCTTCTCATCAGCCATTTAGGACGTGCAGATCCTAAGAAGGATCTTTGGCTCTGAAATGAATGATTGGCTGGCCGCAATACTAGAAGAAAATGTGGCAGACACCATTACAGGGCTTGGAGATGCATAAGGGGTCATAAGGGGGTAGGGGTCTGGGGAGAGCATACCATGACCCCCAGGACCATGTGGGGAGGGGTCCCAAATGTATCCTCCCTGTGTTTAAAATTAAGAAAGAAAGTAAAAAAAGTGTTGTGGGATGCACAGATCAAGAGGCTGGATCCACAGATCCCAGTGAGGCCCTCCTGTGTAGTTCCACAAATCCTCCCCAGATCCTTTAATCCTAGGAGGATCTAAGAATAATCCTAGGATTCAAGGTTCTGAGGAAGATAGACAGATTTAAAATAAATTCTTGAAAAATTCCATTTTGCAATCGATGCACAGTGGGATTCATTGCCCACAAAGAGTTGGCCTTTTCCTGTGGGCAGCAGGATGTGGCCACCCACTGAGGGTTAAGCTCAGGGCCTAGACAGAGACCAGATCCTTCGTCCAACCTCCACTTTGCACAGCAGGGATTTGCAGACAGTGGACTGCAGAGGCCAGGCCCTGCGGCTAACCTCTGCTTGGTTGCCCACACAAAAAGGGATGGCGGCAGGGCCCTGCCCTGCAACCAACCTCCACTGTGCACTGCCTTCAGTTGTGCACCAAAGGGGTAGGCCACTCATGGAGGGTTTGATGCTGGGCTTGGTCTCTGGCCAGGCTCAGTAGCCAATAACCGCTGTGAGTTGCATGCAGGAACTGGCCATAGCCCAGGCCCTGTGATCATGGCTGAAGTCTGTGCACAGTTGGCTGCCCATAGAGGGTTGGCCGCCTGTTGCCAAATCCCACTATGCACAACTGAAAGCACTGGGAAGCATGAGTTAGTTGCTTGTGGAGGATTGGGTGTACGGCCTGGCCAGAAATTTACCATAAACAGAGGTCAGGTCCAATGAAATATTAGTTTAGAATATATTAAAAAAACAGAGAGAATTCACTGAAAAAACTAAGGTTAAAGTGATGTTATAGTTAGGTTTAATAATAATATTTAAACGTACTCTAAAAAAACAGATATTCACAAAAACACAGTTAAAATGCAGTCATGCTCACAAAATAAAACCTAAAAAAACTCACTGAAATTCACCAGTTATAGTTCAGTGAACTAACTACAACTGGCACCGCCATCATGAACTGCTTGTGACCTCACATATTACATCACCCGACATATTAAATGATATCATTGATGACATCTCAAATGACATCATTAATGAAATCACTGATGACATCATCCTGGATACTCTTATTCACATTACTCCATAAACCATAAAATAATTGTAGCAAAGAGTCTACAGTAATATTCAGCATAACATTTCTGTGTGCACACATGTTGGCGCAAAGAATGGACATAGGATACTCCATGGCATCAAGTGTACCTATGTATGGTGAAAGGTAAATAGTGCACAGTTTACTTACTGGTAAAGGTTTGTGTGCAAGCTGCAAGTCTTCTTAAACAAGATAATGGTTAGATGCACCTGGTGTGATGTGATGGGGCAGGTTTCAACATAGTTTCCTGTCTTAAGGGACATGCCTCTTGGCAAAAATCTGTGAGAAAAGCCAAAGCTTCTATTCGCAATAGATTATCCACCTGTGGATGTCTAGGCATATGCCCACGTTAAATGGTTGTCATACACTGCTGTAGACAAATTATATTTAAAGATGGGATTTAGAAGGTGTGGATATTTTATTGTGGCACTTCCTTGTAGATTTTGAGTCATTAATCATGAATGTACTATGTAAGAGTGACACACACAGACATGTTTCAGTTCACAGTGTGAATGTAAGCATGTCTCTAAAGTTGTATTGTATTGTAATTGCATTTATGTAGCACTTACTACCTTTAATTCTGGCATTAAAACGCTTTGTGGCCAGTAGCCCGCTGATCTAGAAACACAGGGTTAGTGATTATTCAATGCTTATTATCTGTTGTTGGTTATTGGGGTTAGTCTTGTATTCTCAGGAAACTTTTCCATTCTTTTCCTCCAGTTTCTTTGTGGTATACTAAGTTAAAAGGAGTCAGGTGAGGTCATTAGAGTGATCCCATGTGAATGGAAAGAGGGAGGTGAAGTTAGGCAAGCAGATATTAAAAATTGTTATATTGCAAGAAATGGCTACACAGGAGAGTTTGTGATTGGTGGGGAGTAGTATGATCAGTTTGCAGAAATGTAGTGTGGAGTGACACAGATAGGCATGCGATAGAGTAGGCTATACTCAGACAGTGAGAAATGCAGAGGATAGGAACGGGTGAGCTGGTAAACCCAATGGTTATGGGGGCCACTAGGTTGCTTGGTGTGGAAAGGGTTGTGGACCTCCTCGTCCTCTGGCCATTCACGTTCTGTTCTTGAATGAGCTGTCAGAGTCACTCGAGCCCGAGTCATCAGTATTGCTCCACTGATCCGAGTTCGATGTCCATTCATCCGTATTACGGCGCCACACTCTCACTCCCCTCCGATTTTTTTTTCTTGGGTTGTTGTGCTTGATAATCCTCTGATGTATAGGGGTATACTTTCTCCAGGGAAAACCTTTCCAGGTCTTTCTTGAGTTTGTTCACTTTGTACTTTATGAGGTCTTCTTTGGTCTCGTTAAGAGTTTTAGTTATTTCTTCTAGCTTTTTTTTAAAAGCTGTGATTTGTACAGAGCATTTTAATTGATTCTCTAGAATCTGAATCTCTACAATAAGGATCTCTGCTGTTTCCTTGGCTGTGTTGATCAATAAGATCAGCCAGTCTTTCGTACATTTCCAAGCAATTTTAGACCAATTTGTCTTAAAAAGTTTATTATCTAGAAAGAATTTAGGAGCATTGGAAACAATCAGGCCTTGTGGGGCAATGTTGCCCCTCAGATATTCTATTGGTCCATCTCTACCCGCTAGTGGACAGCGGTTGCACCTTTTGAAGAGTTACTTGTACTGGTGTTGCGTTAACAGTTGCTGATTACATTTTGTTTATTTTTCGGCTTAGTTTGTGTGGCCGAGTAACGAGAGGCGGACGATGTATTATTGAATACGCGTCTGCAATGTTTTTTGCCCTTTTCTTCTTCTTTTTGTTTCTTAGTAGAATGTGTGTGGTTATTTTGTTGCTGCCTAGTCGGTAGAAGTGGTGTAAGTTGGCGGTCATGTTGCCAGTTCTGTGGGCTCAAGATAAAAATAGTTTGAGTACATGTTGATTTTCAATCTTCTTCCCGAGTGTCACAAACAACAAGGGGCCCACACAGAAATACAATTTACTTTTACTGCAACTCCAGCAATAACAGCTCGTTCAGGGGGTAACCCCCAGCATCATATTGTTTTTACATATACTTTCCTTGTAGACTTTTTCTAACATATTTTTGTTCTGTATATACACCTATAGCTCTGCACGCTTTGAAGGGACTGTTGATAGTAGAGCTGATCCTTACACACATATTGATGGTAAGGTTGTTTCTAGATTCTCACGCAGACCCACTTCACATAAGTTTTGATGTGCTGGTGATGGATACTGGTTTCTTATATTACAATCTATATGAGGAACTGTTTTTAAATTTATGTTTTATTTTCAGCATCTAGTGGACTTTATCAGACGACGGTGCAACAACAACAGACATTAATGTGACTCTATGGCTTTTTTGTTACTTTATTTCATACATAGCAAAGTGACATATACACTTTGGTCCTGAAGAATGCCAAGAACTTTTTCTACTCCCGCATGGCAGAAATATGTTGACCAGAAAGTAGGGTAATACCCATAATCCCTATTTCACTTAGCTTTTTTAATCCTATCCACTGGGGGCACCGGAATAAAGATGTTTTCGCCCACCAGGAGATAATTTTATTCACTTTTTTCCTTATATATGTTTGCACTCTGCCCCTCTCTTCCCACATAGGAAGTAGTAATTATTGTGCTTAGAATACCCCTGCTCCTCTCCTGCGGGAGAGTCGTAGCCCACATTGGGTGCCTTGCGGTTCCAGTGAGAGGAGGGGACCCTATGATGAAGCATGTCACCCTTGGGTGAGTGAGGGTTCTTGTCCTAACACAGTGGTGCTCTCCCAGTTCCTTTTCTCCCCACCCACGAACATAGTGTGTGTTTAATAATAAAGTTATTATCACATTTGTCTTGTCAAATTCTTTGGGGAAGAGTTTTTAAAAATATTTAGGTTCAGGCTTTGCTCTTTGCTACTGCGCCCACTTTCTGTTGCCAACCCTTGGCTATTGCTCGATTAATAAAACTAGTCATGGCCTCATGAGTAGCAATTTTTAAAATACATTTGTCTAGAGGTGGGTGAGCCACATAAAGGTTAAGCCAGGCTCGAGCCAGATGCTGGGCTCAGGCTCAGGTCAAGGCTTTCTTGCAACCTTGAGCCCAAAATAAGTGGAGCTTTCACGTGGCTCCTGCCTGCCACACTTGCTGTACTCTTATGAACAACGTTAAAAAGAAAGCATTAACATTTGACATAAAAAGGAGAGAAGAATAGATACTCCATTAGAAGCTGATATGTACAAAATGAAACCTGGAATTAATCTCGGATTCCCCACTAAACTAAACCCTATGATCTTAGACAAATATTTTGTTTTACAAATCTCCCTTTTAATTCATTACCTCTCAATAAACCTATAATGTGACTTATTAACGTCAAAGCTACCACATGCTAAAGAAATATGCTTTTTTTTATTTTGAAGAGACTATCCTATTTTACATGACGTTTGTTGGATGATTTACATTGCAAACATCTCCAGGGCTCGGCTCATGCAAGGTCTCTTAGAAAATGTTACTTCAGTTTACGTGAACTAGGATTAGTAACCTCCGATGCATTTGGTAGTTTAACAGAGAAATGATTGACTCCTCTATCGCTTTGGAACATATGTGGACATCATTATACCAGGTGAACATTAAATGACTCAAAAATAGAGGCTTTTAATATTTTTGCCTCTGTAGTGGCCTTAACAGACCCGTACACCGGATACAGAACAAAAGGGCAGTTTAAATTTAATCCAACTGAGTGAGAGAAAGTAAGTTTTAGGGCCACAAAATTGTCTTCCAATTTAAGTTTCATTGAAAAAATGTGATGGGATGTTCAAAATAATGCAACAAATAATGTATTGGGCACTTCTAGTAAGTGGAAACCAAACCTTAATGAAAATCTCTAAAGTCAATGTTTCCAGGGATCTAGCTTTTATGGAGGAAATAACATATTTATATCCCCAATGTAATGGTTCCTGACTGATCTACTTGCTATATACTAATACTACAATACTCAGAATCACTCCATGAACGACTACCAATTAACTGACAGTAGAAAACAATGGCAAACAAGCCTTGGCATAGTCAATAGGACCGGCATTTGATTTAATTAAAAGTGCTTATTCATAAATTGCGGATTCTGTATGCGTGTTTGTGGGATTCTTGAGGTCATGAATGCGTGAATGAAACAACATTTGAAAAAATGGTTGCATTAGTGACTGAATGAATGTGTGAGTTAATGCATGGATGGAAGCATGGCGATTGATGGATGAATGTAAGAGTGATTAAAAGCATGAATGAGTGATGCATGAGTTAAACAAATGGGTTAATACATTGATGGATATTTGGGTGAATAGAGGATTTAATGAATGAATAAATACTTAAGTGACTGCAAGTCTGAAAGTATGAAAAAGTGATGAGACATTAAGTGCATGGATGGATGCATGGTTAAGATGTGTAAGATGATAAGTGAGCAAGTAACTTCCAGTTACATTCATATTTTTATTTTATGCACACTAGGGCATGTGTGTGCCTTACACCTGCACCTGTTTCTTTTTTGGGGCACCTCAGGGGGCCTTAAGTCCCCGTGCACCTTTGCCTTTGTATTACCTAATTTGTGATTACCAAATAGGTCATTGCAATTTAGGTAATGCATGACCATTCGCACCTTTGGGCCTTGAGGCCCATAGGAACGAATGGAGTCGCAATTACAAATAGCGATTCCCTATTTGCGTTTGCGATTTTTAAGAAATCGCTATTAGGGAATCACTATTTCCTGTATGTTTTGTTACATCACATTTAGCGGTTACCTATTTGCGATTCGGTAAAAATTGTGAGTTTCACTCATGTGGCCCTAAATGCGGTAGCTTATTTCAAAACTTAGAAACAAAAATATATTTTTCATGTGCCTTGAGAAAATTAAATCACCAATACAATAAAGTCAATGACGTTATAGCCCAGCCCTTTTAAACCCTAGTTGTAAGGAGTAAGTCCTCTTATCTTGCTGCTAAGCCGGACAAGTACATTAACTTTTTATATACTATAATTGCTTTTGACCGATATTGTAAGTGACACATTGTGTCAAATCAATTATATTGGCAGAATTATTTTTCTTCTTATTCTTCTTCCTCTCAGTGTTAAAGAAAATCTGCTCACACTCTAGTTGTAATCTGAAACGGTTAATTAAGAAAAGAAAAGAAAATTTCCGTGAAATCACACATTTAGATGACCAGGGGTCAACCATCAAACCCTAGTGGAACTATCTCCAGAAGGTACAAAATTATAAAATTCTACACACAGGTTTCAAATGAAAACTTGTAAATCAAAAGGAGTACACAGATGTCTATGTCTGAGATCACGAGAAAGGAAGAAGATACATTTCCGATAGTTTCTGAATGTAATTTTTTTCGTCTGCGGAAGATGAGCTTCATTTCTCGGTTTGGAAGTCAAGATGTGCATGAAAGCCTCTAAACATCATAGATGGGCACCTACTGCAGAAATTGTTACCACAAGCACGAAAACATGGCTGCAGCAGTTTAGTTAGCCTAAAGCAGGAACTTGCATTTCCACCAGATACTCTTCACTGAGTCACCTTTTCGTGGTGCTTTTGCACCCTTACAGCACAACTCATAGTTTGAAAAGCAAGGCATGGGGAAATCATTACTAATTTATCTGGTACATCAAATATAGATATAGAGGAGGACATTACATTCCTTTAGGAAAAATTCTCTAGATTCATCAGAACAGAAGGCTGTAGTGGCCAAGATTATTGGTAAGTCAGTGGCACAAGTTCTTTTAGCGTCCTGAAAGACATCCGTTGCTTAAGCAGGTCAGGCATTTTTCCTCATATAGAGACAAAGAAATCACATAGCCTGATCAAGTCAGGTGCTATTAGAAACAATCTTTGTCATTAAAACATTATAAAAAGAGAACATGCCTCCAGGGAGGAGATCTCACCTGTTCGTTGTTGTTTTTCATTGATTTCAGACTCTGTCAGTCCAATAACTAGTCATTATCAGGGGCAGACCCTTCAGCTAGGAAGTAAATAAACAGGCAAAGACGAACTCACAAAGAGTGACAGTTGACTTGATTGTCGATACAGACAGTAGTGTCATTTTCTCTCTTTATTCTTTATTTGGCAAATGCTGCCATAACAGTACACATAACTACAGTTCACATGAACACTTTAAAATAATAAAATGAATAAAATCCTTAAAACCATGATAGAAATCATTGATGGACATATCTTGTATAACAACTTAATCAAAGGCAATACTAGCCATGGAATTTCAGAGTGTGGCTGGTGCCAATGGCTTGTACTTCTGGGTTCCAGTCGCACCTCATTTGGGAGGGTCAATAAATTAGAGGGTGGGGATCGAATTTTATACGGATCACAATAATAGCAACAATAAATAATGCAATACAGTACTTAAGGCCCAACACTACCCTGTCTGATTCTCCATACTCCCATTAAAAATTGGTACAGAGCAAACATGGTCAATGGTGTTCTGTCCGATCTAAGGATTCTGGAGCCAACCCTGAAGTCCCTAATCCGCATACTCCGACAAAGTGGAAATATGTTATTGTTTTTTAAATAGTGCTGACAGAAAAATAGTATATGGTTAATGCATTCTTTTGCCTGGGGACAAAAGGGGCAGGTCGGATTTGGATCACTGTTGTGTAACCTCCAGTTAGCAGTGAAAGTACACAGCGGTAAAGTCCCAAAAGAAATTTAATGTACACGGTTTTTGCCAATGGGGGTTTAATGGAGTCCATATGTTCTTCCAGACAGAAGTTATATTTGAATTTCAAGAAGGCTAATATCAAAGTTCCCAGACTCCTGTTCCTGCTCAATTCTCCATCTATGTACCTCCAGTACACCCTGTTCATTGCAGCCTTTGACACACGGGTCATGGCTCCTGGGTTAGCTCACAAGTGTCAACACACCATTTTTGCCAGGTCGGTCTTAATATGCCCTAACCAGGGGATCCTGGAGACCCTGGGCTGCCAAAGGAGTCCCTCCAATCCCATCCAATGTGTGGCTGGGTCCACTGAGACCCATAGCTGTCTCCAAAAGAGCAAAGGTCTAAGGGCTGCTTTTTGAGCGATGGTTCTTTGACCTAGGTCTAGCCGTAGTGGCAGAAGTGGGGTACTAGAAGGGAGATTTGTCACGGATTGTATGAATTGATTCTCACCCACCTCTAGTGCAGTGACCTTCTTATGTCCCCACAGTTCTCCCACATACAGCCACCTGCCTAATGCTTGCAAGTTAAAATTTGGATGGCCGGGGATACAGGTCGAAAGCTGGAACTCTTAAAACCCCTCAAAATGCCCCATGCATAATGTTCAAGCTTCAACTTGCTCTTGCGGATCTGAGCAGACCAGCCAAAATTCTCTATCAGGATGAGACCCAAGTACTCAAAAGTGTGGATACTGTCAAGGGGAGTACCGTGCAGGGATGGATTTGGATGAGTTGTGTGGCTGGGATTAAAAACCATGTACTTGTGTTTTTTGTAGATTGATATCAAGCCCTCTCTGCTCGCAAAAGACACAAAACTGGTTGAGAAAGTTTTGAATACCCATAGGGAATTTGGATACCAGTAAGGTGTCATCATCAAACAGGAGGGCTGGGATCTTCATACCTGCTAGACTCGGGGCGTCATGATTGCACTTCTCTGATTGGACTGCCAGATCATTAATATATAATTGGAACAGGGTTGGGGCAAGCGCACAGCACTGTCTTACCTCCTTGTGACTGGTATTGATGTTGTCAGCTCCCCATGTTTGCCATATCTAACCTGAGCATTGTTCTTTTGGTGCAGCCTCCTGATGACCTCTACTAGATAACTTGGGGTCCCCTGTTTGATTAGGACTTTCCACAGGGTCTCCCTTGGGACAAGGTCGAAGGCTGTGCGGAGGTCAACAAAAACGACAAAAAGCCGACCAACAACATAATTCCAGTATATAAGTTGCAGGCAAAATATTTGGTCTATGGTATTGGTCCCTGGTCTAAACCCTGCTTGTAGGGGGCTTATAATACCTGTGCCCTCAACCCACTCACATATCCTATCAAACAATATGCAACAGAAAAGCTTTTGGGAACTGTCAATAAGGCTGATTGGCTGATAGGTGGCAGGGACCGGGAGTCTCTCTTGTAAATTGATGAAATATCAGCCCCTTCTCAAGTGGGGAGAGTGGGTAAGCCTTCCATGATGCAATTAAAATAATTAGCAAAGTATAGGCCCCAGATTGCCTTGTCTGCCTTAAACTGGTCCCCAGGCACCTTGTCTAACCCTGGCGCTTTTCTTGGAGTGATCCAATCTATAGCTTTAGTAACCTCCCCTACAGTAATATGGGAAAATTTGCACACGGTTGGTTCTAACGGAGTCTCCCTACGTAGCTCATTCTCCTCACTGCAGGATTCCATTGTCCTAACAGTGGGGCCCTCAGTATTGCCAGAGCATGTCATTGCCTTGACTATGACCCCCCATCGTACAGCCTTCAAAAATGGTTTACCCATGCTGCTGCCGAGTTGTTAGAGTTCAGTGGGACAGCTGACTCTGGAGTCCTATCAGCCAGAGTATGACATAACAGGTGATGGTCAAGTTAATGGCTTTCAGCAAGATTTCCCATTTCTCTTCCTCATACTCATGCTTTGCCTTGCTTAGCAAGGCTTTATAAGAGGCCCAGGCTTCCTTAACTATATCCCTCTTGCCGCTTCTAATGGCATCTGAAAGCGTTTTGCGGGCAGCCCTACAGGTTTTGGTATACCATGGAGCCACACCCTTTCTAGGGAGGGGCCTACATTGCACCATAAAAAGGTCTTTGAATGTACGGAACATAGATTTGTGAATTAAAACAAGGTCATCCCATGCGGCAGCTATCCAGACAGTCCCCCCTCATCAATAGGACTGCTTCCAGGGCCGTGGCAAGAGTCTTATAGATCTGCTTTTGGATGGATCCTGTTGAGGCAATAACACTCCACCTCAGCCTACGGCAGATGCTTGAGGGGACAAGCCTCCTATCGAATGGTTCGTTGGCACTAGAGGAGACATAGGGCCCCAATGAGCGAAAAGTGAGGTCCAGGTCATTATGGTCACTATCTTACCTGATATCCAACAGAATGTAATTTATTTGTCTCAAACACCCCTGCCTATTAAATGTGTCCCACCCCTACTTATCAGATAGAGTACCCCTGTTGCAAGCTCCCAGACCATTGCCCAGGACAAAGGCATTCAGCTGCATAACAGCAGCTGACCACCTCCCAATTGGCAGTAGTGTAAGAGCAGGTATTGCCATAGTTCATCCTCTTCTCCACTAATGGGACCAAACACTGCATCAATAGGTTCAAAACAACAGTTAAAATCCCTCCATCCCTATTCTAAATGCATCAGGTAGAAGAGATGCCAGATGGCCACAAACCAGATAAATAACTGCTGGGATGGCCTAGTGATTGTCATCCCTACAATAAACATTATAAAGCCACAAGGAAACCCCCCTGGCAAACTTTAAATTCACACACAAAACATCAGCGGAGCCTAGGTCGATCATTCTGGAAGAACACAAGTGTGGTATTAATCCATGTCACCAAGCCCCATGATGCTCGCCTCTTCCACCTGGGCGGGCTGATCAAAGGAGGCAAACCCAGTTCAAAATAGGGAACCTGTTGCTCAGGTCTCCTGAAAAGCACAGCTATCAATTTGGTCCACAAGATTGGCCCATTCCAGACAACTGAGCTTGTTCATCAACCTGCAATGTTCCAGGATAAAAACGTGTTATTTCCCACTTGATTAGCAGAGAAGGTGTCAGACTACAAGGAACTTGCGTATCATGGACTAACAAATCGGGACCTTTGGCAGCGGAGGGAACAATAGTTCTTTCCTCTGCTGGGGGTTAGTGAGGATCATCAGGGCCCAAGGGTATAACTACTAATATGTTATTTCCTATATCCATAACCTTGTCCATGAAGTTGCCCATTGCCTGACCCATTGATTGAGCTGGCACAAGCCAGTCGTTGGCATCCAGTCCTGACAAAGGCATGACCCTGTTATAAGTTGTGATGGAGAAAGTGCCCCACACATTCTCTCTTTGTAGGTGAGGCCTCCTACGGCTGGGCTGAGTAGGTCTGTAGAAAAAGGTTAGAGGAACAATGCCAATGGCTGAACTTGTAGTCCAAATTCTATGACCTGATTGGATCAGCTGTAGTGCCATTCTTGGATGCCTGCAATTTATGACCAGACAGTCCCCTTCTATGATTTTGGGATGAGTGGCCTATCCATCTAATCCTCCGCACAAGCAAGATTTCCTCGATTTTGTGCATAGAAAAGTCAGCATTGTGGACAAGCCAGTGGCAGACTTTGTTCTTAAGCTCTGTGTAGTTCTCTTTTGTGTCATGCACTAGGGGAGGTACTCTGACTAAAACAGCCACATAAGGACAGCCTTCCACTGGCAGGGACAGATCGGACTGGGAGCCTGATCTAGGTGGCTCCTGCTCCTGTGGAGGTAGCCTACCTCTACCCAAACCCCTTTGCCCCCGGCAGAGACTTCCTCCCTGAATCCTCAAACCCTGCTATGCTGCAACTTGCTAGAGGTGGTGGCCTATCCCCTGGATCCAAGGTTGAAGGGATGACATCACTGGCACAGGACTCCACTTGCAGCATATGGCTAGGCTTCGTATGATTGGTCATTGCGATACGGCAAAGCCCCATTCCTACAGGCACTTGACTTGGTGTTGGGGCTGAAGATAGAGGTGCCAGTAGGGTCTCCAATTTTGATGGAAGGGATGTTAGGGCTCTGCAGATCTCTTCTAGTGCTCCTGCGGGGATTCTGCTGCATGATCAAAATGTTCCCTGCGAGAGCTCATAGCACCCTCTTACTCTTCACTCTACAGCAGACTACTGCACTCCTCACTCTCCTCCCTGTACAAACTGAATCAACCCCCACAACACTCCATCACTGCAAGAGCTCCCTGCACCCATCACAGCTCTCACTCACTGCAGGAGCAGTCTGCACCTCTCCTTCTCCATCATGCAGGTGCTCCATGTGCCCTTCAGCGCCCTCACTGCAGGAGCACCATGCACCCCTCCTTTTCCTTCCTACAGGAGCTGTCAGTTGTCTGCACCATCACAATGCTCAATACACCAATTCACCTCACAAGGAGCACTCTGCACCTTTCCCTTTCTACCTGCAGGAGTTCCCTTCACTTTTCACAGCACTCACTACAGGGGTTCCCTACACCCCTCACTCTGCTTCCTGCATTAATTTAATGCAATCTCACAATACTCCTTGCAGGAGCACCATACAACTCTTGCTCACTTTCCTGCACTCTTAGCACACTTTGCTTCCCTCCTTGCTGGAGCTCATTTAATTCCTTGCACTCGTCCATGCATGAGCAGAAGTAAAGGTGCAGGTGCACTCACACACTCCCTGCATCCCTTGCTCTCCTCAACACCTCTCCCAGCCCTCCTGCAGGAGGAAAGAACTTGGGTGCAGTAACCCTTGTCTGGGTCACTCATTCTCTGTCTCAGCTCCCATTCACTCCCACAACAGTCTGATACCTACATTTTGAGGTGGGTGAGACACTGAAAGCTCAAGCCAGGCTTGAGTCTGAAGCCTGGCTCCAGCTAAGCTCAAGTTCCTGTTCGAATCTCGCGCCCATGACAAGCCAAGCTTTCACATGTGCTCTGCCCGCCATCCTCATCTACCCTCATGCACCTAGGAGTAAAACCAGAACATTTACACTTAAGGTAAAAAAGAGAGACATTTAGTAGCAAATTTGTAAAAGGTGAAACAAAAAACTGGACCAATCATGGCCTCCCTGCTTAACCAAATTATGAAATAGGGGTGTATTTTGGACTTGGGCTCTAAACAATTGTGGCTCTGCTCTTATGATGATTTCATCCACCATGACTGACAATTCTCCCTCAGTAAAATAGGGATTTTTGGGGCCTGGCATTGCGCAAAGAAATATGATTGAATAAAAAAAGTAACCATGAGGTAATAAATGAAAGAAGATCAAGGGATAAGAAACAAAAAAAGGAACAAAATAACCACTTAACTGGCATAAGCTCTGCTAGAAAATGTTGTGGTGCAGCGGAATAGCAAAGGATCATGATCTGAAATGGAGTGCGTGTTATAGTGTGGTATGCAGGTGTTTCCATTTGGCCAATGGACCTCAGGTGTGTTCTACTCGCATCCATCAATTGGCCACCGTGATGGTGCATTGTTGAGCACGTACCGTGATGAACTCCCTCCAACAAGGAACCGCCGCTAGGAGACTGCCAGCACAACTGTATAATCTAAATCTGTTCGGCAGGAAACCGCTGCCCTAACGGCGACAGAGTACCATTCACCAGCATTGGAGTCCACCACGTCGACAGCGGTGTGCTGCGACCACAACACGAAACACTCTGGTGACGCAGACGTTGAGTCAGCCTGGATGCATCTAAATATGGCAGGCGAAATACCATCGACTTTGCGGAGTACTTGGGACTGCCGCCGCTATAGGACAGTGGTAGGAGTGCCAAGATCAGGCCCTTAGCAATTTATCTTGAGCCCTGCCTGTTGATATGGGATTTTAACAACAGATAGTCCCTGAGAGAACAAAATCAGTAGGAATTATTGATCCATGCTTAGCTAATCATCCCTGGCTGTTATGCACCAATATCTCACATTGTTCCAAGTATACAATTTGGTGTGCTTGCACCGCAACACTTTACTAGAGCAGATTTGAATTGAAATGAGCTCCTTTGTTTGTCCAGATGCGCATTAGTTGCAGGTGTGAACTATCATTGCACATGATTATTCATGATGTGGGCCACACCTGTGGTAGGTGGTGTGCATAACTTCTGCTTCATGAAGGGTAACATGCATAAAATCGCAACCCTCCATTTATGAATTCACCTCTCCATGTCCCTCGAGTAGCAGACACTGTGAGGGTGCATATGGGGAGCAGGAAGTGGTTCCTGGAAGTCAACGACCCGCACCACTAAAGCAGCCTCCTCGAGTGACAAAATGTGTGGAGTCCACCCAGGGCCATGTCCACTTTGCAAAGGTTTGTTGTCTACTCAGGTGTGGCACAATGTAATCATGCTTTGTGCCTGTTATTAATCAATTATAAAACAAGGGTACTACTCCATCAACTTTCAAAATGTGAGCCACAACACTGTCAACAGTGCCTGTGACATTGATTTCATTATGACTGGTAATATGTTGCACATACATTTCTCACAACAGTTGCTAACCTTTCCATTTGTACAGCACAGTCTTTGTCATTTCACATACGGCTTCATATATTTGTGGGTCTCTTAGCAAATCAGTGCATTCCTCTAGATTTGTCCCAGACAGAATTCAGTGTGTTTTTTCATCCATAACAAACGAGCATTGGCAAAGCCTATAGGTCTCACCTACGCAAGGTAATGATTTTTTCAATGCTTTAGCTATGTTGTACAACAGTGTTACACTGGCTGCATTATAGCACTTTTTCTATTGCTGGAGGGAGGGAGGGTGGAGTGGGAGGCTACCCAGAGGGTGGATGGGGAAAAAGCTCTATGCTGAGGGCTGTGGTGTTTGCATCATAGTCCTTTTTTTGTTATGATGGGGGTCAAGCAACAGCGGAGGGAAGGAGGTAGGGAGGGAGGCTGGGGGGCCAGGAAACAATGAGTGGGGGCAAGCAACAGCAGAAGGAGGTATGGAGTGTGGGTGGGGCAAGCAACTGTGGAAGTAGGGAGGTCAGGTGGGGGCAAGCAACAACAGAGAAAGGAAAGACAGGTGGTTGGAGGAGCCAGCGACAATGAAGGCAGGGAGGGTGGGACAGGGGTTCAGGCAACAACAGAGGGAGGGATGGCAGGTAGGGAGTCAAGCAACAACCGAGGGGTGGAGGGCAGATGGAGGGGAAGCAACAATGAAGGGATGGTGGGTGGGGAGCAAGCAACAACAAAGAGAGGGAGGGGGTGGATGTGTGTAAGCAGAAAAGGAGAAATGGTAGGTAGCATGGACGTCAATTAGGGACCACCAGGGGTCACAACTGTGAACCCTAAGCCACCCATTGCGACCCCTGCAACCTTGCTTGTGATCCCTGACTGTTTGTTGTCAGCCTTGAGCAAGAAGTCCGGCTTTGGTGGCATAAAATCAGCATGAGCAGCGCAGTGCGCTGCTGAAGCTCTGCATCTTGGTGGCCTGCAAGATGGGCCTGGGGAAAGAACGAGACCGAGTTGTTGCTATGGTGACCCTCACCCCGGGCCGGCTGAAGCTGTCCCTGATTTCTAGATACATTGCATGTATCTGCATGGGTGGTGGTCCTGGGGCTCGCAGAGGCATGCTGGTGGACTAGACAGGTGCTATGCACCACAGTTATTATTAAGCAACTATTTGTGTAATAGTAAGGCGCATCATCCTGCCTTGCCCATGGGTCTTCTGTGTTGCTATCAGTCTAGATACAGGCCTACACGTGTTACCGTGCAGTGCACACCACAAGGGCAGGAAGAGTTCAGGCTACTGTGAGGCATTAAGAACCCTAGCTTCTAACCTTAGTGCTTACAAAAGACAGTGTGCAGTACCCCTAGGTGCAGATCTGTTTCATATCACTGATGTGTACATGCCACAGAGATGCAGATGCTTCTGTTCATCCTGCCCCTACATTGGCAGCCTTTGTTTTACCTTGTTTTAAAAAATGTTCTCTCTGACAACTTTCCTGGCACATTGCTGGGCATACAATATTTATCCATTTTCCCAATATATAAAATGTAAAGTTTTGTCTCAGCTGTGTGTAATTTCAGGTTTCCTTATGTAAAGCAGAAGCGCTTTGGTGATAGCGCTACATCTTCTCAATAAATAAGTAAATGTTACTGTGTCGCTGGCTCGCTGCCCTTGGAAGCAGAGTATGTTCTGAGAAGAAATGTGGCATGTTACGTGGGGCAGCAAAGCCATCTATCAAAACTGCAATGGTATGAGAGGGGGCGGGCCCAGGAGTTCGAGAGGCTCACTATTACTACACCGTTATTATGCATAATATGGCTGCCAAGTAATAAGTACAGATACCCATTTTTTGCCGGCATTAGGGCAAATGAAACTATTGCTACGCCACTGACACTGAGTAAGACTAGTAGTAACTACTATACGTGCTGCAGCCTGCAGCACGTCTATGTAACTACAAGCGCACCTGCTGCTCGTGTGTTGCCACCCTAGCTGAGGTGGTGCGGTGTGTGTGTACCGTGTATGGGTCAAAGGGCCATCAATTTAGTAGCGCCCGAAAGCACTACCAATGACGGCCCTGGCAAGATTTATTGCCAAGCCCCTGTGGAGCTCTTTATAAGGCCGCAATGATGCAGCGCGTCCGGGTGACTGATGGAGTGGGGTCGTCATTTGTGTCTCTGACTTGAGTGACCACAATGGCCAATAATGGTGGCACAGCAGACAGTCGGCCGTGAATTCACTGTCAGTGTGTGTCTCACTAGAGAATGAGTCACTCAGCCCTCGGGCAGAGTGGGTCATGTAAAAGAGTGAGACGGACAGAAGACTCTTTGACTGAGTCGTCATCACTACTCTCTCGACTCCCCTCTTGGTGCCGGCCCGGTGGCTGTTGTGATTGTGTGATCCGCGGGCCCGCGGGAAACCTCTGCTGCTCTAAAGAAGCAAGCAACAAGTAGACATGCTTTGCCTTCTTTTAATTCCATACCCCATAAGTTCCAAGTTAGTGGTAAGTGCATCATTATGATTGTCCCTGGGGACAGTGGCCAGTGCATGGTCTTAAGTGGCTCCTTCGCCTCTGCTGTCTGCTCCGCGCCGGCTCCTGCCCTGAAAACTGTCACAGTCTGACTCTAATAGGGCTGGCCGGGCCCTAATCAGTTTGACAGACACAGTGATGTTTGTTTGCGAACTCCCTCTCAATGTAGGCTTTTCTCCTTCCTCTTGTGTAGCCAGCATCCCACATGTATTATGCTGCACCACAATCACAGCCGCCAGTGTAACATCCAATAAATAAAGATGACTCTTTGGTTGCTGTGTTACAGATGTAGATTTATTGTTGATTTGAAGTCATAGGATAAATAGACACAGCATATAATAAAGATAGCAGAATCAAGTAAAGTTCCAATAAAGGCCCCACCGGGAGCAGCTGCGCTGCTGCTCAGCCTCCAAGGTAACTGACAGTACACTTAAACATACACAGATAGAACTAAGGATGACATCATAGAGACAGGCTGAGCAGCAGAGTACAAGAGACTAAGAAAGGACAAGAAAGAGAGAAGAGCAGGGAGAAGCAGGATACAACACAGGTCACTGTCTTGCCTGACTATGGTTCGAACATGGGTAAGTATAATAATATGTCCCCCATGGTGTACAAGAATCTCCTCACTCCCACACTTTAGCCCTCAAAGTTACCATTCCAGTGGGCCACTACACAGCAGCTGTGAAATTCTGTACTCACAGCTGTGGTGGCTGGCTGGTGAGTAGGTTCCTTTCAGTGATTACCGCCCTTATTAACACCAAACCTCAGTTCCCTACTCTCCTGTATAAATTATTTTCTTCCACTCTAAGCCATGCAGCTTTCCTCATAACAACTTTCTAATGCTGATTTTTGTTTTAGTCGCGAATATTAAACTTTTTCTCCATGTCTGATCTAATTCTGCTCTGTCTACCTCCCATTAGCAGCACTGTGAAATGAAATGAAATGAAAAGACCATTTGTTAAGCGCGATAGCTACCCTGAGGCGTCCTAGCGCTGCGGACAAGCGCGTGCAAGAAGAAAGTTAGGAACTATACAGATTTGTTGAAGAGCAGAGTTTTTAGAAGCTTACGGAAGGGGAGCAGATTGGGCTCTGCCCGCAGGTGGAGGGGGAGAGAGTTCCAGAGTTTAGCCGAGTTATAAGCAAAGGAGCGGCCACCACTTCTAGTTCTCTTGATCTTGGGCACTAGGGTGAGGAAGGAAGATGTTGATCTGAGCTGTCTATTCGGGTGGTAGTGAGTAATCAGCGATTGGCTAATGACAGGGCCCGTTTTCCAAAAGGCCCTATGGGCAATGCACAGGGCCTTGAATTCAATTCTTTCCCTAACTGGGAGCCAGTGGAGACTCCTCAGTCCGGGATTGATTGGGAGTCGGCGTGGGATCTGAAGGAGTGTTCGGGCTGCGCAGAACTGTGTTCCTCTGCCTTCGTGTAATCAAACAAAGTATAGTTAAAAAGCTGTGAAGTGAAGCTGTCCTTGTCTTAAATTCTCCCTGATCATATTATGACACTTTCAACAGGCATTAAAACTAAATATTGAACATAGTGTTCTGTATGACAAGTACAGGTCACGTGTCAGTGTATATTCATGTGAACGACTCATGTTTGTGACACACTGATCAATAGACAGCACAATGTGATGTTTATTTGCCTTCTCTATGAAGTGTTTAATAATAATGTGACATTGTAGTCTATTTTGAATTAGGTCAATTTAACAATGTCAAATATTGTGCTAGGATTCAGAAGTTCTCATGTATACACCACATACACACACTGTAACGACATCTCTCTAGAGAAATGTGCTTTAAAATGGGTTTCTCCATGTCGCCTTTTCACTCATACATGTTTGTCCATGCTGTGTGCAATTAGTTTAGATACACACACACACACAGATGAGGATGCAAAACCAAAACGTTGTAGCAATCACCCTTGAACACAATCTAGCAATGATTATGAGTCAGGAAATAAATATGTTTCTACTGAAATGTGCCTTAAACTTGTTCCCTATTTCTTAGAAAGGGGACCAATCAGTGCATGGACATAAAATCTGATGACTTTATAAGCACGTTGCAAAATTTGAAATGTATACTCTATGACTGGCTTAACTCCATTTTAATTGAGGAAAACTAAGGTAAATGTCATTTGCACGTCTTTTGATATTTTTAAAAGTAAGTATGAGTGGAATGGGGTTGCGCTTTTTGACCATGTTTGGTTTCCTTAGTTACCTCCTAAATTGTTGCTTGTGTTTTATTAATGTGTGTGTGATTATCTTTTACTCTAGTTTAGTAGTGTACACAAGTGAAAATAATCCATTCCTCTTCATTACTGAACTTCTGGTGATTATAACTGGTCTGCTTGCAAAACGGGGAAAATCTAGGATTTGGTCCTGTGGTCACTAAAACCTGGGTATAGCATGTGGATTTCACATGAAGTGTAGTGGATTTTCATGACCCTCACATAACCCTTCAAGGGGTGAAAACCTGATAAGAGCACAGTATCAGGATTACCCCCACTGGTGGCACTTGCGGGGCAGCACCTGCCGCACTTCATCAAGGCAGTCCATATCACAGCTGTGTTATTGTTAGCCAATTCACAGCGAGATGCTTGCATTTGAAAGACACTCTGCCATCTCACCCACTGGTGGGGTTATCCTGTGAATGCCTCCATCAGGGGTCTCCAACCTTTTCTGTAGCGAGAACTACTTCTGAGCAGTGAAAATCATTGTGAGCTACTGAAGGCCTAGCCATTTGCGCAATGTTACTGGACACCCGTACACCCAGCTTCATTGAATTTAGGTCTAATGTTCATAGAGCCAGATATTATGGTTTGAACAAAATTCTTTGACTAGGTCACTATGACAGGACTGCCATGTGTGTCAGTGAGAGTGTGGTCTGTGGGGGATGTATGAACATGGACGTTTATAGGGTACTTCTTTAGTAACTGTAGAGATTTTCCAGTCTCTGTGTGTGATGTAAGTAACCAAAAGTTAGATGCATCACTTCCTGTGATAGCACCAAGTCAAAGGTCATGCAATGTTGCTTGCTTTGAGTTCATGGGGGTCCAAAGGGCAGGTGATGTCACTTCCTTTGATGTCACCAGGTCAAATTTTGTGTGATGCCACTTCCTATGACATCATCGGGGTGGGTCAAAGGGCAGGTGATGTCACATCCTGTGATGTCATCAGGTCAAAGTTCATGTGATGTCACTTCCCGTGACATCAGGCTGGAGTCACAAGGCATGCGATGTCACTTCCGCTACCCCTCGCATTTTGATGAATCGACATCCATGGAGGGCAGGTGGAATTGCTAGCCAGAATGGAGGGAGGGAGGGCAGGTAGGGCAGGGCCAGCTTTAGGACTGGTGGCACCCAGTGCAACAGTCTTTTTTTGTACGCACCCATGAACTTCTTCACAAAATTCCCTCACTACCCATCTCTCCATAGCTCTCTCTCACATGCTATTCATTTTTATAGCGCTACTCTTAGTTTACTCACACACAGTTCTGAGATCTGCATGGTACTCGTTCTTTGCAGCAGGCACATTAACCCTCTACGCTACTTTATGATAAGTCAAAATTGCCACTAGACAAAACTCCATCTCTCTCCAACAGCACATTAATCACCAGACTTATATTGACATTTTTATTGTTGCCTGAAAGCTGCAAGACACACAGGGACTTCTGCTGCACTAAACTAATAAGTTATTTATAAACACAGCACACCCCGAGGCCAGCGCCAGGTGCGGCTGCACAGGTCACACCGCCCTAGAACTGGCCCTGAGTTAGGGTCAAGAAGATGGACAAAAGAGAGGGGAGAAGTTCACGAGGAACCCTGCTTAATAAGACACAATCTAGGAGAGTGCTTAAACTCAAAGAAATAAGTAGCACCTACAAAAATGAGCGGTGGAAGGACACAAGTAATACATCCATGCTCCAGGGGATGGTTAAATATAGGAAGTGGAAGGAAGCCCATGGCAGCTGACCAGTAAGAAGCAAGCAGATGAGAGTGACAATGAAGCCAAGCAAAGGTTGCAATGTGCAGCGTCTAAGCCCACTGATAGAAAACAAAAGGTCTCGAAGGTACAGTGCATGCACTGACTAGGTGAGACCTAGAAAGGACGATTCACTAAACAATTTTCTGTAGTAATCATGCATTCAATCTTGAAAATGGCTCCAACCAAAAAAAGTCACCTAGCAGCCATAAATGCTTTTACAACTCCCTAAATGTATGTCACAAGTATGTAAAATTATGGTACGCCAAGAGAGATTTTACCTGTGATCTTGTGCAAACCCTCCCTCCATGGAAATGGTTGTGAACCTGCTGCAGCAAAGGGCATAATTAAATCTCCTTTCAGGGTAGGAATGACAATGAAATACCCTGAAATCTCCTAGGGCTGTAGATGAAAGACTTTCTGACAGAAAACAAAAATATGTGCACTTATACTGTGGGCTGCCTTTCCACGATTCAGAGTTGTACTGTGCGTACAACTCAGCACTGAGAAAATAGTAGGTTATCGCATGACATTCCAAGTAAACTCTTAAATTTAAATGTGCGCTTCGGAATACATGTATTGATGTAGATTTCCTACTTACCTTTGTAAATCAGACCTCAACGCCCTCATAACTAGTTAAGAGCTAAATTTCGATCCCTGTTCAAAACTGAGGTCCTCATATATGAGGAATTGACGTAGGGCAGCACCGCAAGTCTTCTTGCTGCTCTGCCCTACACCAATGTGAAAGGGCAGAAATGCACCGTATTTATGAAATGCAATGCATTTCTGTTCTTTCCCCCTGAGCTGGCACACAATTTGCTGCGTGGCACCAATGAAGGCACCCTTGCACAAGGGTGCCTCCATTGTAGGCAGGATTGTTTTTGTGCAGGTAGGGGCCTCATAGATATGATTGAGAGGCTTGCATCAAAAAAAGTGACGCTCCGGTGGCGCAAGCCTCTCATAAATAAGCCCCTTTGTTTGCATAGGAATCTGAATTAGAGTTGTGTGATAATTATCACACCCTGGCAGTATTCTCCTGATAAATTCTGGCAGGACAAAACTGCTCAAGTTAATGGGGGACAAGACCTGGAAAAAAAGGCAAAACATGCGGAATTCGTCAAGTTAAAAAACGATTCCAAATTTATGTCCCCATTTCCCAATAAAGACCTAGGACTGTGATGCCATTTACCAGGTGTTTTGAATGCTCCACCCCATTCAGACATATTCGTAATGATCGGCAAAGCCTCTACATCACAAGCTTTTTTTTCTGACACATATCAACCTCTAGCATTCCAGGCAAGCAATAATAACACACACTTGAATACATGGCTTTAACAGCATGATTTACTGAAAACCCTATCAGGAATCGAAAGTGTCACCTGCAGCTTAGACCCTCTGCGAACGATTAAAAGCTATCGCAATCTCTGGCTATTTTTGGCATCTGACAAAAATAAGCACAGGCCCTGATTCCATCAACACTGGTGATTTCAACTAGAGTGCCCTGCAAATCAAGCCAGACGTTCGATGGGAGACACTTCAAAAATAATGACATTATATTATGTGCTGTTAAACTTCTGCTCTGCCTCTGCTAAGAGGAGTGACATGTTGGAACTGCGTGACCCTTTGACCCCTAAAAAACTGGAACTTTAGTTTCCTCCTCTTTGACTTTCTCCAAGTCCCCTTGTCAGGCATCCAAATCTTTTGGAAAGTGCAGCGAAGCCAGACAGCCATTATTTCTGAAAAAGAAATAATTTAAACAAGGAACTATTTCCATTGCTGCCAATTCGCTGAGAGTAATGAGCGTGAAATATTCACTGCAAAAAAGGGGAGAAATCCCCAAGGCATATCATGCCAAGATTTTCCTTCTAAAGCTGTGCGAGCTAGTTACTTCGTGTTATTGCGCCTATTGGCTGCAGATGTAAGATTTAGATTAATGGGCCCTTTTATGAACTTTTTACGAGACTGATACGGTCTCCATCTCGCTGCAGTTGCCAAATTGTCAAGCTGCTCATAAAATGTAATGAATTTGAAATAGCACATGCTAGTTATTTTTTATTTCAAACTAACAGGTACTGCGAGCTGTAATCATATTAATGTGCTTTGGGCTTCATTTGCGTCTGTAAAAATGGGTCATGAACTGAAAGATATTTTTAAGCACTACAGTGCAAAAGGTTAACTTAGCAGGAGGAAACTGTACAGAAGAACAAATGGAAAGTTTTTGAAAACGTGCACCTTTTTGTAGCTTTGTAGTTGAAAGTAGGAGATTATTGAAAAACGAAATTTATGTGTGTGTGTATATGTATTACATAGTAGCGGTAGCAACTCTGTAGTAATAGTTAGGATTCCCCGAGATAGGAATTCCTCGGATTTTTGCTTGGTAATATCTTTGCCACTGTTTGACAAATCGCCACAAAACTTTCCAGACCTATTCCTTTTTCTACATTGGTTGATGATGCAAAGCTTTGTGGTGATTTGTTAAGATAAGGCAGAGAAAAAAGGGGGGTCCCAAACCACATTTTTCCCACAAGGCATTTTCCATAGACTTTTGATCAGATGTAGCGGCAAAACGGCTGAACAAATCTTAATGAAATTTGTCAGGAATATAGATTATGGTGCAGAAGGGACCCTTTTAGCTATTTATAAAAATTAGTTCAGTAGTTTTGCTCTAATGAGGGACAAAAACGTAGTAATAAATTGGGCCGCGGTAAAGCGCTGTAATTTCACAGTATACCATGGTACATGACGATGACAAAACACGATATCATTGGCTAATGGTAGCCTTTACATAAAAGAAAAGCAGCCATATTGTTTTTACCACACTGGTGTATGTGTTCTGGGATTGAGGGAGTGAATATTAGTTGTTACTGTTTTATTAATGTATACAAACTATTCAGGCACTTCAGAAAAGAGTCTAGAGTTAAAGAAAAGTATTTTTATTCTTTAATATGTTTTAAAAAAACATTACGGAGTACTGCAGGACTACCTCAAACCTATTGAGGTAGTACAGTGGTACCTATAGAATTTAAAGACAATAAATAAATATGACAAACAACACCGGATAACACGCGACTTGACTGAAATGACGCTGTACAACACTGGGCACCAATCAATTCCACTGCACTGTATGTAACTGTACTCTACGCCTCTGCATTGTATGTCACGCCACTCTACATAATTGCACTGCACACCAATGCACTGTATGCAACTGTAATCTACACCACTGCAGTGTACACCACTGCACTCTAGGCCACCGCAATGTACATCACTGCAGTGTACACCACTGCACTGTACCGCACTGCACTTTATGCCACTGCACTGTGTGCCACTGCCCTCTATGCCACTACACTGTATGCCACTGCACTCTATGCCACTGTAGTGTATGACGCTGTAGTATACAGCACTGCACTATACACCACTACACACTATGCCACTGCACTCTTCACCACTGCACTCTGCGTGACTGCACTTTACTGCACTGCACTTTATGCCACTGTACTCTATGGCACTCCAATGTACGCCACTGCACTCTACACCACTGCACCCTATTGATCAATCAAATGGGATTTGTAGTGCGCTGCTTATCGCCCGCGAGGTTATCCAGGCACTGGGTGTTTCTGCTGCTAAGTGGAGTTAGTTGAACAGCCAGGTTTTCAGACCCTTTCTGAATTCACTCAGGGAGGGGGTGGTCTGGAGATGGAGGCTGGAGTTGGAGGCTGTTCCAGGTCTTGGCAGCCAAGGAGGAGATTGAGTGGCAGCCGCTCTTGCTTTGGTGGATGCAGGGGATCTGGGCGAGGGAGGCGGAGTACTGTTGCCTGGAGTGCTGGTGGAAACTGACACAGTGGTTGATGTAGGCTGCTCCTTGATTGTGCAGGGCCTTGTAGGCATTGGTTAGCATGTTGAACTGGCACCTTTTGTGGTGGGGGAGCCAGTGGAGTTTCCTGAGGTGTGTGGTGATGTGGGCCCGGCTGCTGAGATCGAGGATGGTCTGTAGTCTCTTTAGCAGCTGTGAGGTGAATCCTACATAGAGAGTGTTGCCGTAGTTCAGGCAGCTGGTGACGAGGTCCTGGGTGACAGTGCGACTGGTGCTGGCTGAGAGCCACTTGAAGACGATCCCACTGCACTGTACCCCACTTCACTGTGCTCAACTGTACTCTATGCCAATCTTCTCTACTCCAGTCTACTCTACCCCACTTCACTCTATCCCACTTCACTCTTCACCACTGTACTCTATGGCACTCTATTCAACACCATTCTACTCTACTCCACATCATTCTAACGCATTTAAATCAACTCCACTCTACTCTACGCCACGCAACTCTACACCAGTGTACTCTACCCAACTTCAGTCTACAGCACTCGAAGCTACGCCACTCTATTCTATGCCACTCTACTCTACCCTCACTTGACTCAACCCCACTTCACTTTGCACCACTCTACTCTGCACCACTCTGCCATATGCCATTGCACTCTACATCATTGCACTTTACTCTATGCCACTGCACTCTACTCCACTCTACTCTACTTTGCACCACTTGACTGAAGGCCCCTGCACTCTCTTATACCATACTCTACGTCACTGCACTGTACACCACTGTACTGTATGCCACTGCACTCTGTGGCACTGTACTCTAGTCTGCACCACTCTACTCCACTGCACTCTACCCCAGTGCAATATATGCTACTCTTCTCTAATCTACTACACTCTACTCTACGCTACTGCACTTTACACCACTGTACTCTACTGTGCACCACTCTACTCTATGCCACTTAACTCTATGGCACTCTACTGTACGCCAATCCAAGCCATTCTACTCCACCCCACTGTACTCCACTCCACTGTACTCTTGTGCTTCACTCTAAGCCACTCCACACCACTCTACGCCATGCCATTCTATTCAATGCCACTCCACGAGAAATTATAGCGAAAGTACCCTGGTGCTATTGAAATTCAAAAAAGTATTTAAACATAAAAGAATTAATACCAAAATAAACAATATTGTATAATTAGAAGCCAATGTTTCCAAACAAAAAAAAACAGAGAAACTCAATGAAAAAACCAAAGGTTGAGCATAAGTTATGGTCAGAAAAATTGTATTTATTTCTATAGACAAAGAACGTAAACGACACAAACCTTACAAATAAAAAGTTATAGTTATAGTTTAAAGTTATAATTTCCACCACAACCAAAACTTTCTATAACTTGCATACCTTCGTACAGAGTGATGTACACTCGCTAGACAGAACAAATGAACTATAACTCTGCCGTCTACCATGCAAAGTGTTCCTATAAATGACATCATTTGATATGGTATCAGTGTTGTTATAAACCCTATGATTTAACATGCAATTAGTGATATCATATGAAAGAGTGTAAGGTGGAGTGCATGTTGAAGGCACGAGTTAAAGTGCTTAGACCTAAAAATATAGGTTTGGCAAGTTAGAGTGATTGAAAAACTTTATTGTTTCTTATGCATTATCATAGAAAAAGATTTTCCATGCACGCCCAATGGAAATAGGGTAATGGGGCTTCAGATTCCAGCATCTAGCTTTCCAGGCCTTATGCAGCAGAATTAGTCTTTAATTGGCACAGAAACATAGTGCTTTTATTGAGGAATAAGCACTAAACCTCAGGTGTTGAATGTGGGGAAAGACATCTGTCTCTCGGACTTCACAGAATGTATGTGTTCAAGCATCACAGAACAAAGCTTTCTCTGATTTCATACATAACATGCAAAGGCATTAGGATGCAGACATCGGAGCGATCTCACAGGCTGAGGCCTCAGACAGCAGAACTTTCTCTTAGATTGTGACCTTGATGTAGCAACCATAAACTATACATTTTAATATTTCGTAAATTCATTATTTACTACTCCAAATACATTCCAGAATCACTGATATTTTAAATATATATTTTAAACATAATATTTTTACTGAACTAATATAGATTTTTAGAATTAGTAATTTATGCTGAGCTTAGATATATTTTACTATTATCAGGGGTAACAGGTGCTATATGAATGCAAACCTTTCTTCCCCTTCTATCCCTCCACTATCCTTCTCACTCCAAATAACTGACTAATATCCACCACTCAAATTACTTTCATATTTCACCATACTAATTCACCACTAATCCTTTATGGGTTTCCGGAGTCAGGCTTGTTACCCATCAGGGGTAACAAGCGCTATATAAATACAAACCTATTTTCCTCTTCTATCCTTCTGCTATCCTTCCGAATCCAAATAACTTACTAACCCATCCACCACTTAGATTACTTTCATATTTCACTATACTAATTCAACACTAATCCTTTATGGGTCCCGGAGTAGCGTGCTACTCGCCGAAAAAGCGCTTTGACGCCTCGTCAGGGGTAGTAAGCGCTATATAAATGCAATTACAATACAATTAGCAAAACTATCATTGCTGATTCACTTATATTTGAAATGAACGATCAACATTCATTTTTAAAGACGGTGTGCCTCAATCAATTAACTGTAATGGAGTAGAAGTACTTTTAATTTGGCTCATGGTTCAAGACCTAGCAAAGTGTTGCACAGTTGTAAATAGATGGAATTTTCAATGACGCCATTTGCACTGTCGTGTGAACCAGAAGTCATGGTTACACCTAACAGAAACAGTAGGAGCCCCGGGGAAACAGGGAGAGAGAGTAACACTGAAAAAAGCATATTGTGGGCACTCTCCTTGGTCTTTTTACTTTCCATAAAGATAAAAGTTTACAATTAGGGGTGGGCGATAAATTCCACTTCACCGGTGGAGTTCAAAGAGTTTTGCCCACTCTGCGTTGTGCTTGTAACGCAGAGTTCCCGTGAAACTCCACAAACCGCCGCATGGCAGAGGGTTTTTTTTGCACGCGGCTCGCCTACAGAAAGTTGGTGAGCTTGAGCGAGAATTTGCTTCCCATAGCTTGATTTTTGGGTGCTAGGACGGCACCCAGCGAGATTTTCTCAACCCCGCGGTTGTGACCGTTTGCAGTAAGAAAGCTACTGCTTGAGTAGGAAATCTACTCAAGAGGCTGCAAAGATGCAGCGCCTTGTGATGTGCCGCGTGGTGCAGTTTGTGCTGATTTTGCAGAGTGGAAGAAGCTCCCTGTGCTAAAAATCATCATGAGCAGCACACCATGCCAGATTCTGCCCTCTCGCAGAACTCAACAGAATCTCGTGGAGTTTTTATGTAACTCCGTGGAATTCCGCAGAGTGAAACTCTGAGAGCTCCACCCACCCCTAGTTACAATCACAGAGTGAATGGTAGGAGAATCCATGAACCTAAAGTTATTGCAATGTGTCAAGTGCTATTGATTCATACAGCACAACTTTATGGACAGTTGATATGTATTGCATGCGTAAGTATATTTATTCTACTTGCGTAATTCAGTAAAGTTATTTATTAATGCAGATGAGGGCATGCTCTTGTGTCTGACCTTAAGTGTTGTTATACGCGAATGAAGATCATGCATCTAAACTTACCATCACTTTACTTTTACCAGTGGGGGAATGACTCAGGACCTCTTAACCTCCGTTGACTCAGAATTTGGCACCCCATCCACGTGATGAGGCAGAGCAAGGAACGCAGAGGTCAGAGGACGGCGAAGAGCTGAGGAGCTGTGTGGCTGGTTATGGTACAAGGATCTGCTTCCCTTCTAAGTTGCTGAGAGCCACTGGAGAGGCCTGCAGTATGCTTGGCAGGCTCTGTCTTAGCGAGGAGGGCAGTAGGCGCTGACGGCTCCTGTGGTGCGCGGTGGCAGCCTATAGAAGCTTGGTGCGACTTGCGCCCAGGGATACGCATTCTTCACCTTCCCCAGCTTGACTGCCAACCTGCTCATGGGCGTGTCAGCTGCCTGGAGCCAGTGACTGAGCTCAGCCAGTCGGAGTGGGCATTGGAGTAGTACCCACTGAGGCTAGTGGTTCTCTGTACATTGGACCACTAAACTACTGACTGCCACCTAGGCGCTTGTTTTTGGCAGCAGCTGGGGCCCAAAGGAACACAAATGAGCCCAAAGGAGCAAAAGGATCCCAAAGAGTTGTTGGCAGCAGGTGAGCTGAGAGCATTCAGCAGTGGTGCCTGCCTCATTTGTTGCCCAGTCCTTCAGTAAACCCCACAACAAAGTTAGCTTAAGTTTGTGCAGACTCTTTGCCGCCCAAGGAGTCATGCAATAGGTGGTAGTGATCTTTGGTTGGGGAGGGTGGAGTTAGGGGGATACTGTAGTGTTGGCCAGAGACAGTGTTTTATGCATGTTCCAGGCAGCACCATTATTGCCCTTGCCGCCTGTCCTTTGTTTTCTGTCTCTCTCTGTGCTATGTTGTAGTACTGTGCCTCTCTTGGAGTTACCAGATTATGGGGCAACACTGACCAATATTGGCTAACACTACAGTACTTGATCACTTCCTTAGAAGCCTCTTGAAGGTATGGAGGCTGTTAGTGTAATATTGGACAACGCTCTAAGAAAGGAGGTGGAAACATATTTGTTGCCCAACTAATCTTGCAGGCTAGATCTGTTACAGCAAGAGTTTACAGGGATGACATAGGGTACTAGAGAATTACAAAATCGCACAGTCAAATATCACCACTTCTATGAAGGTGTCAGATCTAACTGTAGCCTCCCAAGAGGTTTGTGCTCCAAAAATTATTTACACCCCCAAAAGGAAAACAATTCCAGATTTGTTCTCCTCATCACAGAGCAGAATTCTTAATAAAAACACGGGCAAATGTTATGGATATAGATCCTGTCGAAGAGAATGTAACAGCTCACAACTTAAAATCTTCCTCTACATTAAGGGAAATTTTAGGGGGATCATGAGATGCTGGATCAGGAGGATAAAGGAAAACCTGATTTAATTATATTAATGTGTCTAATAATTCTCAAGATCTTCTGCTGTCAGAAGTGAATCGAGATAATTTTGATAAGTCTGATCTATCTATGGAGGATTCGTTCTCCTCAGACCAACTTTTAATGAAGTATGCATCAATTTTGGACTGCCGAGTGATAATGTGCTGCAGCCTCAGATTGTAGCTCCACCAATTTCTGGTATGATGACCTTGATCCATTCAGTGCTTTACTCTCTACTGAAATTGACTAATAAGCAGGTAATGGTTCAAGAATATTTGTTGTCAATGTTATCTTTGATTTTGAAAGCACTTACTACTAAAGTATAGGACGAGGCACTAAACAATCCTAAACATGATCTTGAAGAATTTCTGCTTTTGAGTTCTATAAATGGCTCTTCACAGTCCAAGAGGCCAGTCTTGGAGGGGAGGCTGGTCCTTCATAGATCCAGAATACTCTTTTTGGATAATGATCTGATCCCAAATAGAGATCTCAGTCACAAGCTGTTCTGATATGTCTAAACGTAAACCCTCTTTGTCCCCCGCCCCAGGGATTAGTAAGGGGAAATATGGTGTAAGAAATTCAGAAGTCAATACACCACAAAACGTGGGGTTGGTTAAACCTGATGTGAGCAATGACCTGATTCAGGTTGCTATAGGAAGGACAGCTTGTATGAATGGTTGTCTAGATAATATGGCAAGTCCTGCACTCCCCAAGAATCAGATAAAGCATAAACAAACTAAATTAAATAGAGTAAGAAAGAAACCCACAAAGCAAATCAGATTTGCGAATCTGCCTGATTTACTTATACCAGTGGAACAAGAGACCTCTCCTCCTCAGGTAGATCCCATGATTAATATCTCCTTATCTGATGTTGGACATTCATTGCTTACCAGCAAAAGCAAGGTTGTGCCGCCCAGAGTCCTGTGAAATTGGTGAGGGGGTAGATTGACATGAATGTTGGTGTTAGGAACAATATTTAGGTATTTGAAGTGGAGGGAAGGGAAAACCTCTACACTTGATCCAAATAATGCTTTGTTTTCACCAAAAATTTAGTCTGGGTCAAAGAAACATGAACTTGTCACTCTGCAGGATTTAATGTCCCTTCGTCCTCAGTCACATAATTTAAAGTTCACATAGCTTTTTCCTTCATTTCATACAATCTCTTGTTTGAACCGACAGGCGGTATTGAATCCATTCTTCAATGTATATGATCTCAGACGTATTTCCTCATAAGATATTGCCTTGGTTGAGCTAAAACCTTTTATTAAAGAAGGACAGAATAATAAATGCACTCGCGCCAAAGCACCGGGGCCGGATGGGGCCCCGATCAGCTTCTTTCTAGAACATCAAGAGCTATGGGCCCCATTGTTAACTAACATATTTAATGAAATCTCCAAGACTGGCCCACCTCCATCATGGAGAACAAGCATTATAGTGCCAATATATAAAAAAGGGGACAAATCAATCCCCCAGAGCTATCGCCCTATTTATCTTCTGGATTCCACCGCCAAACTCTTGGGGCGCGTTTTACTTGATAGGTTAGAAGATTGGGCAAGAGAAAACAACGTCCTGATGCCTTCCCAATATGGATTCCAGAAGGGTAGAGGCACGATTGACCAATGCCTAAACTTAAGCTTGATCATCTCCAAATATACTAGAGCAAAGAAAGGGAATATATATATGGCCTTCATGGACCTTTCAGCGGCTTTCGACTGCGTAGTCCATTCTAAACTTTGGACAATCATGGCTGCGATGGGCATAGATCCCAGGCTGATTATTCTTATACGCCAAATGTATTCACAGGCGACAGCCTCAGTCCACTGTGGAAGGGACGGGGAATGCACCAGATCATTTAGGATAATGAGAGGAATCAGGCAAGGCTGCGTCCTCACCCCTTTTTTATTCTCACTTTATACAAATGGAGTGGAAGGAGCTGTGAAAACGTGCACGCCTGATGTCCCACAGTTTCCCTCAGGTCCATTACCAATCCTGGCCTACGCGGATGACGCCGTCCTGATAGCCAGGACAGGTGTAGCACTGCAAGGCCTAATTGATACCTATGTGGGCTTCATGTCATCTATGGATCTTAAGGCCAATGAGTCCAAAACCTTCATCTTAGTGTCAGGACTACCCCCTCCAAATAACATTCCGTTGTTCCATATTGGAACTCGTAAATTAGCTGTTGTGGAGACCTTCTCATACCTAGGGGTTGTTTTTGACACCAGACAAAACTGGTCTCACATGGTGGGTAGTAGGGCCCAAACAATGGAGCGCACTATGGCAGCAGTCGCTGGTTTTATCAAAAAACTAGGCTCAAAACCCCTAACAACAATAAAAAAGATCTACATTGCTAAAATGATCTCGGCAGCGACCTATGGGGCAGGCGTTTGGGGCACAACACCAACCAGGGCCAGACTGGCCGTAGCGGGCACCAGGCGTTTCCCCGGTGGGCCGCCAGGGTGGGGGCCGGTTTTGGGCCCCTGGGGGGCCATTTTTGTTACAGGGACGTTTTTGCAGCATTGCTGCAATATCGGCCCTGTAACAAAATCGTCCGAAACCGGCCCTGGCAAACAGCTTTGCCGTCCCCCCCAACCCCACCGGGGGGCCGGACGAGCACTTTGCCAGGGCCGGTTTTGGTTCCCAGTCTGGCCCTGACACCAACCGACTCCTAACAGAAGCTGGAGAATGGGTTTTTCAAGAGGATCGCCTCGCTCCCTCTTTCATTTTCAAACCATGTCATTCACTTAGAGCTGGATATGCCCTATGTGTCTGACATGGTGAGAGTAGCCCCGATCATGCTATGGCACTCAATATGGAATGGAGACACAGTGGATCTTAACCAGCCTATTATATTAAATTGCCTCTCATTGGAAAAAGCTCATAAGATCCCCTGGTTGGAGTACGTTAAAATGACTTTGCACTCACTAGGAGTAACTGAGCTGTATGCAAATCCCACCTCATGTTCCAGGTTCCCTAAGAAGAGGTTAAGGCACTAATTTTGGCGAAGCTAGCATATGAAAGGGAGGAGTCCCAGAAGTAAAAAATAACCGTAAAGACCTATCACTTGATTCCACCAGTGACAGCTGGTGAATACTTTTATCTGGATGCGGTAAGGAACCTGCAGCATAGGTTTATTCTTTTAAGGTTCCGCTTAAATCTAATTCCCCTAATGCTGGGCTTCCCTTCAAAACAGTACGCTCATAGTGACCTGATAATCTGCCCATGCGATAATCTACCAGCCCAGTCTGACCTCCACCTTTTCTTTTTTTGTCATTTTTATAAGGAGCAGAGGGCCAGATATATTAAACCTCTTTTAATGCGGCACGATTTTAAGCAGTGCCGCGTCGCTTTGTTCTATCTGAAGAAGCTTCATGATCCTTTTGTATGTTTCTGTGTAGCCTCATTCCTTTGGGCTTGTAAGCGTAGGAGATATTTATTAGAATTGGAGAGCTATGCTAACCCTTAGCCTTAAACTTATTTGTCTCCTCAAACATGACATGTAAACTCCTCGCAACAGTCTCGAAGAGATAAAGGATCTCCATAACATATGTAATATTTTTAAAGGGATTTTATAACTTAGGATGACGGTCTCTTTTTTATTTTAATTTATCTGTCTTTTAAACCTATGTATCTATGAGGTAACCGGGAACCTGCAGTTCAGCATCTATTCTTTTATTATGCTCCATGCACAAATAATAGCCATTACATTGCGTAATTTGCACAGCTCAATCATATACCCTCATTGTTTTGGGGTTTGAACTTGTACATTGTTCTTTTTCTTGCTATTTTAAATTGTTAGTTTTTAATAACTCATATGTATTGAACTGTATTGCACTGAGAAGAATTACACTGTTTTATCTTTTTAAAATGTATACTTTGATGATCTATCTTTTCAAATTAGATCGAATAAAGTTATAGAAAATGAAGGACAGATTCTTCATTAATCACTAGTACATTTTCATTCAGAATTAATTTCCTCCTTAATTTTGAAACATAATATCTGTTTCCATAAAATATGTATATACTTGCCTCCTCTGCTCTGTAATTAAGGGTCTAATAGGTCTTCGATTTCTAATTCCCTTCCTGGTCCCTCTTGTCCTTTACCTTTGTATACATTGTCTAGGAAATTAAAGTCGTTAGTGGCAATTTCGCAGTAGTTTTTTTAATTGTCATAGACAGGTAAAACAAGTGAAGAATGTGACTGCCAGGGAAGATCCTGTGTTGGAGGACAAAACTTGCTCCTGGTTCCCCAGTGTGCTTAATTGTACTTGTCCTTCCTAGTACTCTATGGAAGCTACGTAGCTGGAATGTGAGCCGGCTTCAAGGTCTCCTTACATTGGACAACTTTGGTGATGCATAAATTATTTCTTTACAAGAAACTTGGTTAACAAAATATTTTGGCTTAGACAATTATTTAATTTATTGTTGTCCTGTTCCTCCTTCAGCTGAAGGTTGCCCAAGCGGGGGTGGGGGGTTATCCATTTTATAAAGCTCTTCCTTCACTTGGAGATCCTCACAACTAGTAGCTACTTTACCACATACTATTGTTGTGCATTATTCCTTTTTGGGAACACATGATTTTTTGAATGAGTATGTACTGTGTAATGTTTATTGTAGTTCCACTATGAAGTATTTACTTTTCCTTTATAATCTACAAGTGGTTCTTCTGAAATTGTTAAAACAGTTCCCAAAATCATTATAAGTTGTTGCAGGAGTTCAGACTCACCTCTCCAGCTTATGGAAAAGTAGGATTTGTGGAACTAGATTCAATTGGGGGTCTCACTCGCCCTTCCCTCTTAATTACTAAGTCCTGTGTTTGCTTCATGCACCTATTACTGTGGGCTTTGGAGTTACATTTGCCCCAAATTAATGTCAGATTTGATCAGTTGAATTCCATGAATGTCACTTTGCAAAGAAGCTCACAATGTTCCCTGATTGATTATGTCTTTGTTCAATACTTGGAACTATTTCTTTGAATCTGTCATAACTCCTGGAATGGTTATTCTCAGCCCTATGTCACCTCTTTGATCCTAAAGTTATGAAGGTGATGGGCACAAGAGTATCATTCATTGAATTACGTTGTCATTCATACAGGATTTATGTTGGGAAGAGTGTGTCAAGTGACAAATTAACAAATCAGCTGCTAGAAATTGTTGAGGTCTTACCTAATAACATGAACATCTCCTCTTTTGAAGCTCTATTGAGTTTGTTGCAAGACATTGTTTTGACCAGAGTAAATGTTCATAGGGTGCCCTTGTGGTCACTAAATAAACCTCCACTACATAGAGCTAATTAATTTACAAAATTTGTAGGACGATTAATGGAAAACAAATAGGTGGCAAAGTATTGGTATGATCTCTAGTCTGCAGTTACTCAATGTAATATGAGAAAATTCCCATGAAGGTACTTGGTTTTCCTACTTCAGTAAGCTATATGCAACATCTGTTACTAACTTACCTGATCCAAGATTGCTCTCCTCCACTTTTAACTCTTCCCCATTAGAGTTCACCCTGGAAGAAATTGTGACTACAATCTTAGAACTTAACAAGAGTAGTGCTCAAGGACCAGTTTGTATTCTTGCTTGTCTTGTTAAAGAAGATTCAAAATGTTGGGCTGGAATTCTAAAGCGGTTATTTGATCACTGTTTGAAAACAGATATGGATCCACATTCCTGGCAAGGCAGAAATGTTATTCTTCATAATAAAAAAAGAGATCGTAATCAGCCAATTGCACTTTTGGATCTCACAGGAAGAATTCTGCAAAGTGTTTGCTAAAACCCTTAGCTGCCTGGATGGATGAAGCTCAGCTTTTGCCAATTGAGCAATTGGAATTTTGTAAGAAATGCTCCACAATAGATAATATCATATTTTAGTATATGTTGAATGAGAAGTAGGTGAAATTTTGTTACATTTAATACTTACTGTTATTAATTGAGCAAAGTTGTCACTGACCCTCCAAAATTAGGATCAAAGGAAGTTTTTATGTGTTGTATGCTGATGACCTGGCTTTAACGTCATTGACTCCGACTGGTATGCAGAAACAATTGGACATTTTGGTTTCCTTTGTATTAACTCATAATCTCTCAATTAATGAGAAAAAATGAAAATTATGATAATGAGAGCAAGAGGGCTTAAATACTCCAAGTCCTGGTTTTATAATGGGGGTAAATTAGAGGTTGTGAAACAGTACACTTATTCGGTAGTGAGTATATCAAACAATCTCCTGAGGGCTCATCAGGATAAACTTCAAATTTCTAAAGCAAAGCCCATAGCTATTGATTTATTGCAATTTTTAATGCACAGGAAAGAAAGATGTGCAATTGCTATTAAAGGTTTATGTAGCAAATGTTTCTCCTGTAGAATTAGTTAGTAAAGAGGCAAGATACCTGTCTTCTCTAAATATTATATCTCGTATTGAATCTGGATTGTGGAAGCGATAACATGGCCTTAGAAAGTCTAGTTCAATTGAAATGATTCATCTTGAGCTTGGCCTTACTTTAATAAAATTTCAAGCGTTTTCCCAGGTTATTCATTAGTTTTTTTTTTCAATTGTTTTGTAGTTTTGAAAAATCATGGAAAAAAGATTCTTTGAAGAAAACTTTTACATGATAGAAATGGGACCTTGTGCTTGAAACAGATGAATTTGGACTGTGATGAGGTGCTTTCATGTAAGAATAGTGATACCTTGAAGCTACGATTAAAATTCCACCACAAACCTAACCATCTCTGGAGTATTTACATGACCAATCACACAAACGTAATCCGTCCCACCCAACAGAAATGTTTGAATGACCACTCCCTTATGAGCCATGCAAAAAGAAATAAAACATTTGTGCCTTCTTTCTTGCAGGCCATTTCCAGGGAATTGACCAGTGCCATGCTGGGGTTAAGAGTTGTTTGGGACACAACCATTTTTTGTACATCTAATCCCCATAAAGCCCCTATAACATAAAGAGGTGTTTCCCCTTACATTACTTGGAGGAATAGCCCTATTTCCTTGGAAAAAAACACACACTAATCGTTCCACCAGTACCTTGCAAACTGCTCTCTTTGTAGCACTTAACCTGGATTTAACAATCATCCCTGAATGCTGCAATTCACAATTTTCCTCACTATGGTATTCCTTTGGCAAATTCATCCCACTTCTATCTAGAAATAACAGTGCTGTGTTGCTCTTCCACGTATGCCATCATACACTGATTTCATTCACCATCTTTCAACTACCATGCCATCCTTCCTGAATATCAAGTAAGAAATATCATCATACTTCATCAACATACTATATATATATATGTATATATATATTCAAGGTACTGAAGGTGTGGAGTTAAGAATAGTAACTCTATACTTCCGTATATGCACTTACCTATCATTTCTGTTGACATTTTGACTGTGATATTGAGGTATAACAATATTCCCTATTCAATATTCCAGACTACGACCATAATTCCTTCTTATACTTCCTTCCTATATCATCAGCAATGGTTCCAGCTGAGGAAGGCATATTTGTCTTTATCTCAAAAGGACAAGGGGATAGTCCTGAAGTAAACCTATCCTTGTATGAATATTTATTTTATTTGTTCTCTGTTTAGCCTTACAAGAGATAGTACAAAGCTAATTTAAATTTCCTGTTACTTTCAGTATTTAATCAATCTGTGAGGTTTCAGTGGAAAAATGTGAGTTTTTCTTAAATCCTTTTCAGCAAAGCCTGTTTTATAAAAGTTGTAAATAGTATATATACACACGCAGGTATGTACAGAGTTGTACCAAAAGCCTAGCGTCCTAAAATTATATGATGCATGAACTCCTTAAGTTTTTCTAGATCACTAGTAAATATACAAATCACTTTGTTCCACCCCCAAACACTTCTGGACACTCCTGGCACCTGCTCTTCATAGTTGGGCTCCAGCTTGAGACACATATTTTCATACTCTCTCCAACCCATCACCGAAGTGAAGTCCTGCCACATACAATTTACCACTTGCTTTTCTCTCTTTTAACTTGAACCTCAAGACGTTATACCAGAGCATACTTGAGCTACTTCCAATGCACCACTGGAAGTGAAACTCGGATGGAACCATATCACTACTCCACTTGACTTCAAACCACCCTGGTTGCAGTTCATTGTTTCTTTCCATATTTGTGTCCACCCACCATGATCTCTGCTGATTTTGACCCTTTCTGCACCCATCCTCAGTTTTTGTCCTTTTAACTTGCTGACATCCAATTAAGTATTTTGCTGTTGACCTAGCTTGTGGAAGCCAGGGTTGCCACTGTTAACCCATCAACACCCATACATTTCATACACTATCAACAGGACCACAGAGGAGTCTTGTAGGCATGAACTTCTTACGTGCAGCCTGGATGGGTCTGTTTGAGCCAATGCACTGACACGCTACCTGCTGCAAGAGGGGTGGCCACACTCCCTCCTGTTTCACTCTGCAGAATCTCGTCAATGGGCTGACAGTAGTTTTTTCATTTTGCCCATGTGAAAACTGCCTTGGTACATTTGGGGTTTCTTGATGCACCTCACAGCTTCATTCTTGTTTAACAACTATTTATGAAAAGTCATATCAACTTTGGGACACCCTCAACCGCTGTAGTTCCTGTTCATTACTTCCTAGCATTCTGAAGACTGTATTATTACTTGTTCTTGCCGTTGAGCATTTAGAGAAATTATCACATATATATCCCCTTTCTTTTGGTGTGGACCTATCACTGCAAGAACTGCTGTATGTTAGATGTAGCGTATGCATAATTTCATTACCCATTACAATCTCCAGGTCTTCTTTCTGTCAGAGACATGGCTTTCAGACACCAATAAGTCTTGTCTAGGTACTTGCTCTCCAGCACATGATCTCAGCCATCAGGCTGACAGACTGTCGGGTCCTAAGGTATGATGGTCATTATTTTCAAGGAGTATTTACCTGTTAGGTTGTGTTCATCTGCCCCTAAGGATTATCTTTGAAATCGAATCTGCCTCCCTGGAATTTAAGAGAACTTCTGCTCTTGCTCTCAGTTAGATAGCAAACACTTAGAAGCATCTTATGGATGATCTCTCCGTTTTGTAGAAAACATTTAGAAACAGCTTGCTGATGGCGTAACCCCAATTTAAGCAATTATGTTCAATCTTGATTGCACCTCTGTACTGGAAGAATATTCATTTACATGTTTCCTTTACATGCTCCTTTGCCCTGGCAAAACATCTTACATGCAAACTCAATCAACCGACTGGTTTTCACCTGAATTGAAAGTCATACGAGTGGAGTTTGATTTATGTGACCTGAAAATGTTGAATGAAATATTGTTTTATGATTTTTGTCTGTATTAGCTTCTTTTAAGTACAGTTCTCGCTTCCCGCCAAGCTTTTTTCTATTCATGCGTTGTAACTGGTTGAACCACCAGCTACTTGAGGGACATCCCTGTATCCAGGTAAAGCAATAGGTTTTCAGACTAGTGTTGTCAAGAAAGCAATAGGAAAGAGCCAATGATGACAGAATGAGCTAGTGGGCAAGCATTGACCAACATGCTCCCAGTGGATGCTACCGTGAGGCACTTCCTATTTTTTTACAAAAAACCACCTATTGTGAGGTGTTGGTTCTGCTGGAACTAGATCCTCTTTTATTTACGTACACCCTTGTAGCTCGCATGGCCCTAAGTTTTACCAGAGCAGGGTGGCTCCCTAGAACTAGTTTTACTACAGGGACCCTATGGCATCGAGCTAATAGGAACTTTCTGTGTGTGGGATGTGACACAGGGGCTTGGTTCTTGTTTAGTTGTCAGGAACGAGCCAGCTCCCTGCCCTCCTTATAAGCTATGGGCCGGACTGGGAACAGCAACCAGTCCTGGCAGATTGTTGCTCGACCGGCCCTGGGAGCGGGGGGGGGGGGTGGTTGCTAGTAAAAAGCACTGCTACCACTTTTGCTACCGGGGGCCGATATTGCACTGCTGCAAAACCGGTCCCCAGTAACAAAACCGCCCCCCACAGCCAGAAAACTGGCCCCCACCCTTCCGGCCCACGGGGGAAACGCCCGGTGCCTGCTACAGCCAGTCCGAGCCTGAGTCCCGCCCGCAGGAGTGTTCCTGAGAGATTTGGGAAAAGCCTGAAAATGCAGTGTTGGACATCTAATAAGGTAGCAGAAGGTTCTCCGATTCTGTGAACGGGCGTCAACTCTCTAGGTTGATGTCATTTTTCTTTATCCAGCTATGTATGGTCATATTTCTGCGGTTTAAAGTGCAGCAATAAACCTTTGAGTGTTACCTGACAACATTCTTTCTATGCGCTCACAGGGAACTCATGGGCTTTTCTATCTTTAAAAAACTATAGAATTTATACTGCCTTCTCTCTTGGACACAAGGATCAACTCCTGACAGATTACTTTAAAGGGTTCCATTTGAGAACGCACAGACGTCCCACAACTTAGGGGACGTCCTCACTGTTTAACCTACACAGATGTGTTCACGCCAATGACTATTTCTCCCTTCAGAAGAAAATTCATCCCTAGTGCCCTTCCCAGCTATGTCAGCCAGTTTATTAGAATTTGTTTATTTTTATTTACGTCCCTGAATGTTCCTTGACTGCCCGTGGATCCTTGTGATGACACTAGTGGAACAGTTTTCCCATCTCCTTGCGATGTGAAATCAGATATCTCTACTTCAAATGCATCTTAAAAACTCATCTTTTTACTCCACAGGCATTAACACATACACCATCATTCTTAAGCATCCAGGTTGTTGAAAAAGTGAGCTATTTAAGTGTTCTCTTAAGCTGGCTTTCTTTGCAGTAGAGAAATGGGATCCAGAACATGCCCCAGCCGTCAAACTAATTCCACAAAAGTCCAGACAACATTCCAGGGTTTCACACTTCTCAGTGTGGAAGTTTAACACCACACAATCTTGCCTTCCCTTCCTACTGCGCCCTCTTTTATAACAAGCATTGGCAAAGCCCATAGTTCTCAACTGTCTGCTTTTCCAATGCCTTTTGGCAATGTTGCTGTATAGCTTCGTCAAGATGCTGTGCATATTTCCCCAAAATGAAAAAAAGAAAAAAGGCATGTGCATGCTTGAAGATGCGTGCATGCACAATCGTCATTATACATGCGCACCTACTAAATGGTGCAGGTGCAATATTTTTTTAATTTACCAACCCGAGAGGAATTAAACAAGAATTCTTCAGCAACTTGAACTGTGACTTAAGCCCTGTGATTGGTTTTGAGGCGCTGACACACTGTGCTCTGCTTGTGGGCTGCAGCAATGCTCTGGGTTATTAAGAGGCAATAGCTCATTCCATTCCATTAGCTGTAAGCATGGGAAATACAAGTTGCAAACAATTATCAAGTTTAACTTGAGCATGACACGTTGTGTGCACATATTTTTAAATCATAAAAGATAAGATAAATGATAGACGTCATTGATAAAATGCAAAATGTTAACATCATGATTAATTTGATAATTTCATTTCATAGCATCATTGGTAATGATCAACAAGTGTAAGAACCGCTGTCAACTTCAGTGTGACAGCTAAGATGCATACCATATGGTAGATCAGTCATATGATAAACATATTTATTTGATAGTTTTATATAGCACTCATTCACCTGAAAAGTGTGTATAACAATTTATATATTACCAACTATAATAGTATCAACTTATACAAACGTTAAGACCAGAGACATCAAATAGGATGTTGACAATGAGGACAGAACGTCTGTGGTATTAACACATTGATTTAAAAATACATATTTTAGAAATGTCTTAAAGGAAGGTTCCAGTAACTGCAATGAAGCAGACAAACAGTAGTGTTCTAATCATATTTAAGGGGAATCGTTGTTAGCAATGCCACACACATATAGCTTTTGTTTGGCCGGGGCAGAGAGTATAGATATGTTACAGAATAATGTGCATACAGGAAGAAAAATAGGGTACTGCTAACTATGACAAGGGTGTTCACTTGTAGCGACTTCCATAAGAGAGTTGTATCCCCAAATAAAGAATCCAGTGTTGAAAGAGTTGTCCTGAATCTTGAACTTTCCAGGAGTAACGTGTTCCTGCTCCCGGGGCATCTTTGCCATAACATAATTTGTGGAGGTTGGAGAGATAAAGTTGTGTGTTAGATACAGTGCTTTGTAGGTTAAACAGCCGAGTTTGCTCTGGCCTCAAATGGAAGTCAATTTAGGACCATGAGGATAGGGGTGATTTGCTCAAACTTCTCAGTGGATGATAGAAGTCGGGCTGTGGATTGGAGAGTAGCTTTGAGATGATTGAAAGGAGAGTTTGGTCGCTTCACAAAGACAGCATTTCCAAAGTCTTATTGTGGCAGTAACAGGGCATGGACTGCTGATATTTTAGAGTGCCAGTAAGTGAAAGTGTATCGCTTTAATGACTTTATTTGCATGCGGAATCATGTAGTGGAAGAGTCCCAGGTAAGACAATGCAAGGTTACAGTGGGTGAAAGAGAAGGTGAGAAATCAGCAGTTTTCAGGATCAAAACTGCATTTATACATTGTGGCTCAGATTCAGTCTTTTGACGGTTGAGTTTAAGGAAAATTTCATTCACCCAGGACTGTATATTTATGAATATAGAATGATGGGTGAAGATATAAGGTGTACTGATATCATTTGAGTTTCATCAGTCTTTTGGTGGATTGTGATACCCACCCCAAAACACGCTTGACTCAATGGCTTCATGTATCAGTTGAAAAGTATTGGAGCTCAAATGTAACCTTGAGGTAGTCCACAAGTTAGTAGAGTGGGGTCAAAGGTATTGCAACCAACCTTCTCTATGTGGGATAATTTGCTCACAAAAGAGGAAATACGGATCCCCATATACCAAAGAGATGTTCGAGTATAGAGAAAGAAGGCAACCATAGTCAATCATATCAAATGCTGATGTGGAATTGAGGAGCACTAGAAGGCATGAGTGCATAGATTTGGAGTCACTACTCCACATCTAGAATATTGAGATCTTCAATCTCTAACCTTCTAGGCATTCCAAAATTTATATTGGCTAAGAGACGTGGTAGCTCCTTCTCGGTGCTCACTGCAAGTGCTTGGAATAAACTCTCTCAGACCCTCAGACTCATAAAAAATAACAAGATCTTTAGGAAACAATTGAAGACATGGCTGTTCAAACTTCCACAGCGCTTGGTTGCCTGAATGGCCCCTTCACACTGTTGTGTCACCACAGTTTGTGTCGTTCTCAGACTATTGCCAGGATGCCCATCAGAGCAACAGCCAAACTCTATAAAAAAATCTCATTATTTAATTCATTCATTTATGAGTTGCCACCCATCAAGTATTCAAAGGACTTCATCTAAAATGTTTTAACATGTCTTTTACAATGCTTTAACTTGCACTGAACCCAGCAGGAATGAGAGGAGGCAGGAATGAGATGAAGTTCCGAGGGCTGATGAAAGGAGACAGATCCATGGAGATGCCTCAACCTTGGTTTTACCCAAAAAGGAGAGACTGGATACCAGTTGGCACAACAAATCTGGATCGAGGTTTGGGTTCTTTAAGAGTCCATATTTCAACAATTGCGGATTGAGGTTTGGTTTCTTCAAGACTCCATGTTTCAGCAAAACTGAGAAGATTTTTTGTTTAGGGGTGATTCAGGGGCTGAAAAAAGACTTAAAAACCCTGAAATTGACCCATAATGTTTAGTTACACAAAGGATAACTTTCGTCCCACCATAAAAACCATAACTCACCCAACAAATGCACTGATTACAATCTCACAATAATTATACCAATAAATAACAGAAATGTACAGTCTAACATCAATAAATAACAGCATCTCTCCACACAAAGAAGTGATACTCTGTCCACAGTGACAATATCTGTAGTGTCAATGCTAAGGTGAGATCCAATACCACCAGTGATGCCACTGATCTCATTTGTGATGTTATCTGTATATTGCAAGTTGGTTGGCAAGTTTTGATTGTCATGGCGGGGATTCTGATGACATCTATATTATGTCAAAGATGGACAAAGAATGATATTTAGAGAGGTCCTGCACCCACCCTCCACCGGAGTCAATGAACAAGAAAACACAGAAAGGGCAGTTCCTCAAAGAGGGGGAGGGTGAGGGGGAGAGCCCTTAATGGTGGCACAAATGGACAGACCAACTGGATCACTGGGGACCGAGTGATAAGATCAAAGTGTCCTTACACACCTGGTGGGGTGTCATGCTTCATAATCGGGCGCTCAACATCGGGCCGGCACTATAGTTCCTGACAGGCCCCTCAAGGGGGCTCTTTAGCGGAGATCTTCTGATCGCTATGCCATATGATGAATACAAGTGAGGGGGTGAAATAGGGTGGTGAGGAAGTGGTTAAAAGAGTCTAAGAGAACCGGGAATTTTGATATAAGGTGATGGTCTCTTGACGCATTAAAAACAAAGGGACTATCTAGGCTGCTACCAATGGGATTCCATTTACTTGTTCGGACAAGGGGCAGAATCTGATGCATTTCTTTCCCAATGGTATGGTGGTAAGACACCCACGTGAAGGGGTAAGCTATCAATAAAAATGGGCCTGACCACAGATGGAACAATTTTTGGGTTTCAACACAAAGGGGGTTTCCTTTCCCGTAAGCCAGACCTCACTCATCAATCCAGAAAGCCCAACCCCCACCCACACAGCTCCTATATAAGGCAGAAACAGAGAAAGTGGGCAGATTGGACTTGCAGTACCCCACAATGTCCTGGCTGCTGCTCTAGCTCTCCATTCCGGGCAAGTGTTGCCAGCTGAGTCAGGTTATAATCTAAGAGAAAAAGCAAGGTATGGGGCAGAGAGGCTACGAGGTGGGACCTGGAGTAACCCATGATATGTCGAGTGGTACTCCCTCCCCTCTTCATACCAGGACAGAGAAGATGTTTATCGATTTAAAGAATTGTGAAAGAGTGAGAGGCACTTGAACCAAAGGACAAGAAAATTGGTTTGATAAATCGGAAAACAAGTCTCCTTTTGAACACTTGGGAAGTTCTTAAGAGGATGCCCTTAATGAGGACCCACTCTCTGTTTGCTATGTACTGTTGTATTCCTCTTAGGGTGTCCGTATATAGGTTTTCCTGTATCATGTCCTTATATAGGCACAATTCGCCCTGCCCTTATATAGGCATAAAATCCCAGTCCTTATTTAGGCATTAAACCGTGCACTCCAAATACAGGCATGGTCTCCGACATCTGTCCACCCTAACGTCACAACGAGTTCTTGAAGAACAGACCCTTAGGCTTCGGGAGTTTCCCTAGCACAGGACTATTGATTTCTTCAAGGACTCATCTATTATGCATGAACCGTTATACCTTAGGGGTTCATTCATGACGTCTTCCGCTGTCCGATTCACGTCAATGCTAACATTCTGAGGTACCTCTCAGGTATAAATATACCTTCCCTAGCCCTTGTAAATCAGAGGAGACCTCGACTTCAGAGGAGCCCGTGACCCGGCCTGACGCACTGAGAAGACGCTGTCATCCCTGCACGCAGAGAGTCCAGCTTCCAGTGATCTGACTTCCCTCGCGGGGTGTTGGAGTTCGAGTCTGGCAAGAGATTCCCACCTCTCTCATTCTTAAGGTATGGAGCTGACTATAAACCTAGAGGGACTCTTGGCATACTAGGCATACTAGGCTTAACATACTCTTAGTATACCATAGTAAGGAATACTTCACCTACTTCATACCTCTCCCTACACCTAGGTTAGGTTAGGTACATTGGGGTAGAACTAGCTTAGAAACGCATCGTATGAGTACTCGCATTTTTAGTCTATGTTATTTATGTAAATGAATATCTACTAAAGATCATGCTAGCGCAGTATTATTTATTTCTACTGCTTACGCTGTACATTATTTATCTTGCATACTGTCTTGTGATCGTAACAGCACATTTTACTTACACGAGAAACAAGACTGTTCAATAAATCTTTTATTGAAACGCCCGTCTATTCTTTCTGTGTAACTTTGAGGAAAACTAAGTATGCACGAGTGAGCTGAGTAAAATAGTTATCTATTGTTTCCACGACTCTGGGACACGTTCTGATTCTAAAGGGAAACAAAGTTGTCATGTTTTGCGGCTGCCAGAAACTACTCCCTTCTTGTTTATCAAGGAGTTTCTAGTGGCCTCTGAGCTAGCTGGCACAAGTAATTAAGTCTAATATACTCGATAGGGACATACCGACCTCAGTCCTATGTCAAACCTATAGGGTATATTATTCCAATGCGCAGAGCCTATTAGGGAAATAGGAGCTACACTACATGGCGCCCAATGTTTGATAAGGCGGTAATTTAACGCTATATACTGAGTAACTCAGCCGTGCTTTTTCTCTCAGAGACCCCTACCCATATGCTCCAAAAGACGCCTGGAGTGGGCAGGGTTAAGTATCCGCCACGGCTACATAGGGAAGCACCCTATATATTAGCTGTTTGGTTTGCTCAACGTTGAAGGATACAGTGTTCCAAAAATATTGTGCACCTTATCTTTGTTTCCTTGAAACTTGTTCTACATATTTCAAAAAACAAAATGCCTGACTCCGACAATGACACCGGAAATGGTGACGTTGCGGGTCACCCAGCTGTAACAGCTTATAACATCACAGGTTTTATTGAAACCGAGGAGGGTGTTATAGACATCCCTCAAAACTTAAGAAGAGCCATCACTCTAAAACTTATAAAACACGGCCTACCACCAAGAGGTGGTAGAGCAGTTTTCGTGATAGAGGCACACGAATCATTTCAGACAGAGGTATTCTATTCATGGGTAATATTTCCTGAATCCAATCCAGTTACAAAAATGTTTCACTTCTACAAAGAAGATGATCCACCAGAGGAATACATTCCATTCGAGGATTTAGAAATTCCATTAACATACCAGGAGCATCAGCTCTGGTTTAAAGGCGCCCTAAAACATCACAGAAACATTACCAGGCTCGGTCCACTAGGTAGACCAGGAGCAACATGGTCGATTCTAGCTGGCTACACACCTCATCCTGAAATTGAAATAATGTCAGATGAGGAATTACTTACTCAACTTACAGAGTTAATAAAAATCTACAGACAATTGGTCCAATATGTCATGCAGACTTTCACAGTCCAACCACCATTGACACTTCCAAATCAAACCCCTCAACCGGGGAATACACTAAAAATTACACCAGAGACTCTATACGCAGTCGTGGGTAAAATGCCCACAAAACGTGAGCAAATTCCATTTTGGATAGCTCAAAAAATTACTCAAATCGAAGCTGTATTTCCAAATACTAGCCCGTATGAGAAACACAGAATCCTAACCATCTGTTTACCGATGGGGATCACACCACAACTGGAAGACTGCACCACTTGGGGCTCAGTCTTTGCTGCCATCTATACTAAAACACATGGCATTCCGTCAATTGCGGTAATACCAGATGTCCTGAAACAAATTCAAAACGAATACGGGGCAGAGCCTGCTCTGAATTTAGGTATGAAATTACTGAAAAATTTCGACCAGGTCTCAACAATAATATTATCTAATATTAAAGGGGAGGCAGCAGCAGTGGCGATCCGCCAACGATTAAGGGAATTTGATGTTACAGAACATCAAACTGAGCTACCCAGAATAATTGAACAATGTTATGCAGAATTAGGCAGAGATAGTTTGGGTGGAAGACCAGTGAAGCCGAAACTATCTGAGAGTTCAGAGAAGGACTCTATTAAACAAACTCCTACATCTTCTAAAAAGAAGTGGGAGACTAATAAACAAAATTCAAACGAGAAACGTTCTCAATCCCGAGGTAGGTCTCCTCAAAAGGAGCCCTCTGAAAGGAGGTATAACCTCAGGAATAGGGATAATTTGAGAAAACCTGACAGGTATCAAGATACTGATACACGTTCCTCTCGTCCCTTTCAGATCTCATCACAGACTTCGGAAAGAAGAGGACGGTCAGAACATAGAGAAGAACGCGTGAAATCCAAGGAAGAAAAACACGCTACAAAAAATAAAACAAAACCTCAATTCTCCAAAAAGAAAGTAGCAGGTCTGAAGATCAGACATGCCGAGAATACTGAGAACACAACTCAAGAACGGAGAATGGGCTCAGACAATGCTGGACAGTGCAGCAGAAGTCACAATAGCTCGCCAGAACCTGAAGGAACTTCTGGAGATAGTGGACTTGAATGAGTACATTACAGTAGAGACTGTAGCCACCAGGGTTAGTACTCCACAAAAGTTATATGAAATAACACTCCGGATAGAGGGAGACATACCTAGACAGGTGAAAGCACTTTTTTGGGAAAAACTTTCAAGGGGCTATGACATACTTCTAGCAGAAAAAGACTGGCCACCACAATTTGTCAGGGAGTGCCCACAAGGCGAGGACATTATTATGCCTGCCTTCTCCAACCATATTCCAATTCACCTAAAATATACTTTTGGGCAGTAGCCCAGGCCCCAGCATTATATAAAAATCATGTAGGATGGGATGAGGACTCACCTCACCATAAAATACATCTGAAACATGAACCAACTGCACAAAGGCAGTACCCAATAAAGCAAGAAGCTAAAAAACAGGTCAGGGAGATCTTAGATCAACTTGAATACCAAGGGGTGATTGAAACATGCACCTCCTCAATGAACAATCCTTTGTTTCCTGTCTCCAAACCAGACAATACATATCGTCTAGTTTTGGATTACAGACACTTAAACACTTGTTCTAAAACTTTTGCAGTGCAAAATGCACATAGCACAGCATTAATGAATAACATTGTGCGTAAAAAATATAAAACCACATTAGACATCTCAAATGGTTTCTTTTGTCAAAACATAGCACCTGAAAGCAGGAACTTAACAGCTTTCTCCATAATGGGGACCCAGGGTCAATTTTGTCGACTCCCACAAGGGTTCAAGAACAGCCCAGGTTTATTCTCAGTGAGGGTAACTGAGTTACTACAAATTTATGACAATGAGGCATTGTCATATGTCGATGACATCTATCTGACAGACGATGACCTGGAAAAACACTTGAACAGGGTGAATACCATTATATTGGGCTTCGCCTCTGAGGGCTACAAATTCAACTTCAAAAAATCCAGAATTGCCCATCTCAATGTCCTATTTCTAGGATATGAGCTTTCAAGTGAAGGCAAGAGCTTGGCAGCTAACTTTCTAGAGAAATGTGCGCTGCTCCAACCTCCAAAAACGCTAAAAAACTTACAATCCATCCTTTGTTTCCTAAATTTTGGAAGAACATACATTCTAAATTACGCAGAAAGGGTTAAACCTCTCTACGCATTAATCAAACCTGATTTTTCAATCAAAAATTGGACACAGGAACACACAGAAATCTTGCGTTCACTCCAGGCTAACATGTTAGCAACAAATCACTTACAAACACGCGTAAGTCAACGCAACCTGGTGATCCGAATAATTTCGGGTCAATGCGGATTCACCTACTTAACATTTAACGAGGGTGAAAAAATACCAATCGCATACAAATCTCATTTGTATACACAAGCGGAAATGCGCTTCACTTCAACTGAAAAAATTCTGACAGCAGTTCAAGCCGCTGTAGCAAAAGAAAGAGCCCTAGCCCAAGGGAAACGCATTATTGTCGTAACCCCAGTACCAGCCTTAGAAGCGGTCACAAAAGCAAGCATTCCAAATGCTAAAGCATTACATCCAAGATGGATACAATGGGTTAATTCTCTTGCTGCAACAGATGTTGAATATGTTTTTGATCCCGATTTAAAAACACAAGCATTCCTGCAATATGAACAAGAATGTCCTCTGCCCACTGAAATTCTGCCTCTCGATCAGTACGAATTCATAATTTACACTGACGGATCCGCACAACCCGCAACAGGGAGTAAGCAAGCTTACAGTGCAGCGTGTGCAATCGTTAAAGGTCGCATGCGAGATGGCATCTTCAGACCTATGGTCACAAAAACCCAATCTCTAGGAGATTGTACAGCTCAGCGAGCTGAACTACAAGCATTCAAACTGGCACTTGAAAGTACAGATCGAGAATTCCCCACACTGATAGTGTGCGATTCCTTTTACTGTGTTCAGTCGTATAATGACTATATACAAAACTGGCTTGAAAATGGTTTCAAAGATGCGAAAGGTGGCACAATAAAGCACAAAACGCTTTGGGAACAAGTAGTTCAGTTGAAAAACGAACTACCAAAGGCTCACGTGATGGCGTTCACGTTGCAGGGAATTCATTGGCTGACGAAGCCGCAAAGGGGGCTGTTCAGACGGCTTCCGTAGCTGCGATCACTCGTTCAAAAACAAAAATAGACAGTGAGATAATGTTGGCTGTCAATGCTACAAGCAAAGGCAGTGGTGCAGCGTTACCAAAAAAGTTTCCACTCAAGTACTCTTATGTAATTGATGCGAACAGCGTTCCTTTTGCTCGAATCCCTGGAGTGGGGGATAGGGTAATTCCAAACATGGAACGTAGAGCAGCTTTGATTTATGAGGCACATTTGGGGAGGGTCTGTCACATCAAGGGATCTCTAAAACAATTTTGACATTAAAAGAGATGTACTGGTGGCCTGGGATGAATACAGAAATCCACATCTTCATCAATAACTGCATAGACTGTAAGGTACAGCGTGATGCTGTCCGCCACCAGACACCATGCTATTACTTTCTTGAACTATGTTTTTTGGATGGTAGTGCTTCTCTGTTTTGTGAGTATGAACTTGTAGAAGGGGAGTCAGAGAAGGCTTTTTCCCTATTCTCCTGGATTGTGATTTTGACAAATGTAGCTGCCCAGTACAGACACCACTGTTAGACAGCATTAGACTATCTACGCGCATGCGTCCTTCTGGACAAATGCAATCCCACAAATACTGAATCAAGGTTCCTATGGATATGGCCTCAGCGCTCGGCTGACACTCGAACTGTTATAAAAGATTTGCTAGTCTTTATCAGCACATACGCAATAGGCACGCTACATTCTGACCAGGGCCCTGCATTTAGCTCTCGGGCTTACAAAGAAGCCATGGCCAGTCTGGGCGTTGCATTGCGCTACTCCTCTCCATTCCATCCTGAGGGAAATTCGGTTGTGGAAAGGAAAAACCGGGACATAAAGCAGTCTATAACAGCTAGGGTATTAGGTTCGGGTGATGGGTGGGTCAAACATCTTTATGGGGTCCAACGCTCATTAAATAACCTGCCAAGAAGTTCTCTAGGGGGGGTCACTCCATATGAGGTCCTATTTGGGACAAGAATGTGGGTACCAGACCTCGATCACGTAGGCACAGAGGTGGAAAATAAACCGTTTGATATCAAAGATCGTTTGGCTGTTTTACAGGAACTCAATGAACTGAGATCAAAACAAAGCAACGTATTCCTGCAGCCAATCACCACTGGGGAAAAACTGGCGGTCCCAGCAAGGCCTGTCTGGATTCCAAAAGTTGGGGATCTAGTCAGAGAAAAGATTGCGGACAAGAAGGAATTTGGACCTTCTTACAGACAACCAGTACCTGTCCTAGCAGTTCAAGGAACAAGAACAGTACTTCTGCCGCCCCTTGCTGGAAGAAAGGAGAAAAGATTTGTGTCCATCGACCTCATCAAACCACAGTATGTGGCCAATACTAAATAGTAGGCCTCGTGGACTCCGACCTAGTAGCAGACGCACTCCTCTCGCTACTATCCAAGAGGTTCAGACTGAAAGACTGATAACCATCGAGAATTCAGCTGTAACAGATGAAGGACTAGGCAACAATGCAATGGAACTCATTCCTCTTGAAAATCAAGTAACAGTTCGTCCAAATACACCTGTCTGCACGAATGTAGCAAGTGATCAACTGCTCCCAGCGATTTCGATAAATCCTGATGCAATTCCAACAATTGACAGAACTGCTTCTGGCTATTTCATTAACTTTGATACGTTCTCAGAAGATCCAAGTGAACCTGAAACAACGCCAGCATCATTAAAATTCAAGCAGCAGGTACAAGACTTTCTTCACTTTCTGAAAAAGACTTATCTGGTTTCCCCATGGATTGAACTTTGGATTATTTCTGGACTATTTGTTTTCCTGCTTTGGCTAGCTTTGGTTACAACTATGAGCGTGCTTATAAATGGCAGATACATCCATGTGAATACTGAAGGAAAAGATGTGAACGTACTTTTGAAACCTCATAAATCTTCCCATCGTGAAGCAAGAGACTTGTCAACAGTGAACATCACAGCCGTTCCTATACAGGATGGTATAGTGTGGGACAAAACAGATTTTGATATTTTTGGCCCAACGGAGAAATTGAACATTCCACATTTGTTTAAAATTTCACTAAGTGATCTCATTTCGTCCAGTACCTATTCTGATGATTGGGACTTTGAGACTGTTAACGACATAATGTTTGACCTTGAAAAATCTGCTGCATTTTCAAAAAATGAATATTTAGAGGGATCATCAGACTATGAACAGCTGTATTGCTATAACCACTATGTTCATCATTATTTGCATAAATCTGCATACCCTAGAAATGTGTTTATGTTTAACCAATGAGAGCATTGTCCTATACCACCACAAGGTAGTTCAAAAACATTTGCTAACAAGTTTCCATATTTTGCAGGTTACAATACATCTAATCCAGAAACGTTTTACTATAAAAATGTAAACAAAACAGGAATGAAAATTATGTTATCTAATACAAAACAGATTTACTCTGCAGCATTTCTTGCCCAACTGTCTAGTCAGGGTTTCGACTTATGGAAAGACACAATAGACACAAAAACTGTCTGGGGTACTAAAGATTGGCAAGTGCAGGGGATAGAAGCTTTATTTAGAGCCTGTATAATACCTGAACAAATAATGTTTTTGAATGAAACTGTCCAACAAACACCTTCTGTACCAACACCTGCAAGTGATAACAATACACAGGCAGTGGTGTCAGTTGACCAAATACTACAACTCAACAGATCTAATTCTGATTGGAGAAAATGGTTGATCTGGCCCACAGACATGAACAACTGTCAGGAAAGATTCCTGAATAAAACTCAGGGCTTTACTATTCCTAGGCCAGACCCAAGATATGTCCAAAGACAGCATCCGGGGGTAGTAACAACATACAGTGTAGGAAAATTATGCCTCGACTGGCTGCAGAAATCTACACTACAGGATGTGAAACAACACTTATCCTTACTTAAAGAAGACGCAGACCTTAGGGAATTCTTGCTTGGACCAAGAAAACCGCGTCAGAAACGTTTCATATATGCCGGCATTTATGCTGCTTATAATGAAGCATGGAAGGTGTCACAGATGGAGGCCGCAGAACGAATACGTGAACTTGATCGTATTAATTTAGAGAAAACACTCTCTGTGGTCGACAATGGGTTAACAACTTTGTCCTCCAGAATTTATTCATTGGACGGCATTGTATCCTCTGCTATCGACATACTAGAACAAGATTTGGCGATGTTACAGCAAGGCCAATCTCAATTACGTTCTATTGTGTTATTAAGCTGGACGCTGCAATCTTTGCGTGCGGGCTATGTGCCTTGGCGTTTCATCAACACGTCGGCTCTGTTTGCAGAATACAATCTAACTGATAAACAGATCGAACTGGCACAAAGAGGAGCAAAGTATACAGTGCTGAGCATTGAAAAACTGGAAAAGTTACCATTCACATTGGCAGAAAAACCAGCTACAGAATGGCTCATTCATGGCAAAATCACACTACCTGTGACTACTTTTCAGTTTCAGTATTGCCTCAAACAAATGCAAGCAGGCAAATATGAAAGGTTGGGTAAGGAATACATTAAGACATCTTGGAATTTACCGTATACGTATAGATGTTGGAGTGGGGATCGTGAAGTGTTTTTGAGTGGTACACACTGTAAAAGTGCACTGAGCGGTTCACTTATATGTCAGGACATTTCTTTACACGGGGCTTGCAATGGTTCTGTGGCAAATTTGTCTTGCCATCAGCAGGGTACACCAGCTGCTGTGATTAATCCAACGTTTGGACAACTTTCTAATGGGAGTTACCTCATGTTGAATGATCAGAGTTGCTGCGGCATGTTGCCAGGCATCCCATATCTAGTAACGGTCAACTCCAGGGTCACTTGCTGTATGCAAGTATTGTTTGCCCCAATAGACACAGTCAGGGAGTTGCCTTTGTGGCATTCGCTGAACGTCTCTTTTATAAGATTTGATACTTTAAGCAGAATGAAAGCCATGCTTTTGCAACAATCAGTGCCTTTAACCTCGGCCAAAGAAACCTATGATCTACAAGTAGCAAGGACTTCGGCTGAGATACAGACTTTAATACGTACAAACTGCCCTATACATTTCGTGGAAATGATAGGACGTATCTTTAACATGTCTGATACAAGCGGAATTGTACATGTATTTAAGAGAATCTGTTCCGGTCTGTTAGCACCTTTCCAGGCAATACTCGGAATCATCCCGAACTTTGCACATTCGGTGTTTGGTGGCATACCATTACTTCTCGCACTTGTTGCCGGAATTCTATTTCTCTTCCTGCTATTACGCTATGGCCAGCCTATTCGCAGACATCACTCCGAGCGAAATGGAGAAATCTCTCCTTGAACGAAAGTGCGTGAGCGAATAGTACAGCTTTTGGGCATGACTCGTCTACGGGACCTTAATACCACGTGGTTCCTGTCATTTAGACCAATCTGGCAAGATTGCATCTTACCTGTCCTACGATGCCTGCTATGCGGTGAAGAATGAGTGTTAGACACCTGTCTAACATTTCCATCAGCAACGCCAACGGATATCGATACTCTGCTGGACCCGATAACGGCCCATGCTCTGTGTTGTCCCCAGAGGCTACCAATCCTGATGACGGCATTCATTGAGATCTCACAGACGCTTCCAGCTGCTGCTGAGGTACGAGATGGATCTACAGGCACACAGGTAACAACGGACGCGAACATTGTTGCGGCATCCTATGCTGAGAGCGATGCTTCACATCTCTGTGCAATTAATCTACTACACGAGGTGTTCCAGCTGACACCAACTTCAGTGGACGATATTTTGTCTACAGAAATAGATGATCTCATGTTTACACCAGACCCGTACACTGACTCTGATTCCACCCACAGTGTACCAGAGACGCACTAAAATTTGGCCTTCATATTTCAAAAAATTGGAACTCTTCCCACATTGAACTTTTTTTCATTTTTTCAAACTGAATGGCAATTCAATCTGCTTGAAGCAGAACTAGCCTTATAGTACAGACTTCGCGGTACTTCCTCGGACACTTTGTCATCTTATGTGTCTAACAAGTTCATTAATTTTCATGACATGAAAAGACTTTGATTTTGAACAACTTATCGATCATTTTCTGTCGAATGTAAATATTACTGCTTATTTTCATTCAAATTGCATTTAATTTCCAAATATATGCCTGGAATGAAAAGCAATGCTTAAATATGTACAGTACCTTTTGCATTTTAATATGTTTTTTAGTGCTTTTTAAGAAATGTTTTTTAATATGCGGTACTCCATTTAATGTTTAGCATTTTATTATTATCGTACACACGAAAGTGGAGTGGGTGTTGTATTCCTCTTAGGGTGTCCGTATATAGGTTTTCCTGTATCATGTCCTTATATAGGCACAATTCGCCCTGCCCTTATATAGGCATAAAATCCCAGTCCTTATTTAGGCATTAAACCGTGCACTCCAAATACAGGCATGGTCTCCGACATCCGTCCACCATAACGTCACAACGAGTTCTTGAAGAACAGACCCTTAGGCTTCGGGAGTTTCCCTAGCACAGGACTATTGATTTCTTCAAGGACTCATCTATTATGCATGAACTGTTATACCTTAGGGGTTCATTCATGACGTCTTCCGCTGTCCGATTCACGTCAATGCTAACATTCTGAGGTACCTCTCAGGTATAAATATACCTTCCCTAGCCCTTGTAAATCAGAGGAGACCTCGACTTCAGAGGAGCCCGTTTCCCGGCCTGACGCACTGAGAAGACGCTGTCATCCCTGCACGCAGAGAGTCCAGCTTCCAGTGATCTGACTTCCCTCGCGGGGTGTTGGAGTTCGAGTCTGGCAAGAGATTCCCACCTCTCATTCTTAAGGTATGGAGCTGACTAGAAACCTAGAGGGACTCTTGGCATACTAGGCATACTAGGCTTAACATACTCTTAGTATACCATAGTAAGGAATACTTCACCTACTTCATACCTCTCCCTACACCTAGGTTAGGTTAGGTACATTGGGGTAGAACTAGCTTAGAAACGCATCGTATGAGTACTCGCATTTTTAGTCTATGTTATTTATGTAAATGAATATCTACTAAAGATCATGCTAGCGCAGTATTATTTATTTCTACTGCTTACGCTGTACATTATTTATCTTGCATACTGTCTTGTGATCGTAACAGCACATTTTACTTACACGAGAAACAAGACTGTTCAATAAATCTTTTATTGAAACGCCCGTCTATTCTTTCTGTGTAACTTTGAGGAAAACTAAGTATGCACGAGTGAGCTGAGTAAAATAGTTATCTATTGTTTCCACGACTCTGGGACACGTTCTGATTCTAAAGGGAAACAAAGTTGTCATGTTTTGTGGCTGACAGAAACTTCTCCCTTCTTGTTTATCAAGGAGTTTCTAGTGGCCTCTGAGCTAGCTGGCACAAGTAATTAAGTCTAATATACTCGATAGGGACATACCGACCTCAGTCCTATGTCAAACCTATAGGGTATATTATTCCAATGCGCAGAGCCTATTAGGGAAATAGGAGCTACACTACAGTACTGTTTGAGTCAACACTGGCAAATCTTACCCTGAGTATTGCACTGGTGTAAGAAAGTGCCTCTTTATGCATGGTTAGCCATAACTTTTTGGCTGATGCCTGATGTGATTGCGAACTGTAAGTGTTTTGGGTCCCTGCTAACCAGGTCCCCAGTGAGAGATCTACTTCCCAAAACACTATACCCCAATTGGCACAACTTCAGCTATCCCTGTAAGTCCCTAGTAAGTGGTACCCCGGTACCTCGGGCATGGGTACTGTAGAGGGTCATCTGGGGCTGCAGCACTGGCTGTGCCACCCCAGGACCCCCTCACCAAGGCTATGCACTGTGTCATTGCAGGCTGCGTGTCTTGGTGCAGGAAAATCCAAAGAGTCAACATGGCACACAGCCCTGTGTGCCATGCCAACCACACACTACATAAGATATAGGTAAGTCACCCCTACTGCAGGCCTTTAACCCTAAGGCAGGGTGCACTATACCATATGTGTGGGCATATCAGCATGAGCAGATATGCCCCTACAGTGTCCAGTCCATTTTGTGATGTTGTAAGTGAACAGGGAAGGCATAAAGAGTACAAGGGGCTGGATACTTGTTGACACGAGTTTCCTAGCTCCATGATGGCTTCACTGATTTCTAAGATGTTTGGTACCAAACATCTTGTCTTAATAAGTCCTCACTGATGCCAGTGTTGGATTTATTAATAAATTGACACTGGAGACCCTTTTAGAGGATCACCTGAAACCTAACCAAACACTAGTGGGGTGTCTGGCTGGTTTTCACCAGCCTGCCACCACCAGACATCTTTCTGACCTCATGGGGTGAGAGGCAGTGCTCTCAGAGGACGGAAACAATACCTGCTCTGGGCGGGGGTGTTTCACACCTCCTCCAGGACAGGATGGCCTTCCCAGGCGGGAAGCTTCAAAGGCAATGCCTCCTTTGAAATCCAACCCAGGAACCCCCAAATAGTGGGGAGGCCAAGACCCCTTCCTCCTCCACTTTTGGTGGGAAGAAAGGCAGGAAAATTAGTAAGATGAGGAGGAGGGTCCTCCCTCAGCCTGCACCACCCCCAGGGAGGGGCAGGTGAGGTGAACTCCTCTCCTGAAATTCCACAATCTTGAGATGGTGAAAAAAACTCTAATCAGGGCTAGGGTAGTGCCACTTCCCACAGGAAAGAAGACCAGGACAAAAGAAGACCTGCTACCCAAAAACAGATGCCCTGCTGCAGAAGAAAAGATGCCAAACCCTGCCAGCTGCAAGAAGGACTTGACAATCACTGCTGCTGTGTCGGACTGAAACCTGAAAGGACTCCAAGAACCCCGAAGCACCTCCACTCTTCAAGAAATCACAGAGAAGCTCCCTTGGAGTGAAGGTATCACTCCCCTGCACACCGCAGGCACCGATTCCATGAAGTCCGGTTTGTCGACTTGCTGCTCCCTGATGACCTCGACACAGCACCAAAGCAAGAAGAGGAACAACAGCTCCCGAGGGTCAGAGCTGCCTCTCCACCAAGTTTGAAGGCACCAGGTCCTATTGGAGCCACGGCGTACCAATACCTGGGGTAAACGACTCTCAATGGTAAAAACTAAGATGAAGAGTCCACTGCAGACTCCCAAAGCACCAGAAGCAAGCATCTGTCGAGGAACGTCGAGACAACTGAGACCCACTTCCTGAGTGATTCAGCTATCACGAGATCGCCTCTCCAAGTTGCCTGCCCCTTACCGCAAGAACCCTAAAGACGCACAACACCCGGCTGACCTGTTCGCTCTGCACCCGGCCCCACCAGCCATGGCACTGACCAACCAGCTCTGCTCCTGGGGTCTCCAGTCATTAGAATTATCTGCTTTTACCTCTGTGTACCAAATGGGGATTCTCTGGACTTTCTGCACAGTGTACTTCTTTTTAGTACACTATATAGAGAGCAAGCTTCTTACAACTGGTATTCAATTTTTCTATAATCTCTCTCTCTCTTGCCGCCTCAGCCTTGCTCTTTCTCTATATGTATGTATGGAGAATCGCAAGACGAGGGAGGTTGACAGAGGTGAAAGGATCGAGGTGAGTAAAAGAGGGCCGCTAGGGAGGTGATGGAGATGAGAGACCAGATATAAAGGAGAGGAAAAGGAAGGAACGTGGTGGGGGTGAAAATGGGTGAAGGGGGTGCAGAGGAGAGAGCTTACACAATAGCAGAGACAGTGAGAGCAAAGGAACAACAGAGGTGGGAAAGGCAAAAAATAGAAAGCGATGGAAGGGCTGAGAACAGGAGAAAGAATAAATGGTCAAAAAATGGAAAGGAACAGAAGGGAGAGGAGAGGAGAGGAGAGGAGGAGAAGGGAGAGAATAGGAGAGGAGGGGAGAGAAGAGGAGAGGAGAGGAGAGGAGAGGAGAGGAGAGGAGGAAAGACAATATAATGAATGAACGAATAATGGAAAGAATGAGATGGGAAGCAAGAGAGAGGAAGGAGATATGGAAAGGAGTGAGGAAGAGGGAATATTTGATGGTAATCGATAACAGAAATTGAGAGGACAGAGAAAGAAAGAGCAAGCAAGAAGACAGAATTGGGTAGATGAAAACGGGTGGGGAGGACGAAGGAGAAATGGAGAAGAGTGGAAAGGGAGGAAAGAAAAGGAGAGGGCACAATGTAGCAAGGAATGAAAATAATTAGGGAAAGGGAGGAGATAAGGACCAACAAGAGAAGGGAAATCAGAACAGACAAACATGGACAGGAAGGAGAAAAACTAAAAGAGGAAGAGAATAAGGGAGAAAAGATGAGAGAGAGAGAAGCAAAAAAGATGATGTAATGATAGAGGATGACAGATAAGGGGGAAAAGGGAAAGGTCAAAAAAGGGATAAAGGATGTAAAGACAACTGAGACAGAGAGGTAAGAGAGATGAGTGGAATTGGAAACAAAGGGTGCAAAGTGAAAGTGAGGAAGGAAATGGGAGGAGAAAACAATGGAGATAGAGAACATAGAGGAAACACAATGAGAATGAGGAATTGGGAGACCCATAGTGCAGCAGCGGCAGTGACACCAGTGCCCAGGAGTCTGACGTGTCCACTTATAGCCATCTTTTAAGGGCATGGGGCCCATTTCCCAACTTGGAGCTCAGTCCACCTTTGCTCTAAGAGCACCGCCAAGAAGGGATAGAGAAGGGAAACACATAAATGAACAATGGAAGAGAGACAAAGAAGGACACGAACATAGGAGACACAAAAGTGAGGAGGCCAGAGAGAAACCGAGTGAAGTGACAGCAGCAGAGAGGATGTGCCTATTGGCTATTGAGTCGACCTCGAAACTGGGGAACCGGATTCGAGTTTCTGCAGGGACGCTCAATATACTGTGATTCTGGGCAAATCCCTTAATCTCGCTGTGCCTAACAAGAAAAATTAATATGTAATCCGTGTGTAACGCAACTGGTGCTCATGTAAAGTGCTCTTATACCTTCGGGTCAAGTTTGCGCTATATAAAACTCCTAAAAAAAAAAACTGAAAGTAAAAGAGAGAAGGATATAGTGACAGAAAGAATTAAGAGACGAGGGGAAAAGAGAAAGGAAGGACTAAGTGAGACAGAAATAAGGGAAGCAAGACAGACAAAAAAGGGACAGAAAGTAAGACAGAAAGAATGAGGGAGTAGGCACACAGGGAGCAAACAAGACAGAAGAAAAGAAAAAGCAAACCAGTGACCAAAAATATGGCGCTGATTACAGCTTCCGCCATATCTAAAGACTTCTGCATGAATGCTGTAGTCAGTTGGAGACTTCGCCCAGGTTCTCTGTAACGTTCCGTTATACCTCTTTGCAGATGGCGACATGGAATTGTCCATTTACAATTCTACATTTTCGTGTGCTTGAAATCTAGCATGACAGAAAGAGCTAGCCGAATCCCTCCTTGTTTGCATTCTGCTCCCTTCCACTGGTTGAATCTCATTGAAGCGTGACAGGTAAAATTGCTTCCAAATGTGCCCTGCGCTGGTTAGGCGGGATGGGCTGGATGTGGTTAACTCCACGGTCACGAAGGGAACTGAAAACTAGGCCAGATGTGCAAGGGGAAGGCCTGAGATACACACGAGCCCACATGGCTTCGATGGAGGCAGCCGTACCCGGAACAAATGCCCTGTACGTGCTCTGCGTGGAACTTGTTGTAAATCTTCGGTATTAAAGGGAAAGTAAGCAGATTGTTATTTATGGTAGGTAGCCTTGCTGGCCGGGTGCCCTGTCCCCTTTGTCTAGGTCCCCCAAGGTCAACCATGAGATCACATCAGTACTGCCTTTTGGTGAAGCCTTTAGCCGCCGGCGCAGGTTGCGTCATAGCTTCCTCACGCGGCCATATGTAGCCCACCTGGCCTCCAGAATTCTAAACATGGCTTGTGGCCGTAATCCCACTTAATGTATGTGCGATAGACGTGCCAACAGAGTCACCAATGAGAGTGGCTTCGCTCTACTCGACACAGAGGCGATCCATGCGCTTCGCTGGGTCGTTAGCACGCAATGGGTTCATGTTGTACCCAGAACAGAATTGAATCCGCACACATGGTTTCTTAGTTAAACGGATTCCCTGCAGCTCTGTGCTTATGCTTGTTTTTTTTTGTAACATTTTTATGATTTTCTGTAACGAGCTTTTCTGTGGTGCGCGTGTCATCACTGTACAGTAGCTATGATTTATAACAAACACTGGGTCCAGGGGCGTAACACCGGACCCTGCAGCTTCTGCGGCAGGAGTTCCTGGAAGCAACCATTTAGGGAGCTCCCAGCCCTTCAGGGGGGGGGGCATTCAGCCCAAGGCCAATTAATATACGTGAGATGTGGGAAAATCAGGGGCGCGACTTCATATTCTGCAGGGGGTCCCAGCATTTTGTATTACTCTACCAGGTGGGTGATGGCTGTGTACACCCTATCTGCTATTGCATACTCCACAGTATCTTCAAGGGCTGCAGCGGTGACTCTTATGCAGGGTGCTGTGCCTGTGGAAGGCAGCAGCAGGGTGGTAGATTAACCTGCTTGCTGCTTAGCTGTGGTGTCTGTTACAAGGTTGATTTAGCCTCCCACACCACAGGCAATCAGACTTTATTTAAAGTATAAACAGAAGACACTGCAGTCTTGTCTGGGGAAAGTTTTGTAGACCCCATGCGTGCTACAACTTTGAGCTGAGCTACACGTGATCTGGTCGTACCCTGTATCTGGATTAATGTGATTACGGTGATTAGCACACTGAACTATTATAATCACTTTCACGTGCATTTTTCCACTTCCGAACATCACTTCATTTAGTTACTTCCGGATGGCAGGTTTCACCTCCTGGTAAAGCATATTTCTTCCAGATCAAACATCGCTTCCGGTGTAGTTCCCTAAGCGCTCCGTCTCCTTCTCTAACCCAGTTCTGAGACGGCTGCACAATTAATCAGTGCATTCAACGTTCCCATGAAAATTGAGTACCATTGTATCTTTTCCAAGGCCCGCCAGGTTGAGAGTAGTATCGCCCAAGGGTACTGAACCAAAGTGACATAGCAACACCAGCAAGTAAGTGACTTTACTTGTATTGATTAATTAAAATCTTATAAACGAGAGAAACAGTGATTCAAATTCCTTGGACAAAACAAAGGAAGAGAAACATCAAGCATTGTATGCCATTGAGTAGGTATGAGCCCAATGAGTTAATATCTCTCTCTCTCTCTCTCTCTCTCTCTCTATATATATATATTTTTAAAAAAGCAAGTAAAACTAAAATAACGTTCTGCGGAGGCACGAGATGTTTTAGGGTGCTGGTGTGCAGAATTTGGGCAGCATCAGCGTTGGCACATAACTTGCTGAGTGGTGCAGGTTGAGGAGTTTTTACAAGCTTATGACAAGTGGGGGTGCGCAGCTCAAAAAATTCCAATAGACCAAGGAATTAAAAAATTATTTCTTCTTTATTCAAAAAATGTATTTTTCTTAAAATCATCAAATATAGACAATCCAGCCTACGCGTTTCATTCCCACAAAAGTTTTTCCAATAATTCAAAAGGTCAAGTGTATTGCACTGTGGCCCATATTCATTCTGAGCAGATACGAAGAATTCTCTGCGTTACAACCGAAAATTTCCTCTCTCTTCCGTGTTCGAGGGAACACGGAAGAGAGAGGAAATTTTCGGTTGTAACGCAGATGAATATGGGCCACAGTGCAATACACTTGACCTTTTGAATTATTGGAAAAACTTTTTTAGGACACACAGTGGATATAGAGCCCTGATGAAGTTCCCTATGTGGGAATGAAACGCGTAGGCTGGATTGTCTATATTTGATGATTTTAAGAAAAATACATTTTTTGAATAAAGAAGAAATAATTTTTTAATTCCTTGGTCTATTGGAATTTTTTGAGCTGCGCACCCCCACTTGTCATAATATTCTCTGATCTGGAGCACAGTGACGTCATTCAACGGCTGACGCAGGGGTAGATTGCACGGCGAACTTATATGTAGGAACTGGCACGAGGTGCGGCACAGAAGGTCCGCCGTTGTTGTATCTGGTTAATAGAGTTTTTACAAGCTATCTAATAGGTTGAAAAAGACACACAGCTGTTTTTTTAGTTCATGCGTGCAACTTTGTCAGGAAGTTCCAGGATACCGGGATAGCCCATGGTTTTGATGTTAGTGTCCATACCCCACCTAGCAGCCTGTCCCAGGTGTCACAACTTTCTCGGGAGATCCTAGGGGGCCAAAGATATTTTCAAAGTGCAAACGTGCAGATTAAAGTCTTATCAGGCTGTCTGTCTCATAGATCATGAAGTGCAAGCGTGCAAGTTAAAGACTTATCTGGCTGTCTAGTGCAATCGTAAAGGGACACGGCTAATTAGGTGCATGCGCACAACTTTTTTAGAGGGTTCTAGGGTGCCAGACAGCATTGGATTGGTAACGCGGGCACTCGGGCAATGCCCGAGGCGCCAGTATCCGAATTCCAGCGGTGGGTTGCTTTTTTGAGCAGCCTGAGGGGGTGATTTGGGCGGTTTCTGCATTGTTCCATGCCGCCAGTGGCCCAGTGGGTGCCTGAGTGACCTGTCTGGAGGTCCATTACCCCCCTCTTATCAACGGCAGAGGTGTCACTCCCTTTCTCTCGCGGGGCCGGCCCATTAATATATGCATATTGAGCGGGGGCAGAGGGCCTGAGCAAAAGTGGCCTCACTTGTTTTCAGGTGTTTCACCAGTGTAAACTAATCAGTGCATTTTTATTACCCCAACCCCCTTTTTTTATAAAATTTCGCCGAAGCAGTGTTTTGCGGAAAGGCAATATGCAAATGTGGGCCACTTTATTTTTGCATGCCCGGGCCGATTTTTAATCCCAATCCAACCCTGGTGCCAGAATAGCCTATGGTTATGATGTAGTGTCCCTTTCCCGGCTAGCAACCTGGCCCAGGTGTCATGACTTTTTTTTCAGGAGATCCTAAGGGGGCAGAGATATTTTTAAAGTGCAAACATGCAGATTAAAGTCTTATCAGTCTTATCCAGGGATTTAAGTGGGATGAAAAAACGGGGGGTCTCTCAAAGGGGCGTGGCCGATGTAAGTGGGCGTGGCTTAAAACATGTAAACTAAAAATCTGTGCTTAGCATTGTGTACCATCCCACTGGTAATTTGCTGCTTCTGTCAATGCATCCTGGTATATAATACAACAGGTGACATTACACTGAAAACAAGCCAGGACTATTGGCGTTGTCAATGTTTGTTAGTTGCATAAAATAAATACGCAACAACTATGGCTTCGTTGTATATAATATTGAAAATGCTTCAGTTTTGAAATGATGGGACTGTGAAAGAACTATAACGAGTCTCTTTGAAGTTACATCAAAGGCAGTGAAGGGTGGTACTGTTGCAGAGTTAAGATTTTTTTTTGCATCCTGAGCGTGAGGGCAAAAATGGAGAGCCCGATAGGGACCCGTCTCACCACCTGCTTTTTAGGTCGAGCCTAGCGTTGCAGCGCATGCGCTGCTCGCTTTGCGAGGCATGCAGTATTCAGTATAGCGTGGAAGCTTCGTGGAAGCTCCGCCCACTCTCCGCCCATCTTTTTTATTGGCTTAGTTCCTAAATGCTGCCTTCCGATAGGTTTTAGCCTTGTTAGTACCTCCTCATGACGACCATGTTGTCATTTGTATCCTTCCATGGCTACTGGCCCCTTTACTTCGAGCACTATTTTCTTCCTGTGCCTCCCCCCCCATCCCGCAGTCCGTGCCTTCTCGGGCCCCCCCGCACTCCCGTTCCTGCCTTCTCGTCGGCCCGCACTCCCCTTTCCAATGCAATAGGTCTCGCGTAAATGCGAGTCCTATTGCATTGCAAGTGCTTGTTTCTTTTGCCTCAGCTTTCCTGTTTATGTTCCGAGCTCTGCTGCTATCTCGGAGCGCCATCCGTGTTGACTTTGTTCCCGCCCCCCTCTTGCCGTAGTTTGTGTTTCCTTTAATCCCGCCCACTCCTGCTGTCCGTGTTTACTTTCTTCCCGCCCCCTCCCGTTGTCTGTGTTCATTTTCTTCCCACCCCCCTCCCGTTGTCCATATTCACTTTCTTCCCCCCCCCCCTGCTGTCCATATTCAGTCACGGGCCGTTCACTTTAATGGGGCTGCCGAATTCCTGGCAGCTTGCGCAGGAGGCAACCTGCAAGAGGCCGAGGCCATGCTACAGGGCAAAGGCGGAAGCGACCTACTCAATAGCACCAGCGCACTTCATCAGGTGAGGGACGTCATGCGTTGCATGATGTCACAACTCGACTGTGACGTCAGTTACTGGGCGTAGTATTGTGTGAGTGACGTGTCTGGGAATTTGCATTCTGGCCGCAGGTTTGGTTATCGTATTTTGGGGATGTGACATCACAGCCATTGTAAAGGACTTCACTGCTTTTAGCGAGTTTGTTTGAAATTGTGATTCATAGGAGGTGCAGCGCTGGCATGGATGTTAGAACGACTGTAACTAACCTGCTTAAATCCTAGAAGCACTTCTTTTGCCTTAGCTTTCCTGTTCGTGTTCCGAGCTCTGCTGCTATCTCGGAGCCCCATCCATGTTGACTTCGTTCCCGCCCCCCTCTCGCCGTAGTTTGTGTTGCCTTTAATCTCGCCCCCTCCAGCTCTCCATGTTTACTTTCTTCCCGCTCCCTCCCGTTGTTCGTGTTCACTTTCTTCCCACCCCCCTTTGTTCATGTTCACTTTCTTCCCGCCCCCCTCCCGTTGTCCTTGTTCACTTTCTCTTCCCGCCGCTCTCCCATGGTCCATATTCACTTTTTTCCCACCCCTCCCATTGTCGGAGTTCACTTTCTTCCCGCCGCCCTCCCGTTGTCACTTTCTTCCTGCCCCCCTCCCATTGTCCATGTTCACTTTCTTCCCGCCCCCTCCCGTTGTCCATATTCATTTTCTTCCTGCCCCCTCCCGTTGTCCGTGTTCACTTTCTTCCCGCCCCCCACCCGCTGTCCATATTCAGTCGTGGGCCGCTCGCTTTAATGGGGCTGCTGAATTCCTGGCAGTTTGCACAGGAGGCAACCTGCAAGAGGCCAAGGCCATGCTACAGGGCAAAGGTGGGAGCGACCTACTCAATAGCACCAACATTGATGGCAACAGCGCACTTCTTCAGGTGAGGGACATCATGGGTTGCATAATATCACTACTCGACCGTGACGTCAGTTACTGGGCGTAGTATTATAGGAGTGACGTGTCTGCGAATTGGCATTCTAGCCGCAGGCTTGGTTATCGTATTCCGGGGATGTGACATCACAGCCATTGTAAAGGACTTCACTGCTTTTAGCGAGTTTGTTTGAAATTGTGATTCATAGGAGGTGCATCGCTGGCGTGGATGTTAGAACTACTGTAACTAACCTGCTAAGACCCTAGAAGCCAGCTTAAGTAAAGGGGAGACAAGCCTATATTCCACCACCCTTGACAATGATTTTCCCTCCTCTAAGATAGGGGCAAGGCCTTCTATCTAGCCGTAGGTTGCCCTAGCTGAAACGGGTTCTTGTACTTACATGATGTCAGGCGTAAACTGGTCCTTACAGCTGTCTAACCCCATGCATGGTATATCATATCCCAGGCTTGGAACTTCCAGAATTCCATCCAATGGCACACCCCAATTAAGGCTTGTTACCGCCACAGACTCGCATGTTAAAGCTGAAACCCTGGCTCGGGTGTCTGATCTGACTAAGGTGCTGTTATAGGATTCAAGACTGCAGCTCCCTTTATGCTGCTGAAAATGTGATTGCACATTTTACTTGTATTGCAACTCAACCTGTTGGAGAAACCAACAAGTGTGCATAATTGCACGGCTGGAGTATTAAAAACCAGTCCACAAATGGCTGAACAAAATTATTGTCTCAAGCATAAAAGGCACAGAACAAATAACATCTTATTGGTTATATATAAAGTAACAAAAATGCTTATAACACTTTCTTATTATAACTTTTCAACATGCTGCACAGCACCCATTCTGCTCTACAATATACTTTAAAAACATTGGCAAAGCCAATACCTCTGGCTAAACACTTATAGGGACCCAAAAGCGAGACCTATTGGCTATGACAATGCTTGTTAGAACTGCGGGTGCTGAGCACTGCCAGGACCCGGCCCACTTAAAGCCCTGGTCTTATCAGGCTGTCTCGTAGATCATAAAGTGCAAGCATGCCGGTTAACATCTTAACAGGCTGTCTTGTGGAATCGTGAAGGCGCCCGGCCAATAAGGTGCATGCGCATGACTTTTTCAGAAGGCTCCAGGGCCGCCGGGATAGCCCATGGTTTTGATTTTAGTGTCCGTTTCCCGGCTAACAACCCAGCCCAGGTGTCAAGGCTTTTTCGGGAGGTCTTATGGGGGCCAGCGATGTTTTAAAGTGCAAACGTGCAGGTTAAAGTCTCATCAGTCTGTCTCGTAGATCATGAAGTACAAGCATGCAGGTTAAAGTCTGATCAGGCTGTCTCACGGAAACGTGAAGCGCGCGGCCAGATAGGTGCATGCGCATTACTTTTTCAGAGGGTTCCAAGGTACCAGGATAGATAGTCCAAGGTTTTGATGTGAGTGCCTATTCCCCGGCTAGCAGCCGGGCCCAGTTTATCATAGTTTTGTCGAGAGAGTCTTAGCCAGGGTGGCAAAAGGCTTTAGTGTTAATGACCATTCACCGTCTGACAATCGTTATTACTGTACTTGGATGCGCTCATTTATTTGTTTGTTTATTTTTTGTTCACATTTATTAAAAAATGTAATGAAGCAGTAGTTCAATATGGGGTCGTCAGGCTCTAGGCAAGATGTGACACCCTGCCTGCATGTGTGGACCCCTTTGCTTTTTAATGAGGGCTTAAGGAGGCACCTTCTCTTCATGGCCAACTCAGGGCTGATGCAGGTGAGGTGCAAGAGATTCTATTTGTTTGAGCCGCATAAGTGACAACCTCTTGCCAGAGCACAGTCATGCTGGTGTTTCCGCGAATGTGGAGGGCGGCCCACGTGCCACTGCATTAGTTTAAATTTCAGCGAAGCAGGGTTGTGCAGGCTAACTTCGTTGCTCGCTTTAACTTCGGACACCAAAAAACAGACAAACTAATACATTTTAAGAGTTTTTAGAGCTCCAGGTTAAATTGTATCTTTTTTTTACAGTTCTGTCTGTATTTAGCCACATTTTTTTGTTCTTTTTATTGGTATCTATCCATAGGTATTTATTGCAACTATGTATTTCTACATTTATTTAACTGATAAATTACCACTGATATTTGCATCTTTGCAGGGAATTAGTACTGTAAGTCTTATAAAATCTAATCATACATTTAATTAAAACAGCAGCTCTTAACCTTTGACTTCGGTGGCCCCCGCTGAATCATTACTGAAACTGCTGGCCTAAGCAATTTCTATGACTTGGACCTCAAAATAATACACAAAAGTACAAAAACAAGTATACACCATAAAATGCTCAAATATTGAATTATTTTGTTTAATTCCCAATGAACTATAGAAAAAGTTTTCAGATTTTCAATGTTGTTTCCTTATTTGTATATGCTTTATTAATTTTAATTGATTATTTTGTGTACTATTCATTTTTGTAAAACAGTTGCAGACCCCTGAGTAGGGCTCTCGGACCACAGGTTAAGAACCACTGATCTAAAACATTACCAGTATGGTAGAAGCCCACATGGGTGCCTGCAGCTTCATACTAAATCCTCATCCCTACTTTTTTAATTGTTCATGTTGTAGACATTGCTATAGAAGTCACGATTGACAGCCTAGATAGTCCCTCAAGAGACAACCTACTTTCCATTTAAAAAAGAATATGTACAAAAAATAATTTTTTTCTGTAAAAGTCAATAAACAAAAAGACAACTGGAAACCATAAACATTGCAGAAATTAAAAACATGCAAACACTTTGCTGAAGGGTTGACGATTGGTCCATTTCCATGCAATGAGTATTCAAGGGGAGGTGTGGGGCCATTCGCGTAGCCTACTGTCTCACAAAGGATAGCGACACAGTGGATTTCTTACCATTTATCAAATTAGAAAGTGGATTATCCACGGTGAGTCAACACAACAGTGAGGAGTGTCAGTGTAGGCGGCAGAGGTCTTCTGCCATCCATTAATGCCAAGTGGCTCTATAAGGAAGCCCGGAGACACAGGACTTTTCAATGGCTACTAAGGCAGTCCATGATAGAAGTTCTCTGGAAATAGGTATTATTGGACTCCACCAATGCCGCACATGCACTGCAGAATGGGCAACTAGGCTCATAGGATATTCAATGCCTGATGGGTTTAGTGAATCCTATATATTACCCTCGGTGGTACCTAACTCCAGCAGCCCTTGCAAAACTTGGGTAACTCCCAGCACTGTAACAGTAAGGCATTCTATGAAAAACCCTTGGATTCTGAATGCACACCATGAAGGAAGGCACTTTTGGCTTTTCTTTGAAGGCCTGCTAGGGCAAGAGCCACTCCTGGATAGTTGTAAAGGCAGTCTGTACCACCCTGGCGAGAAAGAAGTGTGAGAATTTGGAGAATATCAAATTTAGATCTGTACTAGACAGAACAAAATGGGGGCAAATTAAACAGAGGCATAAAGTAGGAATATAAGAAATAAGAGTAAGGAAAAGAGAAATTATTACCATTTCTTTCTTTTGTAATTCTGACATTTACCCACATTAAAAATTAGTGGAGAATATTATCAATTTAATGTCAAATAGAATGTGGCTTTATCTAGGGGTATTTTATTATTTCCACTTCGTGGTTCAGAATAGGAAGCATATATATTGAGCCACAGCATACATTACTGTTGGATTGTGGCAATTCTTCATTCATTGATCCATACTCGAAAGTAAGAAAACTCAGATCCTCGACAAAGTTCAGACAGGCCCCATCCCAGGCATTAAAAGGCTCGGGACCAAAAGAAAAGACCCTGAACTCTTCAAGTCTTCTCTAAATATGCGCCTATCTTTGTCACTCATCTCCCCAGTGGCATGTCTTTTTTAATCAAATCCCCACCCAATGGCTGAATGTCAAGTGCGTAGGTGTATTTATTTCTCTAGCCACTAGGGGCAACTATACACCATAAATGTGGTCCCTTTAGCAAAAATTCCCCTTTCTCATGAGATCATTGTTTTTAGTTTTGTTCTTGAAAGCCATGCCTTTTATCCTTGATTGTTTCAAAGTCAGCCGGTAGTTGAAGAATCATGAAAGACTTGCTATTGTTAGCCCTGGTTTATAGGTAAATAAAAGTGTCATTCACACAGTGACTCGATACATAACCAAAAGAACATTGAATGATTTTTTATTTTGTTCTTCTTTGATGGCCCCCAATGACCTCAGAAAATATGCATGACAATATTTTCTCAGCTTTCCAGTGTAAAGAACACCTGCGATAAACCTTTAAAATACATATATTTGACATATTTAATACAATGGTTAATTACAAAGGTTTGGCCTGTGGCATACCAGAATTTTCAATTCTGCGTTGTCCCAGCCTCTGAAATGGGCCCTATGCGTTTTGGTTAGTTCTCATAAGAATCAAACAGGCTAACAACAGGAAATAAGTGCAAAACGTATTAAATTAATTAAAAGTGCTTGTAGCTTTTGTTCAGAGTACCCATTTTAAATTACATAAATTGTGAGGTTTATCATTTTTCAGGTTCTACCTTGAACTACGGTAAAAGTCAGGTGTTTATGTGGTGGAGTTTCCAAGGGGAAAAATATTTATGTGTGTTAATAATGTGCACGTCATATGTATTACACAGTTAAAAAAAAAAAACCTGTTAGTTCAATTTGCCTGACTATGCCACTGTATGCATACTTCATGCTTACCATCAATTGTGTGCCTTTTGCTTTCTCGCCCTAAGTGCGCCAGGTATGCCCAGACGTGGGTCCTGGGCTCACTGTGCCACTGGAATCAAGCTATCCTGGCTGAAGATTGGTGAAACCCCAAAACCGGTCCTAGGATGCTTGTTTCCCGTCCAGGGAGGACCTGGCTTGGCAGTTCGGGCTGGACTATTCGATGAGGCACAGGGTCAAGACTGATTTGCATATGGCCAGGTCTAAACTGGGGTAGCATAGTGAGCAAAAGAATGATGGATTTAACCCAGATCTCTTGACTGGGGGTGAATGTTTTGATTTGTTCTGCATTCCGTCCATCAATTGTGTTTCTTTTGCTTTCTCGCCCTTAGTGCGCCAGGTATGCCCAGACGTGGGTCCTGGGCTCACTGTGCCACTGGAATCAAGCTATCCTGGCTGAAGAGGGGTGAAACACCGAAACCGGTCCTAGGATGCTTGTTTCTAGTCCAGGGAGGACCTGGCTTGGCAGTTCGGGCTGGACTGTTCCCATGAGGCACAGGGTCAAGACTGATTTGAATATGGCCAGGTCTAAACTGGGGTGGCATGGTGAGCAAAAGAATGATGGATTTAACCCAGATCTCTTAAATGGGGGTGAATGTTTTGATCTGTTCTGCATTCCGTCCATCAATTGTGTGTCTTTTGCTTTTTTGCCCTAAGTGCGCCAGGTATGCCCAGATGTGGGTCCTGGGCTCACTGTGCCACTGGAATCAAGCTATCCTGGCTGAAGAGGGGTGAAACCCCGAAACCGGTCCTAGGATGCTTGTTTCCGGACCAGGGAGGACCTGGCTTGGCAGTTCGGGCTGGACTGTTCCCATGAGGCACATGGTCAAGACTGACTTGCATATGGCCAGGTCTAAACTGGGGCGGCATGGTGAGCAAAAGAATGACGGATTTAACCCAGATCTCTTGACTGGGGGTGAATGTTTTGATTTGTTCTGCATTACGTCCTTCAATTGTGTGTCTTTTGCTTTCTCGCCCTAAGTGCGCCAGGTATGCCCAGACGTGGGTCTTGGGCTCAATGTGCCACTGGAATCAAGCTATCCTGGCTGAAGAGGGGTGAAACCCCGAAACCGGTCCTAGGATGCTTGTTTCCGGTCCAGGAGGACCTGGCTTGGCAGTTCAGGCTGGACTGTTCCCATGAGGCACAGGGTCAAGACTGATTTGCATATGGCCAGGTCTAAACTGGGGTGGCATGGTGAGCAAAAGAATGATGGATTTAACCCAGATCTCTTGACTGGGGGTGAATTTTTTGATTTGTTCTGCATTCCGTCCATCAATTGTGCGTCTTTTGCTTTCTCGCCCTAAGTGCGCCAGGTATGCCCAGACGTGGGTCCAGGGCTCACTGTGCCACTGGAATCAAGCTATCCTGGCTGAAGAGGGTTGAAACCCCAAAACCGGTCCTAGGATGCTTGTTTCCGGTCCAGGGAGGACCTGGCTTGGCAGTTCGGGCTGGACTGTTCCCATGAGGCACAGGGTCAAGACTGATTTGCATATGGCCAGGTCTAAACTGGGGTGGCATGGTGAGCAAAAGAATGATGGATTTAACCCAGATCTCTTGACTGGGGGTGAATGTTTTGATTTGTTCTGCATTCCGTCCATCAATTGTGTGTCTTTTGCTTTCTCGCCCTAAGTGCGCCAGGTATGCCCAGACGTGGGTCCTGGGCTCACTGTGCCACTGGAATCAAGCTATCCTGGCTGAAGAGGGGTGAAACCCCAAAACCGGTCCTAGGATGCTTGTTTCCGGTCCAGGGAGGACCTGGCTTGGCAGTTCGGGCTGGACTGTTCCCATGAGGCACAGGGTCAAGACTGATTTGCATATGGCCAGGTCTAAACTGGGGTGGCATGGTGAGCAAAAGAATGATGGATTTAACCCAGATCTCTTGACTGGGGGTGAATGTTTTGATTTGTTCTGAATCCGTCCATCAATTGTGTGTCTTTTACCATATATATGTGCCTTAATGTACCACCGGGCATCAATGTAAATATATGATACAGCATCAATTTAGTGAGAGTTGTTTTCACCAAAACAGAAAGATTAATCATGGGGTTATGGGCCAACCTGCGTACGTAATTAGCTACCTTAATTGTGAGTGACGGCATTCTCCCTTTCACAAGTTACCCATCCACACATAACGTAATTCCATTAAGTGCTTGCCAGGGAATATTAAGGCAAGGTTTGCTTTTTGAGATAAAAAAATAAAGTTTGCTACAGTAAGGACAAAACAAAACAAGCGCTTACAAAACCAAAAGACTGGTGGTCAACAACTGATATTGGCTTTGAGAATGCTTGTTTTTTCCCTGAAGATGCTCCTTTTTCCATGTTGGGAACTGCCTCTGAGGAAAAAACAGCACATTTGCAGAGACCAGTCAGCATTTTTTTCAAATGTCAGATGCCCATAGCGGTCTTTGGCATATACAATACTCTTGCTTTGTAAGCGTGGCTTCTTTTCTCAACCCTTCACAGTGAAAAAACACAGCCTTTTATCTCATACACAGGCTCCCTTGCCCAAACAAAAACTGCATAGTAGAAACACAAACATCACAGGAATCAACAGCATTAAGTTCACATAGAGCATTAACTTGAGACACTTCAGCCTCCCAGGTTACGTACCTATACACATATGAGGGAATAATTTCCTTCGATCAACATATCAAACAGCATATCTTGTACACAAGAGAGTTAAATATACAAGCTTCAGAACCTCTGGTAAAAAAAAAGGCATCAACAAATGTTAACACACTCAAATCTGCACCTGTATCTACCAAATACACCATCATGATGGCAAAAGCACAGTATTAACTGTAAATAACCCCTGAGCCTATACCAAGACAACAGCTGTTCATAAAGCGATAAACACAAAATTAACCTCATCTTCTATTCAACTACTGATACAGAGGACAGAAATTCATTGACGTCACTCATTTCTATGAAAAAAATAAGTTCTTTAGTACACTGCTTTGATTTGACCAACAACTCGTGTATGGATGCCAATGCCTCCTTACACACCATATCTCCATCATATACATTTACCTCCTCCTTTGGAATATGCGCTCTCCATCAGGGATGACATTCAACACTACTCCTTCATTAAACCACCCCAAACAGAACCACTACTTTCCATTCTAACATTGCCAACACATACCTCTCAACATGGATATTTCAAGCCTTTCTGAGTAATGGTGACATCCTGGCTCCCTTAATATCATATCTGACCCCATGAATATTCTAGTTACCATTCCATCAAACACCGTACCTAGCTGTTACAAAATTATCTTCAACTTCAATCTCACATTGAGTTTAACAACCTCTTATATTCACACCAATTAGACAAGTAGTTAGTGATGCTATTTGCATCTCAAACAGATGGTTTATTTGCCTACTTGCACTGTTGAATTAATCCAAAGCATATGAAACATTAGATCACCAATCTAAACTTAACCACTCATAAACCTGGGAAGGCACTAACCTGACAGTCCTGCATTGGTCCCCCCTCTTGTTCTGTGAGCATCAGCAACTTGACATTTCCAGGTCTTTCTGTGTCGATTCACCTTCTACAGTGTCAGGGCTCCGTCCGTGCACCGATGATTTTTAAGTCTTGCATGGAATCCCAAGTGGCATTATAGGCCCCTCAGGGTCCATCAATATGTCAAAGACACCCATCTAGGCACCCAATTTGTTGTTGATACATCGCATATACTGCTTCAGATCATTCCTAGCTGTGTGCCACATATGTGACATACACCTGATACAAGTAGAAGTTGTTCATCTTCCAGGGGGAGATCACAAAAATAAAATCCCAGTTACTGGCCAAGATCCATGAGAGTGTTCCCCATGCATTAACAATCTTGTTTCTTGTCTTTTACATGGATTCTGATCTTCCATTCTAGGCTTATGTGACAAAAGATGCAAACAAAGCTTGGCACCAATTGAGTATACTATGAAAAATGTGGAACAAAGTACTCCCTGCTTTCCATTATAATGATTTGCAAGTCACCGAGGAATTAAGTGACCATTGCTTTATAAGGCCATGAAGTTCAGATGTGACTTGCAATATCTTTAAAATGTATGGGAGAGAGTATTTTGTTCCTTTTAACATATGGTCACACCATCACCCTTCCACCAAACTGCTTAAAACCTTGGTGTCTTGCTCTTTCATGTGAAAGGGATAGGATGGATGCAGACTTGGAGAATAAAGTAGAATCTAATCCAAAATTGAATACATCAAAAGGCAGTTAGTAAATTGTTGCAGAAAGATATTAGAATCAGTTTAATGTAAAATTAAAAATGATAGGACTTACAATGTGTAGATAAATGCAGAGATATTCTATTGTTCCTATAATGACCTTTAGTGTGCAAAAAATATACATTTCCAAACATATCTCCTTTCTGCTCATCTCTACTAGTATGAGAAAAGATCAGAAGAATGAACAGATGGTTTTAGTTTTTGCTGCTTTGTTTAAACTGCAGCTGGAATGATGCTTCACATTTCATTATTACAGGTGGCTAGTGAAGTCACAAATTGCCTGCAATAAAGAAATAAGGGTTAACAGGCTCCCATGTATTATAAAACTACATATTTCTGCTGCTGTAAGAAATTGGATTATTAGTTGAGGGGGTAAGTACTAACCTCAAGTAATAATCACAATCCTTGTCAGGGTGAACCACAAAAGTCACTAATTAAACCTGAGCTCAAGCCCCTGCTAGCTATGTCGCAGAACAGACAGACTTAACTTACAGGCAATGTGTAAAGTATGCATGCAAAGTATGTATGCAGTACTAAAATAATAAAGTCAAAATGCAAAACAATAAACATCTCAAAATGATTTAGAAAAATAGAGTACAATTTAATAAACAAAATGACACCAAAATGACAAAAATGCAGTATGGGAAACCAGAGCTAACCTTATCTTGATTTGTGAGACCAGCACAAGTACTGCAAACAGAATATAGTATGGATGATTAGTGGTCCTAACTGCAGTGCTGACAAAAAGAGAGCATGCATTAAGAGCAAAAAAGACAAAGTGACATACTAGAGTCTAGCACCTCTTCATCTTTTAGGATTAAAAAACAAATTTAGAAACACTCCTACCTTCCAATTAAAATTAAAAATATTGATTTTTCTATATATGTTAGTAAATTGAATACAATATTTATTAACTTGTGTATTTGTTGATGTAGATTTATTTCTGTATTTTTATGTATTGGGTTGAGGCTCAAATCATAAAAAATGCTTAGGCCAGGATCCCCGGTTTCTAGTGATGACTGGATACCTGGATTGCAGCACTGAGTGATTGGTGGTCCACAGATGTCAAATGCTTAAGAGTCACTTGGGTACAACATTCCATGCTCATGCAATAGTTTTACTCCGTGCCTTTGCTAAAGTGAATATAGACAAGGGAGAAGGCCCACCTATGGAAATGCAAGCATCAGCAGAAGGACGTGTAGAAATGTATGTGGTAAAAGAAAAACATAAGCCAAAGCTATTTACAATAGTAGAATAGAGAGCAAGAATGGAGTGGGGGCATGTGAGGGGAAGCAGACACGAGTTTTAGTAGAATAGAGAAATATAATTAGTAAACAGATCACAAATGGAAAGTCACAGGCATGCATTGTAAGGACACGTCTTTGAGAAATTATGTAGATAAAAAGTAGACCCAAAGCAACAAGATAAGCAGGTGGCTAGGCTTTGCAGAACAGTAGACGCATAGGGAGGAATGGCGTTGGTAGGCTTCAAAGCACGAGACAGTCAAGGGCACTGGTAGTGCAGGAAGCGTGAAAATGTATTATGAACACATGCACTTGAGTCGCATTCCATAAACTTGTGGCTAGATGTTTTTTTGCAGAAACTATTGCTTTTTCCTGGAATGATAAAAAATAATGATGTGCTTGAGCAAGCGATTGATTTGATATGCTAATGAAATGTATGACATATTGTGGTTTTGACAGTATATAGGAAACTGGCTTTTACTTTGTGAGTTTGAGTTCAGTTTCGAGTTCCACTGAGCTGGGTGACCTCCTGCGCGTGTTTGATAAACATTGCCAACAGAAGTCATGTCGTCTCTTTCTTTCTCCGGCAACACTTTCCCCTGTTTTATCACTGATCACAGAACATCAATAATGTCCAAGTACCAAATAGTTGAATTAACAATTATGTTACTAAGGCAAAGTGGCATAACCAATGGAACTTTTAGTGATATACCACCCTGAATGATTTGAGCACAGTAAACCCCAAACCTATTTCAAATGTGTCTTATAAAAATAAAATATGCTGATCTCCGTTGCCAGAATCATGCTTAAAAATAGAAGGTATATGCATGTTGGCATGCTTGTGTTTGTGTGTGTGTGAATAATGTGTGCATGTGTGGGGGAGAAAGAGGGACACAACTGAGAGAAGCAGAGAGGTGGAGATTAGGAGAGCCTGATAGATATTGGGAACAAAGGAAAGGAGCGAGAGCAAGAGAGAGGAGGAGCAAGACAGACAAAGAGAGAGCGTAACAGAGAGAGAGGGAAAGGAAAAGAGAGAGAGAAAGAGAGAGAGAGAGTAATGGTGCAGCATTGGCTTATGTACTGTGCCACTTTTAGGCTTTAATTTAATGTACTGAATAGATCTTGCTTGTAGAGCTAAATAACATACCATAACATAACATAATATAACATGAAGTAACATAAAGTAATACAACATAATATAACATAGTGTATTGTATTGTAACTACATATATATAGTGCTTACTACCCTGACAAGGCACTGCAGAGCTTCACAGTGAGTAGCACACTACTCAAGAACCTAAAGTTGTTGGTTAATTCTGTGATTATTGGTAATTCCTGGTTATTGGGCTTAGTCCTCTGCTCTGAACAAAATCTTTTCATACATTTCATCCAATTTGTTTATGGTAAATTAAATTCATAGGAGTTAGGTGTGTTCATTATTAGGGGATATGTGAATTCTTGCAAAATATTGGTGGAATGAATATTTTATGTTTTGTGAATTTGTATAGCGCACTAACCTACCGAGAGGGTTTTCAGCGCTTGGCTCATATTCTTGCTCATAAAAAAGTGCACTCAAAACATTGTCAGCTTTATGTGAGCCCTTCTGATCGTTGCACAATAACAGAGCTGTTAATCCCGTGATGCATGCACTAGATGGACAAATAGAACATAAAAACACCACTCATACCGCCAGGTGCTGGCCACGAATTCTGTGACAACATGGCTACATTAGCAATGCTGGGAAGATATATTTTTTATTTTTTACATAACATCTTTTGTGGAAGACTGGATTATGTTGGATGGAAGTACTCATTGATGTCTTGAAGAAGTTCTGTTCAGAACGAAAAGCATTGGCTATGTTTTTAAAAAAGAACTAAATAAATAAGACTTCAGAACCAAATCACTACTATCATTGAGCGATATCGCTAATTTCTGTATTTTGATTTGAGGGTCTTTTCCTTTATAGTTTCTTGGACCAATAGAAGAACTTGCTGGCAGAATGCCCCGGCAATAAGTATATTATACATATACTTTTAATAACATCAAACGGTAGACCTAAAAATTAGAAATGTACACCTGAAGCGGCATCCCCGGAGACCCAATTGGTTAGTCTTATTTTTTCAATATTTAAAGTATCTATCTTGTGGCACATGTTTGCTTCCTGTAATAGATACCCGTACCTACATGCGCAAGTAAATGCAGCTGCACATCTCTGACCTTCTCCACATGAGACTGACGCATGGGCCTCGAGTGTGAGGTTCCGCTTAATTCACAAAGACCAGTAACATGAGCTACTTCACCAGTAGAATTATGAGATCCATGGGAAAACCATAGATTCATTTTTTCATCTGGAAAAACCAGCTGCTGAAAGAAGTCGAAATCTCTGGCTTATAAATGAGGAATTACTGGGGATCGAACCCAGAATCACTGATTCCCCAAGAAATTCCTCATTTCAAAGTAGAGTCTCAGGGTCTCACTCTTGTTGATAGAGAGAGGGTGGAGTTACTGGACAGGATATTGGAGTACTCAGAATGATGTCATGAGTGTCAGGTGTTTGAATGCAATCCCTTATCCACTGACATATCTATAAAACATTTGGTAGTATCAGCCAAAGTTAAAGGCACTCTCTGAAAAAGATCCTCACGACGTGGACACGAGCTGAGCAGACAAGCAGCCAGGAAAATGACTGAATCAAAATCATACCGTACAATGGGTTTTTAGAAAAACAACTTTGTAGTTACTAAAAGGAAGAACAGGAGACAAGGGACTGGAGAACATACATTGCCACAGTGCTAATGCTAGGTTATTTATCACCAGCTCTGTTATTTATCACTAAACTACCCTTAGTAAGGAGTACTATTTTGTTTGATTTTATTTTAGTGGGAATCAATGTAGTTTTACAGTAGCAAAAATCCATACTTTTTTTATTTTGGCGCGGTTGTTTTGTTAGGCAGTTGCAAAAACCGTATCCCTGTTTTGTTTACATAGACAGAAAAGAAGCATTGATTTTTGCTGCAAACAGCACAAGATCTGCTATATCTAAATGAAATGAAACAACATAGCATATCCCTGGCAAGTTGAGATTTGGTGGTTAATGTGACCTTGCAATGAAGCAGCACCACCAGAACAGTTTATATAACTATCATGGATCAATTTAGCAGTTTGATATAGCACTCCTGACACGGCAGAGAGTATCAGGTGAATTACAAAGAACTCATTTAGATATCATCACAGTGAAACTGTAAGATAAATTTGAACAGTAAGGCTGTGTTATATATAACAAGCATTGGAAAAGCAAATAGGTGAGAAGATGGCTATCATCCATTTGGATTTGCACTGCTTGTTTTGTATAGTCATGTTTATTTTTAAAAAAAATGTAGGGTGAGCTGTCAGTCCCTCATCAATATATTTAAAAAAACAAACACTGTCTAAGAGAAAAACAAAAGTTGGAGGCACAAAAAGCACACATTTCGATAGTAGCCCCTGGCACTGAAGAAACTACTTTGGGGGCAGATGTGCTCCTTGTGAATGAGCATAATGTGATCACTCGCAGTGAAGTTATCCAATGGCGGAACCACTGGTCTATGATGTATGGGTAGAAGAATAATGTGAATGACACAACAATAGACCAATGGATGAAGAATGCTGGCTGAAAGCACCTACATCTAAGTACTTTACATATATAAATTTAGTGAAATCAAAAGGTCCTGGCTAATGCCAAACCTGATAGTTGGTGCTTCATAGGAATAACAATGGTTAGCTTCTAAAAACAGGCAACATTTACAGCAACTCAGACTGTACAATGTTTAGGAGGAAAGCAGGGTATTAATTTAAGAATATGTTTCTTTTCCTACTTGCTGCCCAACACATTCCAAAAAGACTTGGGACACGACACCACTTTTCTTGCCTCCCCAGTGAACAGTCAGTCACTCGAGGCCTAATTAGTGTTCCTAGATGACTACAAGTCACAGAGACCCCTGGTTCGAATTGCAGTTAATATAGCATTGTATTCTGAGAGTAGTAGTCTTGAATCAGATCAACTGAACCACTTAGACTGAGACACCTGAAAAGAATGATTTATTAATGGAAATTCCAGAAGTGGAAAACATGTGTCCCTGCGATATGGAGGCCTCTGGAAACCCTAGGCCTAAATTAGTAACTCTCAGGCTGCAGACAAGCTGCACCCCTTCCCATAAAAGCACCAGAGAATAACAAGCGTTGGCAAAGTGAATAGGTCTTGCCTATGCAAGAGCTATTGGCTTTGTCAATATGTTTTAGCAATGTTGTACACCAGAGTGGCTGCTGTTCAGCATGGATAAAAGTTAGTGGGGAAAAGGAATGGCGTGGAGTGTTATGGAATGGTGTAGTGTGGCGTGGAGTGGCTTACAGTAGAGTTGAGTGGCACGGAGAGAAGTCGAGTGTCATGGAGTAGCGTACAATGCGGTGGAATGTCGTGGAAGGAGTAGATTGTCGTAGAGTGGAAGGGTTCGGAGTTGAGTGGCATAGAATGGAGTAGATTGTCATAGAGGGGAGTGGCCATGAATGGAGTGGAGAAGAGTGGAGTAGTGTGTCATAGAATAGAGTGGAGTAACTTGTCGTGGAGTGGCATAGAGAGAGTTGTATAGAGAGTAATAGAGTGGAATGGCATAGAGTGGAGTTGAGTGCTGTAGAGTAGAGTGTCTGTGGAGCAGAGTTTAATGGAATAAAGCATCATAGAGTGGAGTATCATGGAGTGTAGTGTCATGGAGTGGATTGTAGTAGAGTGAAGTAGAGTGGCACAGAGTGAAGTGGCGTAAAGTACAGTGGTGCTGAGTAGATTGGCTTAGAGTGCAATGGTTTAGAGTAGAGTGGCGTAGAGTGCAATGTCGCAGAGGGTCGCAATGTAGAGTGAAGTGGCGCAAAGTGGAGTTGAGTGGCATAAATTGCAGTGGCATAGAGTGCAGTGGTGTAGAGTAGATTATTTCAGAGTAGAGTGCAGTGGAGTGGAGTGATGCAGGGTAGAGCATAGTGGTGCAGTTGCATAGAGTAGTGGCATAGAGTAGTGGTGTAGGGTGCAGTGGCGTAGAGAGGCGTGGTGCAGATTGGAGTAGAATGGCGTGTAGTGCAGTGTCATAGAGTGCAGTGGCATAGAGTAGATTGCTTCAGAGTAGAGTAAAGTGGCGTAGAATAGAGTGGTGCAGGTGAAAAGTGGAGTGGCATTGAGTAGTCTCTTAGGGTGCATTGGCATAGAATGCAGTGTTGCAGAGTGGAAAGGCATAGAGTGGATTGGTGCAGAGTGGTGTAGAGTGCAATGGCGAAGAATGCAGTGGTACATAGTAGAGTAGGCTAGAGTGCAGTGGCGTAGAGTGGAGTGGTGCAGAGTGTAGTAGAGAGGCATAGAGTGAAGTTGCATAGAGTGCAGTGGGGCACAGGAGATTAGAGTGGCGTAGAATGCAGTAGAGTGGCATAGAGTGGTGCAGAGTAGAGTGCAGCAGCACATAGTAAAGTGGCGCAGAGTAGAGTGGCATAGAGTAGAGTGGCACAGAGATCAATGGCAGAGAGTGCAGTGCTGCAGAGTAAAGTGTCGTAGAGTGCAGCTATGTAGAGTAAAGTGGCGTAGAGTGCAGTGGTTTAGAGTGCAGTGGTGTAGAATATAGTGGTGTACAGTGCAATGGTGCAGAGTAGATTGGCATAGAGTGCATTGGCATAGAGTGCATTGACGTAGAGTGCATTGGCATAGAACGCATTGGCGCAGAGTGCAGTGGTGTAGAGTGCAGTGACAGAGAGACATAGAGTGCAGTTGCGTAGTGTGTAGCAGCGTAGTGTAGAGTGGCTCAGTGTAGAGTGGAAGGGTGTAGTGTGCCTTAGAGTGCATTGGCACAGAGTGGAATAGAGTGGCATAGATTGCAGCAGCATATAATAGATTGTTTCAGAGTAGAGTGAAGTGGCGTTAAGTGCAGTGGTATAGAGTAGAGTGGTGTGAGGTGCATTGGTGTAGAGTGCACTGGCGCAAAGTAGAGTGGCTTAGAGTACAGTGGTGCAGAGTAGAATAGAGTGGCATAGAGTGCAGTGACAGAATATAATGGCGTAGAGTGCAGTGGTGTAGAGTATAGTGGCGTAGAGGGCAGTGGTGCAGAGTAGAATGGCATAGAGTGCATTGGTTTTGAGTAAAGTCATGCAGAGTGCATTGGCATAAAGTGCAGTGGCATAGAGTTGTGCAGGGTAGAGTGCAGTTGCAGTGAGAACAGTGGCACGGAGTGCAGTGGTGTAGAGTAGATTGTTTCAGAGTAGAGTGCAGTGGTGCAGAGTAGATTAGAGTGACGTAGAGGGGATTAGCATAGAATACACTGGTGTGCAGTGGAGTGGTACAGAATAGAGTACATTGGCATGGAGTGCAGTGGTGTAGAGTGCAGTGGCATAGAGCAGTGTTGCAGAGTAGGGTGGCATAGAGTGGAGTGGCACGGAGTGGTATAGAGTGCAGTGGTGCATAGTAGAATCATGTGGGATAGAGTGCATTGGCATAGAGTGGAGTGGAGTGATGTAGAGGAGAGAGGCAAAAAAATCCTACGCCCTTCCTCTTACATGGATACTCAGTAGGATTATCACATAAATTCTCTCACTCCGAAGTCAGAGAAAGAAAAGTAAACACCAAGCTCCCTCAGAAGAGAGTGCCTGACATTTGAACTCTGTCTTTGAATGCACAGCAAATGTAAGATAAGAACAAGATTAAAACGCATGTTTACAGAAAGAGAATTTGTGGAAGAATATAGTAAACAAGGTTTGGCCAATGGGAGGAACAAACTCAAGCTGGACAGCCTAAAGCAAAAACAAATACAGCAAATAGAAAGCCAGAAAATGGGAGTTACAATCCACAGAGCCAATTGTAAGCAAGGGGCATAATGCATTGCTAGTTTAGCTTTCTGAATGTCCACAAGATATATTTTGCAAACCAGACAGCTGCAATGTCTGGTAGGCTTTGACAGTGGTGTGCGCTCTAACACAGAAAGAAATGTTGGGTAATTTCCAGTCATGCTACTGTATCTCTTAATCTGTTAGATTCTGTCCATTCACAGAGGGTGTATAAGACTATCCCAGTCAAAAGTCCTCAAAATCCTGACTCATAGTGGGTGAAATGATGTCAGGGATGATGTCGCAAGACTCCGTGGCTCGTTCAGAAGCGGTAATGGCGGTGGCTACGCTTCTTGTAACAGTATCAAAATCGTCATTATCTTCCAAGATTGTAGATCCGTGAGCATCGCTAAAAGCTTCTGGGTATAGTTTTGTCTATTCCCCTTTAAGAGTTCTGATTCTTCAAAACACCCTATCGAGCTCCTGCTACATGTCCACCAAAGTACACTTATGATTCAACAATCTCTTGTTCATTTGTTGTATTCTACCACTGGAAAGGTTGTTGAAATTCAGTATCATCTCATTCGTCTTTTCAAACCTATCCAGCATGTGTCTCTGAGCCAATATAATGGCATTTACCCCTTCAGATTGCACCATGCTTAGCATTCTTCCGCAAAACACGCCAGAAGCTGTCGGGTCCATGTTCCTCTCCCATAGGACCTAAAATTCACAGTTTCTGATAGGCAATGGAAGTAGAGTTGTGTGGGTGCTGCATATGGGGTGCTGCAGCACCCCAAAAAATAACCATGCTGGAGTTCTTAAGGTCAATGAACAATAAAGATTCCCTTAAATTTTGTGTTTATCTTGTTACATTTGCTGTGAATTCAAAGACAGAGGTCAAATGTTGGGCTATGTCTTCTGACAGACTGCTCTTTTATCAGGAAACTGGTGTTTACCTTTATTTCTCTGACAAAGTGAGAGAATTTTGTTAAGTCAACCTAGGCTGTAGGCTGTCAGTATTTTTTGCAACACACAGCAACATAAATCTACACATTTCAAAATATTTGAGCAATTAGGAATGAACCAGGAATTAAATTGTTTCTTCTGAACTGTGATGGAAAGACACTATGCGCAAATGATAAATATTCCCTGAAACCGGATTTGCACACATTATTTGTGCGCTGTAAAGGTTTACCAATAAAACTGCATGTCTATGCAAATTTAGCACCCATTTCAATGGAAAATGTGGTGCCTGTAAATGACATTGTAATAGCCCACCAGTCCTTCAGAATGCACCACCGGCTATATACTACACCCTTACCACTCTCTTGCTGAATGGACATGGCATATTTGATCCACTTGTTTTTTGTGTGATGCTTGGTTTTTTCATAATCCCTGTGACTTCAGTGATATAACATTGATGGCAGGACCCCCAGTCTGAAAATTGTTCCAGCACCACTGCCGTTTCCCACCATAAAATAAACAGCATGAGCATCAAACATCACTGGTGGCAGGGTCTCTTAGAAAGACAGGACAGATGTTAAAATGTAGACTAGACAAGACCTGGCAGGCTCTCTGCTCCTCACCTGTGCCCAGAGCTGCCAACTCGGGAACCTCAAAATCTCCCACCGCTGCTGTGTCTAGAAGGGGAGTGAAAAACTGCACCTGGCTGAAAGGCAAGGGATGCATTCTTTTGAAGAGGAAATCATAGTGCCTTAAATATAGAATGCTGATGTCAGTGCATCCTGATCAGATATTGAGAAGTAGAAGACCTAAGGGACAAGACAAGCAGCTGTCTGGCGACCATGTTCAGAATCATTTGCCATCTAGTTAGGATATAAATAGGTAGCCTCAGTAACAGGAGTTTCCCAATCTGTGACAGAGCAGACATTATACCACAGGTTTCCGTCAGTCCAGGGAAAGTAAAGGGAGAATTATCATTAACGTATAGATAGTAATCAAAGCAAATCTCAGAAAATGTATTGGGTGGGTAAGACATTAGCAAAAAAACAAACTTAAAGATAACTTTAGCAAGGGGAGAAAGAAAGAAATTAAAAAGCGTAGGTCTCGGTGAAGAGCCTTCTGTGATATCACAGAAAAGGGGTTTAGATATGGAAGAGTAAGGAGTTAAAAAGACAGCCTTTCATCTAAAATGCAAGAATGAGTTAATACAATCTAATGCACTGCCTCTGAAGTCAAATTGGCACAACCTTCTAAAAAGTAATGGATGGGAAATAGTGTAAAATGTGGCACCAAGATCCAAAAGTTTGAGAACAGCACAAACTCCTTCATCAAGAATAAATCGAAGAACGTACGTGGTGATGGTTAACTATCCAACTTCAGTGCCATGTAAAGGACAAAACTCAGACAAGGTTTTATCTGGCAGATTGTTGGCAGCTGCTAGTGCTGTAATTTGTCTGTTGATGTTCGTCTTGAGAATCCTAGAAAACAGGAGGAAAAGTAAAAAAATAGCTGGAACCATGGTGTCTGGCGACACTACTCCTAGTTGACAGAGCCTTAACTTAAAATTAAGGTAGCACTAGGTTGGTGACAGCAGGGCCAATGCGGACAGGGGACCCAACCTGTGGTTTATCAATCCCTTTCTTCTGGTACCCACTTACTACCGCTTCACACACCCAGTTGACACAAATGCAAATTCGTCCTTGGCCTAAACTCCCTTTGGAGTGGTGAACACAGGAACTCGAAAATACCAAACCGAATCTTGACTCTAATCCAGTCGCAGCTAACAAAAGTCTTACAAACTGGATTGAGGGATCACTTAATATGGTGCTCCCAAAGAAATCAATCCAGAAGAAAGCGGGACCCAACAAGTCCGCATGGTTCTCCCCTGAACTACGTCTCCTAAAACAACAATGCAAAATACTAGAAAGGATATGGAGGAAAGACTTCTCACCCAGTAAGAAACAAGATTATAGGGCGGCCATCGGAACATACAAGGCAGAAATAAAAAGAGCCCAGGCTGCCTATTACGAGGAAAAGATTGCACTAGCAGCCAATTCCCTGAGAGAAACTTTTCTCATTGCTAAAAAGTTACTTAAAGTTCCCAACCCTCCAGCGGCACCAGATCCATCGGGACACCGCTGCAACGAACTTGCTGAATACTTTTCTACCAAAGTACAAAATATTCTCAAGCGTCTTCCCCAAAGAGACAGTGATATTATAATTGAACCTAGGGATTCGGGTCAGCACCAAAATGAACATTATTTGGAGACCTATTCCCAGTTGACACAGGAGTCTTTTTTAGCTATCCTTTCTTCAGTCAAATCAGGGTCGCCATTGTACCCTGCACCACCTAATATTCTGAAACTGGTAGTACCTACAATTTCCCCCACCATCACCAGCCTGATTAATGCCTCCCTCGCATCGGGTATGGTCCCCCCGAGTGGAAAAGGGCAATGGTAAAAGCATTGCTAAAAAAAATGCATTTGGACCCTGCCGACCTGGGCAATTATCGTCCCATCTCGCTCCTTCCTGGAATCAGTAAAATCGAGGAGAAACATGTTAATCACACACTCTCCGCATTCCTCGAGTCCCATAACTTGCTTCACACCTCACAAACGGGCTTCCGCCCCTGTCAGGGCACCGAGACCACCTTATTAGCGGTGGTGGAAGAATCGAGAAAGATCCTTGACGCAGGAGGATCTTCTGCCATAATCCTCCTCGACCTGAGCACAGCCTTCGATACGGTGAATCATCAAATCTTGATTCACCGTCTCAGGAGCGTTGGAGTGACCGGCACTGCCCTACTATGGCTCCAATCTTTTCTAGAAGAAAGATTCTTCCAAGTTTTTGAAGGCGACACCTTTTCAAAACCTATCCCCCTTCAGTGTGGAGTCCCTCAGGGTTCATCCCTGAGCCCCACTCTCTTTAATGTCTATATGTCCCCATTGGCGGATATTACATTCCCCTTTGGGATTCATATAGTAACATATGCCAACGACACACAGTTGGTTGTCGCATTGAACCAGGTCGACCAGATGCCCACTGACCTCCATTCCTGTCTTGAAGAAGAAGCCAAGTGGATGAGCCTGTCCCATCTAAAACTTAATGGTGATAAAACCGAGCTGATGCTTCTCGGCAACCATCTAAGCTTTAAATCAAATACCATGTGGCCAGCCTGTATGGGCCCGGTACCGACCCCAAAAACTGAGATTAAAAGTCTAGGTATCTGGTTAGATCAAGACCTCACATTTAAAGCTCAAGCCAGGAAGACGGCTGCATCATGTTACGGCTTGCTAAGAATGATACCCAAAGTGCTTCCTCTCTTACCCAGTCAAGCCAAAAAACTGCTGGTCCAAGCCCTAATTCTTTCCAGGATAGATAATGGCAATGCCCTCTACCTAGGTGCCCCAAACTCAGCGGTCACGAAACTGCAGATAGTGCAGAACTCTGCCGCAAGACTGCTCACGGGGACCCACAATCGTTGCTCAGCAAAGCCTGCGCTACGCGCTCTCCATTGGCTCCCGGTGCAAGAAAGAATCTATTTTAAAGCCCTTTGCGTTACCCACAAGTCTCTGGAAGGGAGTGGACCACCTATCATCAAAAACTTGATCCGCCCTTATAAGGCTAACAGAAGACTACGCTCAGATGAGCTCCACCTAGCAGCGATACCCATGATCAAGAAGGCCAGAAGTTGTGGACGGCTCTTTTCATACAACGCCGCCAAACTCTGGAACACCCTCCTGCTGGATCTTCGTAAAGTATCTAATCACCTCACATTCTGAAAACACCTAAAGACCTGGCTTTTTCCATAGGGGTCATGTCAACTCTAGTTGCCGCTACAGCGCTGGGATGATCCCGGGTAGCCATGCACTATATAAAATCCTTTTTCATTTCATTTCATTGAGCTGGACACTGGGACACCCAGTAGATATGGACAACTGTGAATGAGAATGCCTGCCCACCAATCTAACATCAGGCTTCACTGCTACCAATGGCTTCAAACTAGTAGCCCTCCACTTTTTGGGTGAATCTTTTTATAGACAAGGACCCCATCATGTACTGCAAGAGAGAAATTTTGTTTTGGGTGCTGGCTGTTTTGAATAATTTGAACAGTAACAGTTTTGTGTTGGGAAACTGTTATAGTTAACTTGAGCAGCAATATATGTGTGCTGGGTGGACGGCTATGTTGACTTATTTGAGCCCTGAAATGACACTGTGGCTCAGCTGCAGGGCTTGCAAGTTCAAGACAAACCATCTCAAAATGCACCAGTCCTTTTTTAGTCACTAAAAGTAAAAGGATAGTAAAGCCAAAGTAAGTAAGTAAGTAAACAACTTCTAAAGCACACAAATGCCAAGGCGTCTTGGTGCTAACGTCCTACAACAGAAGCATATGAGAAATTATTTCTTCCCGGAAGTAAAAAGCCACATCTTCAAAGATTTCCTAAAAAGAACCAAACTCAGTTCAGATCTCAGAGTGAAAGGCAAAGAATTCCAAAGTTTACTTGCTGAGTATGAGAAGCTTCTACCTCCACACTTGATTTTCATTATATTTGGAATAGACACTAATTTGGTTGTTCCTGATCTAAGATTACGATGGGGGGTATACCAAGAAAAGAGCCTCTGAAAGTAGAGGAGGCAGTTTTGTGAAGGGCCCTATGGACCTTGCACAAGGCCTTGAATGTAACCCTTTCACATACTGGTAGCCAATGAAGTTCAAAAATGCTCTTTGACACAGAGCTGAATATAGGTATCTTCAAAGGAATGCGAGCTGCTGTATTTTGCAATGATTGAAGCTTAAGTTGTAGCCGCTTCTGAATTCCGAAACACAAAGCATTGCAGTTAATTTTACTGAGAACCAAGGCTACAATGATCATCTTTTGCATATCAAGAGGAATGAAAGGAAGAACTTTTTTTAATCCTCTAAGAAGATGGAAACAGGTAGAGAAACAGGAGGAGATGATATGATTTATTTGGTCAGAGGAACAGATGAGCATCAAGTAGTACCCCAAGGTTCTTCACTTTCCGAACTGGTGATGGAAGTGGACCAAAATTAGAAGGCCGCCATGAGGTGTTCTAAAATGTGATGCACCTCCATTTTCTCTTTAACTGAAGGCAGTTATCCTGCATCCAGACTGCTGTCTGGACCAAACAGGTTTTAGGTCTCGCCTAGGCAGCACTTGCGCTGTCTCTTCGAGACATGCTGTATTCAGGTATGGACTTGAAACTGCGCCCACTCTCCGCCCATCTTTTTAATTGGCTGCAGTCACTGTCCTTTGTAAATGTTGGCTTTTGATTTGTTAGTAGGCTTATTAGTCCCTCCTTAGTACCTCCCTCTCTTCTGTGGTTACCTCCCATGAGGACTGGCCCTTTTACATGTGTTGTTACTTGGTATGTTTTATTTACAGTCTGTGAGCACTATTTTGTTAATGACTTTCTCCTAGCTGCTGTTGAAAGACGCTCCCTACCCTCCCCTCCCACTCCACCGCCAGCATGTACACGATATCTTTGTATTTTTTTTTAAGCAGCACAGTACCCGCACTTTAGCAATGGCGGCCGCTTGCCTTTCTTTTGTTGTGCGTGGCCCACCAAACTCTTTTTTTAAATATTATATTTTTTTTCATGCAGCGCTTGATCCTCTAAAATGGCGGCAACATGCCTTTCTTTTACTTTGCGTGGCTCGCCAAACTATTTAAAAGAAATATTATATTTCTTTAATGCAGCGCAGTAATCCATGCTTGATCTTCAAAAATGGCAGCCAAGCGCCTTTATTTTCTTCGGCTCGGCGGCTCGCCAAATTTTATGTAGCTAGCTAAGGACGGATGAGTAGTCTTGCGTTTCCGCTGCTCTCCGTCCGATGTGATCTTTCTGTGTGGCTCCACTCCCCACCCATAGCACAGACGCAGACACTGGGCTGTGTTTCAGCTCATCATTGAATATGGCAATGAAATTGGATACTAGGTCTTTATCTGTCTCTCCTATACACATATGCTTGGCACTGTCGCGTTCATGCACTCTCGGGCGCTCCCACGCTCAGATTCCACCTCACTCCCAGCCTTTCTGCCTGCCTGATGCGCCACTCTGGTTTCTCAGAAATACCCGCCCAAGCGTCCGGATGTGAACAAAAGTGGCAGGTAAAGCGTGGAAAAGTTAATTCTGCTGTCCATTGCTCTGGCCTCTATGTCATTGCTCCCGCACAAATGAGACATGCACGTATATGAACTTTATGTTGTAATCTTAGGAACCCTCCAGCGTTTTGCTTTTGCGATATTGAATAACTTAATGTTGTTATGTTGTTTACTGTTGCTAAAACCTTCTAAATGACTTACTGGCAATGTGGTTGTTGTGTACACTCATGACCATCATCTCCCTCGTGAAAGGCGACTAGCAGTACACAATATTTGACTTTCTTTGTGCATGTAGTCTACCTACGTCACTAGTGCAGTGATATAGTCGCCCTTGTACACAAAATTTTCTCATACTAATGTTTGGTATTATTTTGAGCGGGTGAGTTCTTTCAACACCCTTTTTCTTTGCACTTAATCAGGTGTGCACACGTTGTCATGGGAAGGGTGACAATGCCTATAACTGAGACATTCTCCATGTGAAAGATAGTTCAGAGTTGGCGGAGGGGTCGGAGACACCAGATTCTGTGTAGGGAACAATTGGAGCGGGCATCAGGGATGCATGTGTTAGTTAACATAGCTGATTATTTTTTATTGGGAGACAAATACAGGTTTTGCATACAACTTCTGCAGTGCTAGTCGACTTTTCAAGGGGGCTTGTGTTCACACCGAAAATGTCTGCTTTTCACATCAGATTGTCACCATAAATTTTCCTTTTTCTTTGGGTTTTAATTATTTAAGCATGTCCATATGGTTTCATAAAGCCTCCAATACAAGGCAAATCCCTTAGAATAGGTGTCTCATTACTAAAGGTTTGAGCTATTGGCGTTGCAAATAATAACGCAATGCCAACAGCTCAAACTTTCAGTAATGCGAGACCAATTGCACTGCAAAGCAATTGCGCTTTAGATGTTTAAAGCTAAAGCACGAGTGCCGCGATTGCTTTGCAATGCAATAGGTCTTGCATTACTGAAAGTTTGAGCTATTGGCGTTGCATTATTATAAGCAACACCAATAGCTCAAACTTTTAGCAATGCGAGACCTATTGCATTGCAAATGCATGTTGAATTTGTTGGCTGTAGCGTCGACATCCATTGAAATTGACACAACTATCTGCGTGTCATCGGCATGTGAAAAGAATACGAAACTATGTGATCTAATAAGGTTCACCAGAGGGGTAGCATAAATGTTGAAGAGTGTGGGGGATAGAGAGGAACCCTGTGGCACCCCACAGGGAAGAGAAAAAGAATCAGATAAGAATTCCCCAACGGCAACAGTCTTCTCTCTGTTTGATAAAATAGAGCGAAGGTTGGTGAGGGTCGTGCCTCTGATCCTGATCGTCTCTAGCCGGTTAATAAGCACCAAATGATTTTCCGTGTCAAACGCAGCAGAGAGGTCAAGCAAAATCAGTGCGGCCCTCCCTCCTCTGTCCACCAGCATTCAAATCTCTTTAGTGGTGGCAGCTAAAGCAGATTCTGTGGAGTGCAACGGTCTAAATCCATTCTGAGAAGAGTCCAGAAGACCATTGGAATCAAGAAAAGCGGTCAGATCATCATTCTTGGTCTTCGCGAATATTTTTGCGGGCAAAGGCAGCCTTGAAATAGGCCTATAGTTTTTAGCCTCGCTTGGATCAAGTGAAGGTCTTTTTAGTATAGGACACACCGAGGCCTTTTTCCAAGCTACAAGAAATAGACCGATAGTCAAAATGTTATTCAGCAATTTGGTGAGCTGTTCAGAGATCGTACTGGAAACCAAATGCAGCACAAAAGGCGGACAAGTGTCCAACAGAGATCCTGATTTAGTGGTACCTAAGTATTTTTTTACTCTGTCCTCCGTTAATGGAGTAAAATTCTGAAGGGTATTTTGGGCACCATTAAAGCTATCATGCAACCCAGAAGATGATGTAGGGGCATGCAAAAAAATGGCTAAACTATTAGCATCTTGATTGCAAGAAAACTCTTCATAGACACTGTTTACCTCTATTTGGAAGAATTCTGCCAGTGTTTTGCAGAAAGTTTGACCAGGGATAAAATATTTAGTATGATCAAAGTTTGAAAGGGTATTGATAGGTTTAAAAAGTTTGCTTACAGAGTCTTTTGCAGTATTTATTTTTGCTGTGAAATATTTAGTTTTTTCTGACAGGATCAGTGCTTTATACTCACCAAGGTATATATTATATTTATTTTTCTCTTCAATGCTGTAGCCCTTCCTCCATCTCTGTTCTTGAGCCTTGCATTTCTGTTTAAGCCTCCTTAACTCTGGGGAACACCATGGAGCAGAAGGATTCTTCCTGAAACTATTTATTATTTTTTCTGCGGCTAATCCTGAGACTGCCAAGTCTATCCACTAAGTGTAATTCAAGATAGCATTTTCAATATCCGTGTCCAAAACTGGACTATGAATTTGTAATCTAGCATCTAACTCCGAACTGTCAATTGTAAGCCAAAGTTTGGGCAGGAAATTTGTATTCCCACAATCCATCGTACAGTTACTGCCTCCTGCATTTTTTTTATACTTCTCTGGTTTTATAATGTTTTATATGCAACTTCAGGCAAACCCCAACACTCAACATAGCATCAGTCTTATACATTAGGCATGGCCTGCCCACGAATAGCCCCATGGACAACCCCCTGTGGACTATTACGCAATTGAAGACGTATAGCTTGAAGGAAAAGCACTCATTGGTCAAGTAGTTGGTGGACATTCACTACATAAAAACAAAGTCAGCTTTTCCTCTGTCAGCTAGTAGTCAGCACCCATCTCTAGATCAACATTTTCACTACTCAGTAATGGCCTCATGCATTCTGTTTCCTGTCACCCAACTGCTGCTTCTTATGTGGATATCCCTGTGACCGCTGCCATTAATGCCCTATCTGACATACCCAAGCAGCCTAGCTCAAGCCACAGTCCAGACTGCAGCATTCCCTCACTTTCCAACAACACCCAATAATGCTATTGGTATCCCTGCCCCATTGTGGTCAGTTAAATCTAGCATGAGCTCATAGCCTCCAAAGATGCTGCGCTATATTTCACTAGTTCTGGTGACCAGGAGGTCCCTCTAGAAGTCTTAAGTGACCCTCAACACACGTTCTTTTTACCTTCACTTCACTGTCAGACCCTGTTACAGCCAGGCAGCACAAGTAAGGACCAGATGTCAGAAGGAGCAGTGTTCAAGTCCAGGCCTCAGCTACACACCACTACCTTACCCATATGTTCTACTGGCAAATGGTTCTTTTAGTAGCCAGTTCCCCAATTGGGTAAACTTTTCTTACTGTGATGATGATTGGTGATAAAAAATGCACAGGCTCAAAATATTGTGCATGCTTGCAGCGTATTCTGAATCATTAGTGACTGCCATCCTTTATGCGATCTGACCCATCCACCTGCACTAACACTGTCACTCTTCATGATATTGAACAAGAGGTGGATCCTATATGTAAGCCACTTTCCTAAGCAAATTTACTTACTTTCCATGACTGGATTCCTCCTCTTGCATCTTGTCTCAATTACTTGGTGGCACACATGGGGATTTGTTAATGAGTAAATTTGTTTAGGCTTGGGTTTCCTATTCTTCCATAAAGTCATTTAGCTAGCAATATGATTAACTAACATGCAGGACATCAGAGCTCTGAGAAGTGGCACAAAAGGTTTGAGATATTTTTTGTACAGCAACATGGACCTCAAGAGTGAACAAATAAAAGGAAGGGGAATTGGTCATCTGTCCTATCCATTGGTACTGAAGAAAGCCCTTGTATTTATGGCAAATTTGACTGAAAGTCAAGCATCTTCATGTCTAATCTCACTATCCAACCTCCCATCAGTAAGAAGCCTCTTACATGTAGGGTTGCCTCTATTTGAAATTGAGAACATTGACATTGAGAAGGGTTACTGTGTCAATTTCTTGTTTTTCTGTATTATCACACAAACATTGTTCAGGAATCCATTGGGGTGTAAAATGTAGGTTTCAATAGCCCATTTCTTTATAGCGTTGTGACGTACTAGTGAAACAGACCAGAGTCTGGTGATGAGAAATGAAAAAATGTTTTGAGCGGGGCACTTAGACATAGGTAGAGCAGAACTTTATTTTAAACATTTGAAGTAACTGGAGAACCAGGGATTTGCCACACCATTTTACTGAGTATGAACAGGGAGACACCATTAACCCCTACTTTTAAATGACAATTTTGAATCATGCTTACAATTGAGAAGGGTAAGCCCACCCTTTCCATCTGCCAAATTGACCTCAGAATCCGGTGGGTATCCTTGTGGAATAGAGTCACTCTTCCTCTCTGCTGACCACAGAATCTATGTCTGCCAACAACTGGAGCTGACTGTAGACACTGAGGCAGGTAGTATTTAAGTTAATACTTCTACCAAACTGACAAAATTCCTGGATCTGGTACGTGTCTCAGAACTGAAAGTTGCAACATGTTCACTTATTTGTTTTAAAGTTGAAGACCTTGCCCTGAGATTCCACATTGGATAAAGCTAGCTTCCTCCCATTATTATCATTTTGTAATAGTTAACCCTTTCTCTATTTTAGAGATAAAGCCAATTTAGTGTTACCTAAAGATCACAAAGCCATTCATGCTCACACAGTCAATGTTTCTGGACCAATGGCCTGTTACATCAAGAATATTTCCAAGTAATGTTACTATGTTCAGTAGTACATCCTGATAAGAGGTCAGGCTCTATATATCCTTTTTTGGGCATTGGAAAAGAAAACTAGAAACAAACCTGCTGATGAGAGGTGATACCCCGAAACTGGTCCCAGGATGCTTGTTTCTGGTCCAGGGAGGACCTTGCTTGGCAGTTCGATTGGACTGTACCCATGGGGAGCAGGGTCTAGACTGATTTTCATATGGCTGGTCCTAACTGGAATGGCATGGTGAGCAAAAAAACAATGTATTTAGCCAATGATCTGTGGCTGGGGATGAATGTTTGATGTGTTCAGCATTCCATCCATCATCTGTTCTTTTTGAAAAATAAACCTTCTGCCAGGCCTAAATTTTCCTTTTAATATTTATACGTCATCCCTAAGGTAGACCCTAAAAACTCCTAGGGCAGGGTGCATGGTATTTAACAAGTAGGATATGTGGGTTTAAGTTTTACATGTACTTGTAGTGAAAAACTCTTCAAGTCATTTTTCACTCTTGCAATGCCTATCCTTCTCATAGGATAACATTGGGTTACCTTATTACACCTAATACGCGATAACTCAAGTTTGGGAACAGATACGAAAATTATGTTTACACTCAAATGAATTATAATTTGAAATCCTCTTTAATGGTAAAGTCAGATTTTAAGTCACAATTCTGAAAATGACACTTTAGAAAGTAGGCATTTTATTGTCGTAACCACTTGTGCCTTCTGTCAGTATCTGGGGTCACATGATAGTGAATGACTGCTTCTGAGGTTTGTGTATTCCTTCCAGACAGTGTCACAAAAGGTGATTAGGTGTGTACAGGATGGTTGTGGGCGGAGCTATACCAAGCTCCACTTAAATGTCAAAGGACTTTGCCGCCTGCACACACAAAGGAACCTGACATTAATCTTTTGTCACCTCATACTTGACAGGGGAAGGGGAGAGCCTTACAGAACCTGATGTGGGGGTAGTATGGGGAATCGCCCAACTTCAAAGGCTGGCACCAGGTATAAATATTGGACCACCAGAGCCATTCTTCAGATCACTTCTGGACCTGTGGAAGATTCAGAAGAAGGAATGTTCTGCTGCCGTACTGCTGGAACAACTGCCCTGTTGCTAGAAGGGCTGCCCAACTGCTGTGCTGCCTGAGAAAGGAAGACTGGACCTGCTCCTTGAGTCCAGGGGTTAGCTTACTGGCCTACTGTTTGAGAGACATAACAAGCTCCAGACACCTGTCCTGCGTCTGCCCATATCCAACTGGGGCTGAGTGTGCCTTGCAGCCTGCCTCTGCTTGAGTGAGTCCTGATCCCCACAAGGTGCTCTCAGATCCTGGACACTCAGCTGACATCATAGTATACTCCTCCTTATCCAACTACGGGTTACCTTGAAACTGACTTAGTGCAACACAACTCGACACAGGACCTCACATTGCACCATCTCGCCAATCATGATCGGCGGCCTCAACGGAACCGACCGACAATGCAGCGCAATGCAGCATCTCACATCTCAGCTCCAAGTACAACCACTTACACCTTATAGCAGGTCGATCTCCATCCTGTACCTGGCCCGCTCTCCATTGTGGTTGACCTGAACTTGTGACTTTGTCTCGGGCCCACCTGATACTCACAGTAGGTGCTTGGTGCTTTTTGGCACTACGTTTACTTAATCAATCAATTAATCAATTAATCAATCAATCAGGTGTTTTGTATAGCGTGACTACTCACCCGTAAGGATCTCAAGGCACTCGGAGGGGGGAGCTGCTGGTCCGTCTAGGGTGCTGCGGTTCAGTCGAAGAGGCAGGTCTTGAGGTCCTTCCTGAATTGGGGCAGTGACAGTGATTGCCTGAGGTGGAGAAGCAGGGTGTTCCAGGTCTTTGCTGTGAGGTAGGAGAAGGATCTTCCTCCAGCTGTGGTCTTGCGGACATAAAAATTTGAACTTGCATATCTCCGGTTCTACTGACTGAATTTTGTTCATTTATGTATCATTTTATTTAGTAAAATCAACGTTATTGTTCTAGGTGTAGGTCTTGTGTGGTGTTTTCACTTTATTACTGTTTGTGAGCTGCATAAATACTATACACATTGCTTGACAGTGTTGTGCCAAGCTACCAGAGCATTAAGCACAGGTTAATTTAGTGACTTTTGTGGCTCACCCTGACAAGGACTGGGTTTGTTATTTGAATGGGCCTTCCATCCCTCTCAACTAATAACCCAATTTCTTATACACTATCATTGTGAGATGAGGCCTCACTAGTCGAAAATCTGACAGGATTGGAATACCAAGTTATAGAATCACTGTTGAAAAAAGCATTTTCCATTTTCCCATGTTTTGGTTTAGGAATGTGCTTAAATGAATAATCAGACAGTCGTTGGACAGTTTGAATGATTTTATACAACTATCACTCCGTCTGGCCTCAAGGGGTCACCTTAATGGAGGACAGTTAGTGTGAATCTCTGCATAGAAGCTGATTAGATAAGTCTGAAACTATGCAGTCTCCAGAAATAAATGAAGGTTCAGGTTTGCACCTGCCATGGGAAGATAGTAGTTTAGCCCTGTCTACACCTGGAAGCTCCATCGTTGAAGGACAGTGGAACAATTAAAATCAGCTGAAAAAGGCTGCCGAACTGAACGAGGTTACTGAGCGCTGGGATGAACCTCTATGGATGTAGACACATATACTGGCAATTGAACTGAGACTATACTAAATTTACAAGACAATCGTCTCATGGACACTTGTTTCTAAACTAAGAGAATGAATCTCTATGTTGTGACACCACAGGAATTGTATATGAGTAACTATGTTATTGACTGAAGACAGGACAGAAGAAGCGATTTTTCATTGTGAACACATGTTGACATGGAAATAATTATGTAGACATAATGCATGATGTTATAATTGCACCAATAAAACCTAGTAAATTCTTTTTTCAAAGTAATTAAGATTGTGAAATATTATTACTCGCCTACGATCCTGTTGGCATTTAAGTTCTTAAAAAGGGAGTAAAGCTTGGCAACGTTTAGCTCCATGCTGTAGGCAAAATATAAGATCTGTATTAAGTTACAGAATTTGGACCCCAGAACTGCTTAAAAAATGTACAACACAGGCAAATCCAATACATTGACAAAGAGACATGGAGCACCTGATTGTGCGCATCAAGAACAGAGGACTTGCTTTACTCTAGTGTGGGATTTTAGTACCAAGCTCTGTCGAGTACTGATTGGCAGCCCTGCCAAGTACCACGCATCAGGGGTTCAACTAACGCATTGCAATACTGGTGACCGCAACACCACATTAAACTGCATTGGTCACATATATATAGTTCCCTGACAGCGCTTTGGAGATCATGAGGTGCTCCAAAAAAGAGCTTCATGTGCAGCTGCACTGCCGCTCTGCCTGTGAAGCAATTTAGCCTGCTGGAGGACTCGTTGTTATGGTGATTCGGCACACGTGATACATTGTATCTTTCCCGTGGCCAAAAAAGAGATTGTGCTTCCTCTGTCAGCCCGCCCGGACTCTCTGAGACGCATGCGTATCTCCTTGGTCGTCCGGCACCGGCGGGGTTGCTATTGTGAGTCGGGGTATGTTTCCTGTAGTCTGGCTGGTGAGGACAGCCGAGCACTCAAAAAGTAATGCAATGTGTATTATTCACACAAAGTATTCAAATATTTAGCGCCACCTGCCAGCCAAAATAAGACATCCCAGAGCGAGGAGGATCGCTGAGAGTGACTCTCCATCTGCTCGGACAAAGCCTATAATTGCCACCTACTGCTACAGCCATTGCCCCCCACCCCCACCCAGCCTGGTCGGAGAACTTTAGGCCCAAGACTCCTCCCAGCTCCATAGAAAGGGAGGCGTGAACCATCCCAAGCATAATGATGAGGCAATGTCACCCATGTGGCCCTTCTTGTTGAGTCTCAGTGTAGTAGTAAAACAAACTTCACAGAAGCAGGAAAATACATTTGATGTTCTAGGTCCCAATGCTTTTTCAAAAGTTAAATGAAGTAAATTGAAAAGCATGTATATTTCACATTTCTTTGTCTGACTATAGGGAAAGTCAATCAGAATCCTTATTTTGTAATGCAGTGTGTTTTGTTTCTAATACCGTCCAGCTGCATAGCTTTATAGCCAATAGCACTTTACTTTCTGGGACCTGTATTTGCACTTTTCCTCCTGGTGGATTGCCTGTTAACCATATCAGCCGATGCTAGTATGAACGGCTGCATTAAATGCCTCAAGTCCCGTCATATAGAGATGTATATCAGCACCATGTTCATGTAATCACGTTCCTTGTTATCGTCAGTAAAGATAAATGTGTTCCTAAAGCCGCATTACTCCTTCCAGCTTGCAACTGCTAGCTCCCAAGTAAACAAATGCTAGCTGTCCATTTATCCACATCGTATGTTCGGTGTGTGTGCACAGTGGCACAAGGCATAACTGCTTGTTTCGACTCGCTACAGTGTCACGCAAAGGAAATGAAATGTCACAAAGGAGCACAGCGGAAACACAGAAATATCACACATAAGGAAACTGAAACCTTGGCTGCTATGGATTGGTCGGCTATTGTTTACTCTCATTGGTGCTTAGCTGTCATCCCAACCAATCTGAAAAGTGTAGTATAGTTGTGTTAATATAACTGCAATGTTACATTTAAAGACTAAAGGAAGCATATTATGGGCGTCGGTTCTTACCATGAAATTGCACTTGTATATAATCTGGCCTCAGTGGTGGTTGAGAGCTGCATGGATTTTGTGTGTTTACCTCTCTCTGCCTGTTATATGTTCAGCTCATGCCTCAATGTAAGCCAGATGATGTTGCCTTGATTGGGCTCTTTGTTCAAACAACATTTTCAGACTGTCTTAAATGATGTTTGCATTAGCCAAGGTTTTAGCACGCAGGAATCGAGTGGGAGTTTCACAGAGCTATGAGGAAAGTAAAGTAATGAACTGCCCGCTTAAGAGGAAATGTAGAAACTGTGGTTTCGATGTGACCTCCAGAACATTCCTTCCGTGGAATTATTCCATCCATCGGAGTTATATTGTTTGTATATGCAGACTGCTCCATCCGGGGGATATGACAGATGGCTGGAAGCAGGCTAGACCACATTACCAGCTCCCAGGGTGTCTGTGGCTACAGCAGTCATGGAATCCAAGCAAAAATCTACCACACCATGCAGTGACTAGGCCTCCTCAGCTCACAGCTTATCCAACATCTGACTAAAAAAGACTGTAATTTTATAAACCAACTAAAATGGAAATGTCAGAGGAAAAGTCACAACATAAAATTCTGCAGTTATTGACTGAAAAGAATGGGGATACGATTAGGTGTCTTCCCAGAAGGGTATGCAACATTTATTGCACCCCAAAAAATTTTATACACTGCGGTTTGGATTTTATTGCGTCTCATAAATTCCACCTATTATGGGTCTTTGCCCTAAAAATGTGACATGACATAAGGATTATGGAACATTCCACACCAAAATTTGCATGTTGTGGTATTTAAGGGGCTTTTTCATCTTGGTATAAAATGGCAGGACTGACCTACCAAAATATACCTGGGGGAATTTAAGAGGGTTCGGGGTTTATCGAAGTCGTTAATCAAATCCCAGCATGCACAGTGTTTTGCAAAGGGATCGAAAAAAAGGGGCTCCTCTAATCCCCTGGATCTAACCTGTATCATCATGCCTGCAAAAGGAAAAGATAGAAGTAGGGTTTTAATTTACATTTGTCAATCTATTTTGCAGCATTGCATACCATAATGTGAGTTATATGATGCACAAATCATGGTCTGGTGCAGAAGAGTAAAAATATTACTATACTCTAGATTGATATGAACAAGCAGTATTTGTTTTGGAAACAAAAATGGGTATGCATCGTGTTGGCAGGCAGTATGGAAGTCAACCTCCACTGGTTGAAAAACATTTTCATAGAAATATAAGAGTCACATGATGGCCTTTAATACAAAAATGACATCCTAGAAAGTGAAGCCACAGCATTTTGAACTCAGTGATGGACCCCTGCCATTGCACTTTTTAAAGCAAACTTAATTGAATTCTTGAGTGGTATGTATGGCTGTTTCTGGGAATACCGGAATCTAAATCTGGTTATTTACTTCTATGCTGTGGAAACAGTGGGAAACATAAGTTGTTTCCCACGCCATAAAGGAATTCAAAGCTGCTCTGACAGGGCTCTTTGAGAACCTGTCAGTGCAGTGCATGCTCTCTGGCCCGATGGAGAGCAGAGAGAACAGCTTTGGGCAGGAAGGTGGGGGGAAGGCATAGGAGGTGATAAAGGCGGGTGGCAGGAAACCAGGCTTTCTTTTTCAAAATTGGATGTGGTGCAGCTGGTAAATGTAGATGGTGATGAGGGTGGGTGGCAGTAAGTTTTTTTCAATATTTGAGGGTGGGGCTAACACAAGGCAGAGGCTGAGGGAGGTTAGTCCATGTTGTGTATGGCTTCCCCATGACTTCAATATTCCAGAATAGCTGTTGAAACAGGGGGATTTGAACAGCAGCGGTTTCTTCCCCTGAGCGGGTAAGCATCGCCCCCCAGCCTATTGCGAGCCTCACAGGAAAAATAAAATGACAATGAAAAGATTTCATTGCCATTTTATTTTTCGATGTGCGCACTCACCGCACTGCAGCAGTGCGGGCCCAGAGACATGTGGGGCGTGTCCTCTGCTGCTGATTGTCAGCAGAGGAATGGAGCAGTGGCTGGCTGGATGCTCCAAAGTGCGCATGTCACTTTGGCCGACTGTGTTGTGCCAGCCAAAATGACATGCGCACTTTTTAAGCTCTCCACCTAGCTATCTTAGACAGCTGGGTGGAGACCAAGCACAGGCCTACTGGGCCTGAAGGAGCATCCAGCCAGGACGCTCCATCCAATCCTGGCACTGCTCTCACAGCATGAGAGCATCGCCGGGATTGGTTGAGGGAGTTGGCTGGGCCCATGCTGGAGTGGAGAAGAAGATCGGGAGGAGCGAGGACGTAAGGAGGAGGTAAGTGACTAATTTTTCTTTTTTCTTTTCCTCCTGCCCTCTACTTCCATCTCTCCCCCTCTCCACTCGGCCAGCATGACACTAGCAGCGGCGGTTTGCCTGCCCCCCCAGTCCCCATAGCTGGCAGCCGCCACCGGATTTGAATGAACCACACATAACATAAAATTATAGATGGGTAACTGTGAATAACGGGGATGTTTTTCACCTCAGCGTTGTGAGTAACTTCATAGACAACTAGAGCTTCGCTCACATTGTATATCTGATTTCACTCAGAAGCCCTCAGTGAAAAAGTCCCCATTATTCACTGTTAACCATTTATAATTCTATATATGCACTATGATAATAAACAGCGAACAACAATAAAGAAAAGAATTCTGCTCATGGGCATGCATTTGGTAATGTGATTCAAAGGGTGTGAATTTAAGATGTCCGGACAAATAAAACACCTCAATGTGCCCAACAAAAAAAAAATATGGGGCATATTCTCAAGGAACTATCGCCGAGTTAACAGCACTTTATCTCAGCCAAAGTGTCGATAAAATTATCGCCCCATTCACAAGCTGGTGCTAACAGCCGATACCACCAGTTTACTTGCAAAAGCATCCGCAAAAAACATCGCCACAGATGACCCCGGCAACTATCGCTAATGAGATGCAGAGTAGGCGTTCCCGAGCAAAAAAGCAGCGACAACACCACACCTCAACATTCTCAACGACCAGCCACATTGGCGATAAGACCACAAAACAGGCGATAAGGCGCGTTAGCAGCAGGAAATTAACACCTGCTCTGACCTGGTGTAAAGTCGGACGACAACCTGCACCATCAAAGGGAGCCCAGCCCAGAGCCACACATGAAGAACAACAGATGCCATGGAGCCACTCACCATGCATCCCGGAGCCCCGGGAGGGCCACAACACCCGCCGCCACCACCCCCAGGATCGCCACCCCCCCGGACACCCCCCAGACCACCACAGAGGCAGCGCAGACAAAGACAGCGGACCTTCAGGAAATGCACCAGCCTCACAGACCTAACACCAGACAATGTCAATGCCCACTACAGGCTCAAAAGGACAACCATCCTCCGCATCCAGAAAATCATTGCCCACAGGCTGACGGTACCAACACAGCGGACAACCAACATCCCTCCGCAGACAAAGCTGCTGGCTGTGCTGCACCTGTTGGCCTCTGGTACCTCCCAACCAACAACCGCCAGAGTCGGAGGAGTCGCACAGCCAGCCCCATCCAAGTTCCACACACCTGTCCTGGATGCCACCATCAGCCAGGTACCCCAGTACCTATACGTCCCCCTCAATGCGCAGGAACAGCTGGAGACCAAGCAAGGACTATATGCCATAGCTGGCTTCCCGCACGTGTTGGGGGCAATCCACTGCACACATGTCCTACTTGTGCCCCTGCCGACACTGCACACAATTACCGCAACAGAAAGCACACGCATTCCATTAACCACAGGGGACTCTTCACCAATGTCGTAGCCAACTACCCAGGCAGTGTGCATGATCCCCTCATCTTCCGTCAGTCCATCATCAACCAGCGCTTCCAGGATGGCACCTATGGGAATGCACTGCTCGTTGGCAAGTACCAAATGAACACACCACACACCTCAACTCCACAATCATGCAAGTCACAACTCTGGCACTGCACACGTCACAAAATCACATACAACATGCCAAACAACATGCCCACCTACCAGACACGACAGCACAACTTACTGTGGCAACCTTGGTTAGCCATGTACATGAGCCATCAACGGCATGGCACCTCAGCCACACAATACCAGTATGTGGGGAGAGGCGGGAACCAGGCATGTACGAAGGAGGCAAGTGACCCATGAATGAGAATGTACACAATGCCAAGTGTGGCGTGGAAGTGCTGGACAGACAACAGTATGCAGACCACAGACATATCCATGTCTACAGGCACTGCTGGTGTGTGGTGTGTAGTGGACAGTGGACACAACCATGTCACCCCAGCCAGTTGGGAAGATCATGGAAATGTAGCATGTGACGTCCCCCCCTGTAAGCGTGTGCGGAGTGGGCTGGCCCGGAGGACGCCAGGCCAGCGTAGGGGTGTGATTAAAAAGAACGTAGCACTGGGCGTGGTTCTCTTCCGGAATGCCCAACGTGTCTGCCAGGGCAGCGCCTCCCACCCCGCCACGAGGCCGACGCCGTCGCCGTGAGCGGTGTGGCCTGCGATCCTGTGCGCCTGCTGCTCCCCGGGCCGCTGGTCCCCGAACCCGTCATGCCCGCCCCTGTGCAGCCAGGCCTCACTGCTCACCTGCCGACACCGGCGTGTGTCAAAGAGGGCCACCACGTGCCGGTGCAAGCTCCAAGCCCGAAGCCCGCGACCTTGGTAGCCTCCTCAGACCATCACGGCGTCTGCAACACAGGCCCGCTTTACTCCTTTTTCGTTGACGTACTCCACCGCTGCCTCCGGCCTACACTACGGTCAAGTAGGTCACACATTTGGAACGGAGTCTTGATTACCCAATGGCAGAGTACATATTTATGGCATCGTTTATATCCCTATACTCCCTTCGATGTGGTGCCACCAACTCTGTGCATAGCATTCCGACCACACGTGTCTGTGGGCCCTTGCGGACTTCTGCCTTCGGCCTACACAGCGGTCCAGCAGGCCTCACCCCAATCCAATACAGTCCGTAACAGGCAGGACACGGCATCGTCACTGGCTAAACACCCGCTCAGCTCTGGTGTCTCCACCTCTGTCAACCAGGAATCTTCTCCACATGCCATTTCAATGCCGTGTGTTAGAGATCCAGGAGGAGCTGGCTGCACAGCGGGTGCCCCGCGCTGACCGCTGCCTCCGGCACCCACTGCCCTCGAGTAGGGCACACAATTGGAACTGAGTCTTGATTTGTTCATTGCAGAGTTTATATCATTGTACAGGCCTCATCGCAGACTGCATCCCCTTCCGGCTCTGGTGCCACTGACTCTGTGCCACGGGAGTCATGGACACTCTCTGGTTGAACGTTGGTGGCATCTGAGTCTATGGCCAGGGGGTTGTCTTCATCATCATGTAGCTGGTACTGACATTGTGGGAAAGAGGAGACTGTAGCATTCAAATCCTCCATATTGCCTGTTTCTGCTTGCTTCTGCCCTCTGCACCATGCCCTGGATGGACACCTTCCACTGTCCCCCGTAACACTCCGCGACATTCTCCTTGGACATCAACGAGGACCCACTCAGCTCTCGTGGCCCTACCTCAGTGCATCGCAAGTCACCGTCCCGTGGCGGTGTGCCTGTGCCGGCCACTGAGCATCCGGGGCCACCGACTCTGTGCAGCTCAAGTCATGGACCCTTGCTGTTTGTACTTTGAACTCCTGATTGTCTGATCACTGTTGTAGTTGTTGCCAGCACCAACCAACCCCTGAGGGGTGGCTTACACTACCCAACACCCATCCAGCACAGGTGTCACTGGACGTGTGACCCTGGCAATAAAAGGAGCTGGGCGCACGTGCCCGTAGCCAGTTCCACAAATTATCTCAGTGTGTCCGTGTGGTCATTCTGTATGCATGTGGGCCCCGGGCCATACCACATTACATTGTGCTGTGTACAGCATGCGCAACCTTGTCACCTCAGGCAGTGGGGTGGACCTGGGACATGTATCTGTGTCGGACCCCCCTCTGGGCGTGAGGGAGCGGACCGGCGTACGGCAGTACGGCGTAGGGGTGTGGTCATTCAACACGTGGCTCTGGGCGTGGTTAAGTGTAGGCCTAGCCAAGGCAGTAACTAATGCGTGTGTCTCAGGTGTAGTGTCGGCGCCACCCGTCACGCAATATACAATGTTGCTATACAGCATGCCCCCGGAGTACTGGCTCGGCCGAGGGGTAAATGAGGGTGCGCAAGCCCGCTCGGGGTCAGGGATCAGACATGCCCACTGTTGTGTGTGTTGCTATTTCCGCAGCATAAGCCAAAGGTCTACCCTCAACCACATGAACTCTACATCTGTGTCTGCCCTGTCCTTACCATAGGCCTACACACATGTGTCCGTCCACCTACAGCGCACAACATCACTGTGTCGTTGTCAGGCTTGTGGACATGTGCAGACAGGCATGACAATAGTGTGCCGTAGGGGTGCAAGTGATGCAACCACGCTGTGCACACTAGTGGATGGGCTCGGGGGGAGGGAGGAGCAGCAGTGAGGCTACGTAATACACATTGATGCTGCTCACTTGCAACATGCAGTACATGTCATGCAGGAATCACAAAGTCACACATATCACACACCAATGAACCACTGAGCCTGCCAACACATCATGCAGAACCAACTATTGACTCATGTCTCTCTGCACAGTCACAGGTGACCAAGGATATGCACTCTGCGCTTGGATGATGACACCCCTCCGAGCCCCGAACACACAGGCCCAGAGGCAGTACAATGCGGCCCACAAACACACCAGGGGCATCGTGGAACGCACATTTGGCGTGTTGAAGTCACGTTTCAGGTGCCTGGACGTCATAGGTGGGAGGCTCCTGTACAGCCCAGACATCGTGTGCAAGATGATCGTTGCATGTTGTGTGTTGCACAACATATGTGTACCCAGCAAGGCCCCATGGATACAAGTGCCAGATGCACCGGACGATGAGGATGAGGATGAGGCAGGTGGACCACACCCCACTGCAGCCGCAGCAGGAATTGCCCGTAGGAACAACATCATTGACAATTTCTTCACATGAGCACGTCACATTGTGACTGTCCTTGGCAATCAGGGGACAGTACAATATGACCACAGGCACAGCATGTGCTACTAAATGCTTTCAAAATACACATTCCCTGAGTGCATGTCACTCATCTGTACAGTCACATCACTCAGACAAGTGTGAGTGCGACATGTATTGCTGATAATTTTATGATTTGTTCATGGATGGTGGGTGTGTCACCTCTGTGCAGACGGGCTGTTTAGGGTGTCACGTATTCGGACTGCCAGTTCTGTGTGTCGCAGTTAGTAGGGAATCCCACTCTTCGGCGTTTCACATGTGTCAAATTTCATTTCATTTTGGCTGCCATTTGTGTCCTACAGGTGACAACAGGGCTGCTTTTGGGGTCAGATATGTACCACCATGATGCAGGGATGCCCCCTGTGGCTCAAGTCCCACAACATGGGCAGCATGTACGTAAGCGGAAGTCACTGCCCCTACATTCGTCCACGCTTTCATGGTGGATTGATCATGGTCATGACACGTCTGTGAGCAGGAGGGGTTACTTGTCCCTCTGCAATGTGAAGGGGAGATGCGGTTTCAATGTGTGTTTCATGCATGTTTCTGCATTGGTGCAGTTTACATGCAGACTGCATGTCAATGTACATTGTGACTGTGAGGAGATGCCTATTTGATGCGGGACAATGGTCATCTGTTCTACGTCACGGATGTGTGGTTGTGCTCGTACATTGTCATCTCACCGTATTTTTAATCTGCTTTTATGGTGCATTTTCCCACATGACACGTGGGGATTGCAGGCCTATAGCTGGTTATCGCTGAATTTTGTATCGCGATTGGCATCATCCCTACTATTTTCACGTTCGTGTTTCGCGTTTTTTCTGCGTCGCGTTAGTTTTAACATGTTCTTTTGACGCGTTATCGTGGGACTATTGCATGGGGCCGCCGTGTTGTGAATACCACGTTGACACGGAGTTGATTTCCCGCGAAAGACTGCGATGTGAAGAGTTGCGTTAAGCTAATTTTGCGGTAGTTATCACACGTTCTTGAGAATATGCCCCTATATGTCTTGGGTGGGAAAAGGTGAATGGTATTAGGAGTGAAGAGAGTTAGTAGAGTTTTCAGAGTGACAATAGAAAGATCAGATGATATTCTGGCACTTAAACAAAATTCTTAAAACCTTTCAGTCTTTGTGTTTGTGGTATAAAAGGGCCTTAGAAAAGCTGCCAATTAATTAGTTGAGATTGTGCCATAGAAACCTCTGGTTACAGGTTCCAAGCTCTACGAGACAGCTCAAGGAGTTTACCGACTAGTGTAGTGTATAAAGGAAGCAAACATACTACAGCTCAAAAGGTACAATGCTGGTAAGATATGTATGTGTCCTGAAGAATATATCCGTTTCATGTTACATTGTTAATAATGCTTAGCTGTAAATCCAAGGTGCAACTTGACGTTCTGTATACTGATGTTAGAATAGAAAAACTTGCTTTTGCAGTATGTTAGCATTCGCGGCACCATTTTACATGCCGGCGCCATTTTGGGTTATAATCGAAACTTACCCTTCGTCATTTCTTAGAAGAGGCCTCAGTTAGGTTTCATTTCCCTGAAGCCGGAATTCACCTCACTAATGAATACACTGTTCTTATCAATACATACCTATCCCTTTAGACAGAAGCCTTCTCCCACTCGTCTAGTGGCGGGCACTGGCAGAATGACCTTGACTGTTAGATAGTCTGTGCCCAGCCCCAGAATCGAAACTTAATTTTTTGTACTTCACTGTTTTACTGTATCTGCTTGCAAAATTCCATTGTGGGCGTGCCTTCGATGGTTCCGAATGTACATAATGTAACGTTATGCTTGCTGATGTCAGTCCCTCTGCAGCACTCCTAAGCGACTGGGCAGATTGGGCTCCGCTCTGAGTGTACTCTAAATAAACAGATATTGGTTTGTATTCTCTACTGTCTGACCGACTCTTCATTTGGCATGGAAGGCTGAGAGGTGGTCGTGAGTGACCCGGGTGACCCTAATTGAGTCACTTCCTTCAGTTGGCGCCCGAACAGGGACTCCTTCGGGTGAGTGACCCATCCCCTTCCGCGGACGGGGGGGAGGTCAAGGCTTTCGTCGGGTTGGACGGTGCCTCGCCCAGCGGTCATCCCGACTGGAGTCCTAAACGGCGAAACCCTTGGATCTGACTGTTTGGTCTGAAGAGTCGGCAGTGGAGAATTAGTTCGTTTTGACCTGGATTTTCAGGTGAGTTTGTTTTGGTTCTTTGTGGATATGGTACCATTTTGGTTTGCATTTGGTACGGTCTGAAGACCGTCTTTGAGACAAAAGCATTTGTAATTGCTTTGCCAGGCATAAGTAGTAGATTTGTTTTCTTTTGAAAATGACTAGAGTTAGCAAATTAATTTTTTTTGTGCTGTCGCTGTTGTTCTGCAGATGCTCGATTGGAAGAAGCTCAGCCAGCGCCTCCAGAAGGCACTCCTAATTTTGATATGTATGTGAAGCATGGTCCTGGCCCTATTATGTTTAGTACACTATGGCACAAATATACGCGGGACAATGCTGAGTTGCAGTGGCCGTTAACGGGCACTTTTGATAAACAAAAGATTGGGTATTTACAGGAACAGTTATTTAAAAGGCGAAGTAGACAGTCTATGTTTGATTCTCTTAGGACGTGGCAGAAGCCAGCTAGGCAGAGACGACTGAAGTCCGAGAAAGAGGCCAGGAAGGGGAAGATGCAGACATTGACTCAGAAAGCTGTAGCATATGATAAAGAGAAACAGGAAAAGGGAGTTGAATGTGAAGATAGGAGATTTCGATTGCATGTTGATAAATCGTATTTGGCACAGGAGGATAAGGATATTTTTGAGGAAGAATTGTTGGATACTCGACCCCCCGCTCCCTTATGCCCCGCAAAGAATATATCCTACTGTCCCTGTGTCATCACAGCCACCTGTTACCGTTGTTCTCACTGCCCCTGTATCTACTGCTGTCACTTCAACTGCCGCAGCCTCGGCTCCTCCTCCTTTTTCTGTTTCTTTGCCGTCTGTGGCAACGGTGACTGTTAGTACTCCTGCTAAACCTATTGTCTCAGCATCCCTGTCTCCAGCTCTTTCTACTACGATGCAACCGCCAGCGACAATTGTGCCTGTCACTCCTGTTACTTCTCTCTCTTTGGTTCTCCATCTCCCGATATTTGTAAGCACTGAGACACCAGCTCGTGGGTTTGAGGATAGAGACTTACCAAAACTTCATGAGCGGATGGGCCCTTTTGTAAGGTCTACGGTGGGAGATGAGGAGAAGAAGGTTGTGGCTAATCAGACTGCGCAGTGGGGTCGTAATCCCATTTACAGTGTGGAGGATGTTTGGAGTGTGATGAAAGATTATAAGCCGTTTGTACAGTAGCACACTCTTAAACATATGTCCTCTACATTAATTGGCCTTTGGCAGCAACATTTTGGGGACAACGCTCCATAAATTTTATTTGATATTAAAGATCGTGTGTATACTAATGGTATGGACCCAGGTCAAGTTTTTAGTAACATTACTACATTGGTCGCCTGGCGGGGCAGGCTACATGATATGAGTCCTACTACTGTTTCCGATGAGAGAGGTGCATCCCATATATCACCCCAAGATACCGGAGTTAAAGGACCAACGTGGTAATGTTGCTCGAGTGGCAGTGGCGGCCAGGTTTCAAGAGCAATGGGTTTATACTCCGTGGAAAAGAAGTGAAGTTTTGTCTCTTAAGACTCACTTGCCAGATCCTAGGAAAAATCCTACTGCTTATTATAAAGAATTGACTAAAGTTGCTTCCTCCACGGTAATGACTCTCGCTGATATTAAAATGTTTTTTGGTCTTCTTGTTCCAGTTGATATTTGGAGACAGGTTCATACCCAAGACCATGTTCCTGAGTTGGGTGGTACTTGGGATCAAATTAAAGCATGGGACCAGGAGATAAAACCAGGTGATAAGCCCCGAGCGGAAATTTTAGCGTTGCCAGGCCGCATTATTACGTATATGCATTTTCTTATTCCGCCGAGAAAAGTAGATTGGGATAAATTGTCAGCTTGTAGACAGAAGAAAGATGAGAGTGTGTCTGATTTTTTCACTCGATTTCAAGATACATTTTTGGACTATAGTGGACAGGATTTGTCTATTGAGGGAGGTGTTCGGTTATTTGTTAATAGATTTGTCTCCAATTTGCTTCCTGAAATTGCGACTCGATTGCAGGCTTCTGAGAGTACCTGGTCCACTTCTTCCCCTTCTGTTATTTTGAATATGGCACAGTATTATGAGCATAGGGATAACAAGGAAAAAGAAAGGACAGAGAAGAAGCATAAGGATTTAAAGACAAAGGTGCTGCTGCAGCAGGCTTTTAGAGGGAATGGCAGAGGACATGGTGGTCCTGCCCGATAGCTTCCACGTATTAGTAGGCAGCCGAACACGACACCTCTGGGGCCGAATCAGTGTGCATATTGTAAGGAAGAGGGTCACTGGCGTAGCGAGTGTCCTGTGCTTTTGCAGAAGGTGGCGGTCCTCAAGGGCGTGGTTTTCGTGGATGGGGTCGTGGAGCTGGTGGGGCTGGTGGGGCTGATAGGGCTCAGAATGCTTCAGCCTCGCAGGGTTGTTCTGATAATAATTACTTTGATGACCCCCACGATGGGCAGTACCACCATGATGACTATGATATGGATGAAGTGACAGGAATGTCTTACAGCTAGGACAGCCAGGGACAGAGTGAGGGACCAGTTCCGATACCTATAGACCAGCGTGGTCCTTATGTAACAGCTGAACTGCAAGGTTCGACTAAGGAATTTTTGGTGGACACAGGTGCGACGAAAAGTTTTGTTTCTCGAAATATGTTCCCTGGGGCAGCTCTGTCTGCCCATAATAATGTCTAGGTAGGTTTTTCAGGTGTACCGGTAGTGAGCCCCATTTCACGACCCCTTGCACTGACTGTTGGTCCCTTTACTGTGGATTCTCCGTTCTGTTGACATCTAATTGTGGTGAGAATCTGATGGGTTTAGACTGTTGAAGAAATTGCATGCTACTATTTATTGTTCCCCGGAAGGTGTTTATATGATGATGGGCCCAAATGTAAGTACTAGGCAGTGCCTGTCTCTCCCCCTTCCTGTTGAATTTGCTGACATACCATCCACTTTATGGGCAACGGGTGATACAGATGTTTGACTGCAGCATATCCCGCCGGATTCGATTCAGGTTAAAGATAATGCTGCTTTATCTCGTATTCCTCAGTATAAAATACCACTGGCGGGAGAGCGAGCTTCATTGCAAATTGTTCAGGATTTGAGCCAGAAGGGAGTGGTTGAGGAGACTTCTGCCAATATTTGCAATAGCCCCATTCTTCCGATTCTTAAACGGACACCCTCAGGTTCCCCTGATGACCATAAAGATGTTTATCGTTTTGTAATTGATTTGCGCGAAGTTAATAAAATAGTAATTCCTCAATTTTCAGTGGTCTCAGACATTACTACACTTTTGACAATGATTCCTTCCACTGCTAAATTCTTTTCTGTCATTGATTTGAAAAATGCGTTCTTCAGTATCCCTATTCATCCAGTTAGCAGATACCTGTTTGGGTTCACCCTAGCTGGAAGAAGCTTTAGGTTCTGTTGAGCTCCTCAGGGCTATACTGATAGTCCGAGGGGCTTATTTACAAGGCCCTTACGCCACTTTTGCGTCATTTTTAACATGGGAAAAGTGAGGCAAAAGTGGCGCAAGGGGCTTGTAAATCTGCCCCCAAGTATTTATAGTCAGGCTTTAAAGAGTCAATTGGATTCCCTTTCGCTTCCTACAGGAAATGTATTGGTGCAGTATGTTGACGATCTTCAAATCGCTTCTGACACAGAGCAAGGTTGTAGAGATAGTACAGTTAAATTGTTGTTGCATTTGGCTCACCTTGGCCATAAAGTTTCTCTTTCTAAATTTCAGTATTGTCGACAGGAGGTCACCTACTTAGGTCACCTACTGTCGAAGGAGGATAGGAGATTGACCCCTGAGCGCATCAGTACCATTGTTTAAATGCCTGTTCCGCAAACTCAAAAAGATGTGCGTGCTTTTATAGGTATCACTTCCTACTGTCGGCAGTGGATACCTAATTACTCCCTACTAATCAAACCCTTGCTTGCTCTAACAATGAAAGAAGTGCATGAGCCCTTGCCTTGGACGCCTGATTGTCAGCAGTATTTTGAGCAATTGTAAACTGCGCTTTGCTTGGCTCCAGTACTTTGCACACCAGACTATAATAAACCATTTGTGTTGTACGTCCATGAGATGGCTGGTTGCGCGTTTTCTGTTTTAACACAAAAATTTGGAGATAAGCAACGGCTGTGTGCTTATTTCTCTGCTGTCCTTGATCCAGTCGCAAGAGCCCACCCGAGTTGTCTAAGAGCGGTCGCGGCTGTGGCCACCTCGATTAGACAATCGGCTGGACTTGTACTGGATACTGACCTCACAGTCATGATACCCCATGCTGTGGATATCATTTTGAATAAGACAAAGACACAGCACCTCGCCAGTGCACGTCTGACTGGCTATGAATTAACGTTGTTTGCCAAGCACATTGCGATCAAAAGATGTGCCACTCTGAATCCAGCCACGTTACTGACCCTCCCTTCCGAGAGTGATGAAGTCGACAAATATGACTGTATCTTCCGGACGAAAGAAGAAACGAAAGGACGAGTAGACTTGACTGATGTTCCCTTATCTGGCCCACAAGGGGAACTATATGTTGATGGCTCTTGTTGTAAATTACCAGATGGCACTACCACGGCTGCCTATGCTATTACTACATTGCGTACAGTAGTAGAAACATCACGAGTCCCCTATCAGTTGGCTCAAGCTGCTGAGCTTGTTGCCCTTATACGAGCTTCTGAATTAAGTGAGGGACTGGTTGTCAATATTTATACTGACACCCAGTATGCCTTCGGGGTCGCGCACAGTTTTGGGTGACTCTGGGCCGAGAGAGGGTTTCTTACTTCCCATGGCACCAAGATCCAGCATGGACACCTTATATTGAGGTTTTTGTCTGCTTTGACACTCCCTAAGAGATTGGCTATAGTGAAGTGTAGTGCCCATCGGAAAGTCACTGACGGTGTGGGAAGGGGATATGCTTTTGCGGATCAGACAGCTAAAGAAACGGCCCGACCAAAATGAAAAGAATGTTTGTAGCAGGCCCGGCTAGGTGGGTGCCTGAAGCTACCATGTTTGAGGGCACACTTGAGAATGTGAAGGAGATGCAAAGCGAAGCCACAGTAGAGGAGTTAGCAGTGTGGCAGGAAAGTACAGCACAATTTAATGATGAGGGATGTTGGATTGATAAGTCGGGAAAACAGAGATGGATGTTGCCTAATGCATATGTTCTTCCTGTCATTACCATGGCCCATGGCCCAGCCTATATTAGTGCTAAGGGTATTTGCAATTTGTTAGACCCAGTATGGCAAAATGACAACATTTCGAAAATGGCTGCACATTTAGTGAAATACTGTATGGTGTGCATGATGCACAATCCTGGGAAGGGTACCCCCACACCGCCTGGTAATTTTGCACCACCCACTTTCCCTTTTGAGGTCCTTCAGATGGATTATATAGAGTTAGACAGGTACAATAATCTGAAGTATGTTTTGGTGGTTGTTTGTGCATTTATAAATGGTTTGAGGTGCCTCGGTTTGAACCCTTCAGCGACGCCAGGCTGACTTGGATGCGAACAGATGAGGAAAATTATGAAGTGCTGAATGCAGCAGTTCCTCCGGAAATACGAGCTATCCAGGAGCCTCTTTTTGTTGATCCTTCTGTGCCTGGAGTCACCAGGTACAATTAGCACCATCGGCTGGGAAATTGTGCACCAAAGGAAAAGTCAGAGTAGTAGGGATGGACTGTGTAAGTTAGGGTCTACTTTGCTATAGTACCAACGGAGCTAGTTTAGGGTGATGGGAGATTTATGCACTGTTTGAACATTGGACAGGATAGATCAAAAGTATCCCCTTGGGGGTATATTATCCTGGTCGACATGGGAACACGAGCTTAGGACAGAGCAAGCTCCACCGCCGGTGCTCAAGAGCGCCAACGTTTTGATGAACAATAGAAGCCTGTACCAGTGAGGCTCTGACGGACACTGGGAACTTGTATATTTTTCGCGTTTACATTTAGCCCCAATTCATCATTTATCATGCATCCCTTTGGCAGAATGGTTGCTGAGGAAGAGCAGCCAGTGTTTTCCCCTGTTGTTACACATGTATTCCGGTCTACAAAGAAAAAAGTCATATGTGCTGTTCTTGTGATCCTGCTGCTGTTGACGTTGGGTGGGGTGTCATGGGTATTGGAACATAATAAGGATGTGACATCATGTACTAAGGTTTATTTATTTTATTTATTTATTTTATTTGTAGAGCGCAAACATTCATCCAAAGGACATCATGGCGCTGAAGGAGAGCGGAACACAAGTGAGGAGTTCTTCAAGAGGGTAACTGGTAACCGATCAAGCTTTGGGGAACAAATAAGTTTTCAGTTTTTTCCTAAATGCCATGTGATTATCAGTGAGCCGGAGATCGAGCGGAAGTTCATTCCATAGTGTCGCCGCAAGGTGGGAGAAGGAGCGGCCCCCTACTCTGGACTTCTTAATCCGTTTAACCTGTGCCTGGAATCGTGATCTCAGGTTCCTCGCGGGTGCATAGAATTTGACTCTATCTTGGAGGATTTTTGGGCCCAGATGGTGTAAGACCTTGTAGGAATGGCACAACAATTTGAAATTGGCTCTTTGTCTCATTGGGAGCCAGTGTAGTGACCTCAAACATTCCGATGCTCAGCTGTACTTGCTCTTGTTGCATACCAATTTGGCTGCCGCATTCTGAACCAGCTGTAGTCGTGAGAATAAATAAGTTTAAGGTTACCCCTCAGGTTCAACACAAAAGAATGACACCAAATAATGTTTTTTTAGACACACATAAAAGATTTTTTGGAGGAGGTGCAGCTTGTTATCCTACTGAATCTGTCACCAGTTTGTGGACTGCTTACCCATTGTCACTTGTCAATTATACGTATACCCGCCCAACCCAATTCATAGAGGTAAGCGGTGAGTTTGGAATGGGATATCCTGGCCCTTGTTTGTATTATAGAAAGCCACGAGAAAAGGGGTATCCGGGGTGTGATAATAATACGTATTGTGATAATTTGTACATGAAAGAGCAGAACATTACCTTAGTGGGCTGGCATTACCAAGATTTAACGGTCACCTGGAAAGCTGGTTATTATGCCGCATGTTGTCTGATGGTAAATAGTACTGACGCATTTTGTATGTCAACTGTTCTAGAATAATGTTCAAAAATACGATGTCTCTAGTGAAAAAGAAGGATCCAAGTACCTTTGGAATGAACACCAGATATGCTCCTGTAGATTATCAAGGTCCACTCTATGCAAACCCAGGATTTTATTTTTTGTCTAATGGTACTTGTTCAAATGTTTATAATGGTACAGATGATGTTGCTCTAGGAATGGTGCTCCCTCTGGGTGTGCCTTGTAAGTTCAGGAGGCCAAATGTAAGGTGGGTAAAAAGAACTTTGACTGCGGAGATTTGTGATGGAGTAACAGATTTGGAAGTCAACAATTACAGTAATGGGATCACTTTTCGATACATTCTCTCCTCCATAATTACATTTAGTGGTACTGCTATGGCTAGAGGTGAGAAAGCTAGAGAATATTTCGGATGTAAATTGCAGATATTATCTAACTGCACCGTAGCAGCTTTGCGTGACATTACCACTCAATTGGAAAGTATGCAGATCTATTCCGAGCAGACTAGGTATGCAGTTGACTTCATCTTGGCAAAGAGTGGTGTTGTGTGCGCTGTGGTCGGGGACCAGTGTGTAGTCGGGATCAAGAATATGGAGCAAAATATCACTAAGCATATATTAGATATTTTAGAGAATGTCAAAGGAATGGAGAGTGGGAATTGGAGTTGGTCATTGTTTGGAAATTGGGGTTGGATTTTCGAGAAGATAATTTATCTGGTTGTGGTGCTGATACTTTGCTGTATTCTCATTCAGTGTCTCCCATTTTGCTGTTCCTATTCCACCACTCTTCTCCTTCCAAAGAAAACATCCATTCATGATACTAATGCTGCAATTATGGTACAAAAGGACATAGATGACCTTATGCATATTGATGAGGGCATTTTTGAGACATCTTCCCTCCTGACTGTTTCTGTCCCTGACCCTAAAGATATGGACTGCTCATAGTTAAGTTTACTTATGATCTTCGTTCTATCGTTTGCAAAGTGTATATTGTTTTAAAATGGTTAGCTCATGCTAAAAGGAGGGTCTGTTAAAATAGAAAAACTTGCTTATGCAGTATGTTAGCATTCGCGGCTCCATTTTACATGCCGGCACCATTTTGGGTTATAATCAAAACTTACCCTTCGTCATTTCTGAGAAGAGGCCTCAGTTAGGTTTCCTTTCCCTGAAGCCGGAATTCACCTCACTAATGAATGCACTGTTCTTATTAACGCATGCCTATCCCTTTAGATAGAAGCCTTCTCCCACTTGTCTAGTGGCGGGCACTGGCAGAATGGCCTTGACTGTTAGATAGTCTGTGCCCGGCCCCAGAATCGAAACTTAGTTTTTTGTACTTCACTGTTTTACGGTATCTGCTTGGAAAATTCCATTGTGGGCGTGCCTTTGTTGGTTCCGAATGTACATAATGTAATGTTATGCTTGCTGATGTCAGTCCCTCTGCAGCACTCCTAAGCAACTGGGCAGATTTGGCTCTGCTCTGAGTGTACTCTAAATAAACAGATATTGGTTTGTATCCTCTACTGTCTGACCGACTCTTCATTTGGTATGGAAGGCTGAGAGGTGGTCGTGAGTGACCCAGGTGACACTAATTGAGTCACTTCCTTCACTGAGCGCATGTGTGTGTGTGCGCGCGCGTGTGGTGCATTTGCATTCATGTTATGAAACATAGACAATGATGAGGTGAGCAAGAGCAAGGTGGTATTACAAGGCAATTCAATGTAGAGTCACCAGACAATGTGCAATTCGTTTTTGCATTACACACTAAAGAAATTTTAAATGTGAGGCGCAAGGAAGAACTGAAACTAACCCTCAATCATACAATGTGCAAAGTCATTTTGCCGTTGCAAACCTTGCAGCTTGCAAAATCACAGGGTTTGCTACGGCAAGATACCTATTTGTTATGTACCAAACCAATTGTGTGATTCAGTAACAGGTTGCGAAATTGCAAAATGGGTTTAGAAGCCCACAACAAATTACTATTTAGAAGGGGCGTATTTAGGGTGTTCCTTCCTAAATAGCAATTCGCTGGGGGATGTATCAATGTTATGTGGCCACAATTTGGTCGCAAAACATTGAAAAGTTACCAACCTCTAAGTTGAGGTGGTAATATGTTTGTAAAAGGGAAGAGGTCCCCTTTGCACCCCTCTCCATTTGTGAATGTAAAATAAAAAGTTTGTTGATTAATAGGCAATGGTTCAGGTGACTGCTGTCAACTCTCAAACGAACTTTAAAAAAAACATTTTCTTTTTAAATGCAGTCACATTTCCTATAAGGAAAATGTAATGTATTTAAAAAAGATAATTTATTAAAATGCATTTACAGACATGGTGGTCTGCTGACACCAGCAGGCTACCATGCATGTGATTGCATCCAATCGTAGTGAGTCGCATTTCGAGACCTACCTCATGAATATTGATGATCGGATTGTGACCCACTATGATTTGGAATTTTGTGAACCGACCTATAGTATATAGGTCTGTTCACAAAATTCTTTTACGTTCTCAAAACGGTGCTCAATTTGTGATTACATTTTGTGAAGGCAAATTTCATATATCAGGCCAATACTTCTTTAGATTGTGATTGCCTGCAAAAGACGGACAGCTAGGAAAAACGAACATGGTAAGCACCACCTTTCTTGTCCCTTAAAAACATAAATCTACGGGATAGGATGTGTTCTAATTTTGTCTTACTGTCCACCTCCAAACTACTTTCCCTTTCAAAAAAGCATTGACGCCCTGTTAAAGGGACTTGTGGTTTTTATCCTCCTCTCTCCTTTTCATTAAAGAAAAGTTATGTTGACCTTGTCCAACTGTGCGCTTATTTTAAAGGAACTGATCATAAAGTGAACAATTGAAAACAACTTTTGCTACATCACATAAAGTGAGCACTCAAAGTACTAATTTAAGACAGGCCTCTGTCTCATACTTGAGCTGGTGTCTTAAATGGCTAACGAGCAGGAGCAACAATATTTTACAACCTTAAACATTAGTAAATTGTTCTTTGTTACTGGAAATTTATAGGAACATGCTTTTCTGTGAAAACGTAACATCATTTGTTGAAATTTTGAAAGTAATTAAATAGGACAACAAAACATAATAGCACAAAGCAAAATAACAACACGGCAAAATAATTAACAGGGCACAACACAACAAGCAGAATGCAACACAACTACAGTACAACACAACAATAGCACAATGAAACAAAGCAGCACAAAAACACAACAGCACAAAACACCACCACTACAAATGTAACATAACAAATATGCACAAATATTCTTGTCACACATTACCACCTCCACAAATCTGCACCAAACATTGCCTTACCTACCACCACCACCCAGGACATCTAATACTGCCAGTCAATTTGTTTTGCAATCCAGTTCCTTGTCTCCATGCAATAGAGATATGAAACGTAGTTTAAACTTGTGAGAGACTTCTGAGCATCAGCTGGTTACAGAGCCAACCACACTCATTAAAAAGTCCTCACTGACACAACCATGCTATGCTGGTGATGTCAGCTCTAGGAAGAGTAAATGTGAACAGCACCAAACCGAATATACTATTTTACCAAACGTATGCTTGATAAGCCAGACTAGCCCTTTCAACACTCTCCTTTGTGATTTGAATCCCCGAAACCTCTGCAGCCCCTTTTTCCTATAATTATAGTTTGTATGCTTCTTTGAAAGAGATCTCTCTGTGAGAGGAAAAAATGACACAAAGGACAGGGAGTAGTTTCTCTCACAGAATCTAAGACACCCAGCAGCCATTATGGAAGAAGAGAGCTGGTTGAGTTTCTTTGCAGGACCCAACAAGCCTCAGAATCTCACTTGGCACTCTTGGTAATGGTAGTCAAGATATCAAAACAACCACAAGAGTGGAAAAAAGAGAATAGAGCAAGAAACACTGAAAAAAGGAATTAGGCTCAGGCAAAAGCAGGACATTGTACTAAGAACAAAGACGGGATTTAACTCAAAGTCTGCAGAAGTGGGAACACAGAAATCCAAGAAAGGTATGCTACAAACAAACAGGGACAGGATTGGCACTAAGTACACATGGTATGAATAAAGAATCTGTTGTAACTTCCCCTTTTAATTAGTTGTTCCTTTTTAAGAATGTTAACTATGTCAGCATCGGAACGCATTGACCTCAGTAGGAGAGTCTGAGCTGTAGCGTCCGGCTGCTGACATGGACTGTCTGGTGGGTGTATAATAAAACCTGCTTGAAGTTACAGGAGTTACTTCGTTTTATTACTGGCGACGATCGACAAAAGAAGATACACCCACCGAAGAACCCCGCTTGAGTTTTCCAGTTAATTTTAACTATCCCCGGTTTCTCCGTCAAGATTGGTGTGCCTTAGCACGTGCACGGAACTAGCACTGAATTTGTGGGGTGATTTGCAGAGCGCAGCAAGCACAATTGTGCGCATTTGTATTTGGACTTTACTTTTATTTATCCTTGGATGCATTGTGGTAGCGCTACAGGAATTCGTTGGCTGCCGTTGAGTGCTCGAGCGGTTGATTTGAAAGCAAACAACTTACCGTGAGGCAGCCAGCATTTTGTCTTCCAACGCACTAGGAAGTGTTTCTGTGGTCTCGAGTCGACATTGTGACGGAACAGTTGATGCCGAGGTTGACGCACTGACGTGAGCGTGGCATCGTCACAAAAAGACTATAACTGCAACAGCAGAACGCACATTTCTGCATTCTTTTGAAGCGTGTGGACTAGAGTGGAGGCGGCAGAATAGACACCATGTGACTTCGTGCAATTGGCGTTTTGAATCTCCTGTCAGTGCGTTTCTCCACCGGTGTGTGGATCGAGGAAGCAGTTTCTATACCTCATGACACTTACGCTTTGCCTGTGAGGACGGTCATATTCCATGCTGGTACACAGGAAGACTTTGAATGGAGATAAGTTTTTATTTTGTTTTACCCGATTTTCTTTCTCTTTTGACTAAGAAGAAGTGAAGCATTTATAACAGTTATGTTAGCCTGTTGTTTTGCCTTATTATTTTAAACTGTTATTTTAAATTGTTATATTAGTCTGTTTTGTTAGCTTGTTGAGTTACTTTCCTTTTCAGAATGTCAACTTCCAGCGGTATGAATCAGCCACCTCAGTTTTTATCTGAGCGTGGGGAGCCAATTCTACCGTGGAAAAAATGGAAGCCTCTTTTCGACTCCTACTTGATAGCCATTGGTGGAGAAAGATTCTCTGCAGCCAGAAAGCAACTGTTCTACTCCACAACCTCGGAATTGAAGGCAGAAACATCTATGATAGCCTAGATCCCATACCGATAGGCAGGGAAGCTGGTGAACCTAATGATGTGTACGAAATGAGTGCATTACTTTTGCTAACACACTTTGGGCCACGACTCAATGTGGTTATGGAGCGGCACAAATTTTTCATGCACACACAAGCTAAGGGTGAGAGGGTTGGCAACTATGTCGCTGCGTTAAAATCTCTGGCACAGACTTGCGAATTTGAACAGCTATCTGACTCTCTCATCCGTGATCAATTGGTACGATGCACCAATGACCCCAAAATTCAGGAGAAACTACTATCCAAGAATCCCAATCTCAAAGAGGCAATCGCCATCGTGGAGAGTGTAGAACACACCTCTCACTGGATCAAAGAAATTCGTAGTAGTAATGTAAACACAGATGTCAGCACCAACTCTATAAGAAGTGAACCAGATGATCCTTGGTCTGAGGGTGCAATTGCCACCGTGTCCAAGCCCATTGTAAAGTCAGAAAAGGGACCCAACAAAGCTGACAAACCTAACTTCATTCCCACTTGGAACAGGGATGGCAAGACAAAATGTCCAAGATGTGGAAGTCTCAACCACGGCCCCAATTTTCCAAACTGTTTTGCCAGGAGTACTAATTACAGGAACTGTGGGAAGAAAGGACATTATGCCCGCATGTGCAGGAATTCAAAAATAGGCATGATTGAGGATGATGAATTATCACAGCAAGCTTTGTGCTGTATTACAGACAGTTTTGAGAAGTCGGTACATGATGTTAAAAGTGTTGACACTAGTAGTTTCTCCATGCCAAAATGCGACATAAATGTTGGCAAAGTGTTAGTTCCTGTTCTTGCTGACTCTGGTTCACCATATACTTTACTTAGTAACAAATTTTGGGAGGCCACTCCTGCATTCAAGGAAGTCAAACTTTTTCCTCCCGACATCAACCCGGTGGGTTATGGTGGACAGAGCATCGACCTTGTTGGATTTTCCATTCAAACCATCATATTTAAAGACAGAGAAACAGTTGGCAAGGTCTATGTTGCTAGGCGTGGTGACAACCTCTTAGGCTGGCGACACCAACGAGACCATGGGATTATTTTAAATCTGAATGCTCCCAACCAGGTGATGTTACTAACTAACCATGGTGATCATCAGGACATCACACAGAAATACCCTGAAGTCTTCAGTGAAAACCTAAGGCTTCTTAAGGGTTTCAAGCACAGGATAGTCCTTAAGGACAGTGCAACTCCAGTTTTACATAAAGTGAGGAAGGTCCCAAACCTTATGTTAAAGCCACTCCAAGAGGAATTGGATAGATTGCTTCATCTGGGTGTCATAGAGGAGATCGAATCCTCGGAGTGGTTGGCCCCCATCGTTTTAGCTCCAAAGGACAAAGGCACAAAGATTTGGATGTGTGTGGACTTCAGAAGCCTAAATAACTGTATTTGGGCCGACAGGCAACCGTTGCCTAACATCAATGAAGCCCTGATGAGATTAGGAGGTGCTTGCCTTTTCAGCGTTATGGATTTGTCGTCGGCCTACCACCAGGTCATGTTGCATGAGGATTCTAAAGCTTTGACCTCATATACAACGCCTTTGGGTGCTTTTAGGTTTGTGAGGATGCCGTTTGGGCTGGCGAGTGCTGCTGCATGTTTCCAAAGAGTGATGAAAGATGTACTATCAGGGATTGACTCAGTCTTATTCTTTCAAGATGACATATTGGTATTTGGACAGAATAGAGACAAACATGACGAGGTGTTGTTCAAAGTATTATCCAGGCTCCAAGAACGTGGGCTCACTCTCAAGGGAGAGAAATTTAAATTCAGAGTCAGCTCCGTGTCTTACTTGGGACACTCTATTTCAAGCGAGGGTATTAGTCCCAAAATTGACCTTGCTGAGGCAATTTTACAAGCTCCAGCTCCATCGAACAAGGACCAAGTGAGGTCTTTCCTTGGGGTGTCTGAGTATTACTCGAAGTTTATTTGCAATTTTGCCTGTGTGGTACACCCTTAAGGGTTTTGTTAAAGAAAGGGGTTGATTTCAAGTGGTCTGAAGACTGCGAAATTGCTTTCAGGAAGGTCAAAGGTGAGATCGCACTTATGCCTACTCTTGGCCATTTTGATGTATTTAAGAAAACCATCCTCACCACCAATGCCAGTTTACGAGGATTGGGTGCCGTTTTGTCCCAGATGGTTGATGGCAGCGAGAGAGTCATTGGCTTCGCATCACGCTCGCTGAAGGGAGCCGAGGAGCGCTATTCAGTGATTGAGCGCGAGGCGCTGGCTTGCTCGTGGGCTATCAACCATTTCAGGTTCTACTTGTGGGAGTTGCCATTTCTGGTCTGAACTGACCACAAACCCTTGGTGCATATGTTTGCATGCAGGAATGGTGAGAGCACTACTCCCAGGATCAAAAGATGGATCGAAGGACTGTGGGATTATAACTTTACAATTGAGTACTTGCCCGGTCTCAGAAACATCCCGGCAGATTTTCTTTCCAGAGTGCCGCTTGAAAAAAATGTTTTGAACTCCTCTGTTCGTGCTGTGTCTTGGGTGAGGGAATGTGCTCTCAACAGAGAGGAATGGGAAGCTGGTGCCAACTGTGATGACTCCAGGCGACCATTAATGGATCTTATTGTCAATGGGTGGCCTGCTCTTCCTGATGTCCCTAATGTTGCAAAATCATTTTGGAATGTTCGTGATGAGCTAAACATTGTTGAGGGAGAGCTTTACAGAGGGGATAGATTAGTTCCTCCTCGCCCCCTGAGAGAAAAGATTGTAAATCTAGCACATGAGGGTCATTTGGGGTGCAGTTTAACCAAGGCAAGGGTCAGGGAATCCTACTGGTGGCCAGAGGTTGACAAACATGTTGAGGAGGTTGTCAAGGATTGCACCATTTGTGCTGCCAATGACAAGTCCAGGAAAGTCAGCGCAACACCGCTCTCTTCTGTTGCTCTTCCTGAACGACCCTGGTCCAAACTTGCCATTGATATTGTTGGAGCTTTTGAGATGTTGGCTCCCACAGAAAAATTTGTTGTCGTCCTGGTAGACTACACTTCTAAATGGATTTCTGCATGTTGCATGAGTTCCGTTGTCACAAAAAACATAATTGAATTTTTGAAGGATGTATTCACCTCTGAAGGGATACCCGATGTTCTGGTCTCTGACAATGGGGTGCAATTTACATCTCAAGAGATGACTGATTTCCTAAAAGATCTTTCCATCACTCACCATCGCACGGGCCTATACACTCCACAAGCAAATGGCCTCGTGGAGAGCATAAATAGACTTGTGAGAGCGTATGCCCAAACTGCTGTTGAAACTGGTTCCGCCCTTAAGGGTGTCCTTAGAGAAAAATTATGGGCACACAGGAACACTCCCAATACTATTACTGGTTGCTCTCCATTTAAAAAACTCAAGGGCAGGGCAGCTGGTTCCAAACTCAACCCTATATGGTTGAGTGTTAAAGACAGGAACAAGTCCGTAAATGATTGGAGAGTCAGAAGATATCAGGAGTGTTACAAACAAAGGTTTGACAGCAAGATGGGTGTGCGCATGTGTGACTGGAAGGTAGGCGATATGGTTTTTGTGAAAAAGGCTTTGTGGTCTCCGAAAGGTGTAACTAAGTTCTTTGGTCCCAAGCGCATCGTCAAAGTTATGAAAAACGTTGTCATGCTCTCTGGTGGGGATGTTTGGAGTATGTCTCGCCTTTCTAAATGTGGGACCGGGGGTGGTAGTGTGGGTTCTCAACCCCTGATCAAGCACTCCCGGAGTGGTCCTGGACACTCCCCGAGTGGTCCTGGCCATTTCCGAAATTGTAAGACTCAAGCTGATCCCCCTGGGCGCTCTGTTAGACTCAGAAGGTCACCTCCTCACCTCCAGGATTATGTCCTTAAGTAGAGATGTTACCTTATGCCTTAATTGTTTTTCTTGTGTTTGTTTCATCCTTCAGCGCTCTGTTTTCTTTCTCTTCAATCTGCCTTCATGCTTTTCTTCTTCCTCATTCCTTCCTCTTTCCTTTGCTTTATAAAGGGAAGATGTGTTGTAACTTCCCCTTTTAATTAGTTGTTCCTTTTTAAGAATGTTAACTATGTCAGCATCGGAACGCATTGACCTCAGTAGGAGAGTCTGAGCTGTAGCGTCCGGCTGCTGACATGGACTGTCTGGTGGGTGTATAATAAAACCTGCTTGAAGTTACAGGAGTTACTTCGTTTTATTACAATCCAAGACTAAGAATTTAGCAAGGGCAAGACAGGGAGTGTGAAGACAGAACTAGTACCTCTGATAGAAGGAGTGACAGAGAGGCAGCAAGAAAAAGGAACAGAAACTGGAAAAACAAAGTAACAAAACTGGGAATAAGAAATACAAAGAAACAGAGATAGAAATATTCAGTGAACAAGCCTGGAATCATAGCAGCAGGACAAAACTGGAACACGTGGAGCCTAAGCAGAAAAAGACTGTTGCGAGACACTGCACATTGAGCTCACAGAGATTAAATAATTAGAAGCCCAGGGGAGAAGTACAAGTACAGAGAGGGATTCCGGTTTGAGTCATCAACCAGGTGCTAAGAATCAGGGTACCAGTGAAGGGTAGGCTACACTGGAACTCTAAGAAGAGAAGACTATGGAAGCCAGAGGGCACACGAAGGAGAACACAGAAACCAGAAATGGAGTGCAGACGGGAGTTGAAAGCATGAAAAAGTCAAGAGCACAAGGCTGAATGACTCAGTGTATCTGTAGGAGTCAGAAACTATGATGCTAAACTGAGTTTTAGCATCAGGGCGTTTTGATGAAAATGTTGGCAGCAGAAAAGACTACATGTAGCACAATGCACCAGGATAGTAAAGGAAATCGGGACTGAAACGCAATGTGGGGCCAGGTGTGCAGTGTGCTGGAAAGTTTACCGACAAGGTCACACTAAAGGCAGGACCTCACAGTGTCCACAGTAGTGCCACCTACTTGCCGGATGACTGAAGCCTGGCAGAGGTGGTAAGACAAGAGTACCATGGTGATCAGAAATTTAATGAATAACTCCCAAAAACGACTGGCTCTTCTCCAAGAAGTCTCTGAACACTTTAATTCGAGAAGGCCTGGGGATGCGCACTAGGCAGATTGTTAATGTGAGGTTATGAGAGACACTGAAACTAGAGCACCAGAAGCACTAACTTAGAGTCTCAGAAGGTACTGATGTTGCTCCTTTTGATCCTGCAGCTATGCTGTTTACGGCTAGAGTTGAAGATTGGAGTGACATAAGAGAGAGACCATGCAATGCACAGAGCCGGTGTTGGAGAAAATGAGTGCATGGGCACCATCAATGTGGCACCTGTTCCAAGGATGGATATGTCTATGGTTCATTGGTGACAGACGGTAAAAGAATTAGCAGGACTCTCTGCCACCTTTCTGACTCCTCCCATACAAACGGAAGACCCATCAGGTCTGGACATTGCTGGACTGCGGCAGGATGACATGCATATCATTTGCCATTGACTGCCTCATGATTATAAACCACTCCTTGAAAAATCCATGGAACATAAAGCAGTTTCATTTTATGGACAGAGCTGACTGCCAGGATTCTCACTGCAGCATTTCTCACATAATCTGAATATGTTCCTATGTAAAAATCAGAAGACAAGTTATAATTTTCATTAAGGGGCTTGGGAATCCTTTCTGTCAGAATGGAAATTGACCATGTCCTGGAAGTTAAGCTGATCTGTGGTGCACTGTCATGTAATTATTTCCTTGTAACAATTGTATTACCAAGTTAAAAAAATCAGGCATAGATGTTAACTTTTCACATTTATGACGGTAAACGTTGGAGGTTTTGTTGTTCTAGAATGGTGCAAAGAAGCCTTAGACCACCCTTCTCCCCAGCAGAGAAAAAGAAGTTGATGGTCTGATGGAAGAGACAAAAAGCCCTATTGAACAGTCCCTCCTTCTCAAATGGGAAGCTGAGTGAGCCACCTTGTGGCTACATGAAGTGGTAGCTCAAGGCATTCCCCAGTCATGCCTCAAAGGGGCACCTAGGGGGCATAACTCTGTATATGAGGATCCAGCTATACAGCTAGTAAAATAGGTTGAATGGTGGTGATTTTTCATTTTGGTGTGAGCTGAGCTCTGAAATCGGGTGGATGGTCCCTGAGCGGTTGGTTAGGCATATAGGCCTAGAGTTAGCTCTGGCTCATAAAATGATGGTAACGTTTAGAGCTGGTGAAACTTCCTTTATTAGGTGCAATCAGAAGATAGACATGTTGCATTTTTAAAGAGGCAGAAAAGGGCAAAACCAGGCCTTTTCTACATTAGTCCTGCCTCACGGCTGCTGCAGCAGGAGACAGGATGGAGCGGCTGCCCTGGCCTGGCACTGGGGCCTTAACCTCTTCCATGCATCGGACGGCCCCTGGCCGTCCGACGTCACGGTGCTCGTGTGCGTCGGACGGCCGGGGGCCGTCCGAACTGCGCACGCGTAAAATTCCGCCGCACCGCAGCGGAATTTGCGCCGCGTCGAAGGGGTTAAACACAGAGTCTCAGTCAGTAGCAAGCAAGCCCACGAACACCCAGGTTCTGTATAGAGAATGACTGCAGGTAATTTAGCACCCTGCTAAATGAGGGTGGTGCCCGCATGTGTGGCCTTCGAGTGGTAAAAGTCTTAGCCTAAGAAAAATTGTCAGCCTTTTTCTGCTGAAGGCCATATGTTGGAGGCCAGATCATGGTGGGAACCTGTGACCGTCTCAGACCAAAGAAAGCATGTGAGGACATTATTTGCATAGTACAGCCCTCTTCTCAATCCCACTTTTATGCTGCAGTTGCCACATAGCATTAATAGAGGGCAGCAGTATGACCATAAGGGCAGAGGGAGGCTTTAAATCTGCTGGCTGACATACCTCTTGTTCATGTTAGATTTTGCTAGGGCTTCTTATTGACACACAATTAGACCCGGCTTTTAAGTAACAAATGTATTATGGAAAAAAACTTTGCCCCTTGCATCAATATAACAGTGATGCCAATCAGTTTTTAATTATTTATTTATTTATCTATGTGACAATTTGAAATGCATGCAATTACCTTAAAATGGTTGTTTTGGCACTAGAAGATATACAATAAAATTTACTAGGCAGTAAAATGTAGGAATTTAAAATGAGAAATACCACATATTTAAGGCTTTTCAGAATGGGCGGCTCTTATCAAAAGCACAATGGTGGAATAAGAGATTGTTCCAATGATTGGCTGCAAGCACAGAAAAAGCAGGTTCTCCTGCACAAAAGTGGTGATGACGTGGGGCAAGGTACAGCTTAGTAGAGTAAGACCTATAAGGACAGGAAGGATTACAGTGAAAAAATGTACTTTGAAGGCAGGGTGAGCCAATTTTATGAAAAGCCCTGTGAGTCAGGCACAGGGACAGCAGATAGATTGAAAATCAATCTGATAGCCACATTTTGAATGTGTTCAAGATGCTAGATCAAATAAAAGAAAGAGCTTAGGTAGAAAAACAGTAGTACAGGAGACCAATGATAACAGCTTGCACCACCAAATGGCTTGAGGAAAGGTGAAGACAAATTAGAAATTTTTGAGTAATCATTTTTGGAGGAAGCAATTGGAAGAGACTTTATTAACCTGAGCAGTAAGACAAAGTAGACCAGAAGATTGTGGACACAAGTGGTAGGACAGGGCAGAGTGCCTATTTGTGAGGGCCAGTAATTAGAGAGCCAGGGAGATGAACTGTTATTGGCACTGATCATAATGATATTGGTTTTATTAGCAGTGAGTTGCAGGGAACTTTTATTTATCCAGGACACGATGTTGACAATACATTTTTGGAATTTTTCCCTGACTGAAATAAATTGGTCATAAAGTTTAACCAGAATTTGAGTGTCGTCTGCATAGTTCATCAGGCTGCAGTCACAGGAGTGGATGAACTGAACAAGGGAAGGACATAGAGATCGAAATATGTGCCGGGCTAGGAGGTGAGCCGTGTGGATCCCCATGAGAAAATGACTTGAAATCTGAGTGGAAAGATGGGGGGTAAACTGCAGTTAAGAGAAGATCCTGGCTAATGCCTTATCATGAATCCCTGTTGAGGCGATTTAGGAGACATGCATGGGGGACTATATTTAAGGCTGAAGATAGATCCAGAAGGACCAGGGCCACAGAGTTGCCATGATCAACCAACATGCAGATTTCATCATGAAACGAAATCAAGGGGGGTTCGATACTGTGAGAGGATCTGAACCCTGATTTAGCTATATCAAAGGTGTAATTGGCCTCCAAGAATGTAAAAAAACGTTATTGATAGCATTTTCTAATAATTTGATCAGGAACAATAAGAGAGATATAGGCCAGAAGTTGCCTAGGACTGAGGGGTCAACTGAAGGGTTTTTTAGCAGGGGCCCCCATGGCCTACTTCTTTTTGCTGAGGATATATGCTAAAGAAATAGATTTATCACAGAAAGCCTGGAAAGGTGAGGAAGTGGCTGGTTTTCCAAGCTGTAGTAAGTGAGTATGGCAGGGATCAGGGGGGAAACAGAATGAGTGGAAGATAGAAGATCTTCTGTGAGATGTGAGATTAGAATGAAAACCCTGAAAGAATAGGAATGGAGGGAGGCACAGATGGTTGGTTGGAAGGCAGAAGTGAAAACTCTGAAAGAATAGGAATGGTGGATACGTGGACAACTAGGTGGAATGAGAACGTTATTGTTCAGCAAGAGAGAGGAACTGGCAACACCTTGGAAACTGAGGACATCTTGATGGTAAAAAAAAAAAAAGAAGAGAAGTTGTCACATAGCTCTTGTGAGGCCTCCAAGAAGGTGGAAGAACATTCTGGATTTTATAAGGAGGGGACAGTTTTCGAAAGCTGATTGCTAGAGTTGCTTGAGTTAAGAATTCAGATGGCAAACAGATTTTCTGTAAGAATTAAGAGCATGTCAGTGGGCGGATTGACTGGAGTGTAGTAGTCACAGCATCAAGTGTGTTCAAGTTATTTGCCATGAAGTTTAGAGTCCTTGAGATTTTGATAATACCAAAGCACAGAAGAATGAAGACAGTATTCTCTGGAAGATATAACTGGAATAAAGTTGAGGGCACTTGGGATCCAGTTTTTTAAATCTTGAAGATTATTGTTAAGTGATGAACAGAAGTGAAGGCAGGTAGAAGTTAATAAGGCAGAGAAATTCTCCTTGGAGAGTTTGGACCAGGAACTTTTGGCAGTGACATAAAAAGGTCTATCAGCATTCTTGTTAAATTTATCAGGTTAGAGCCAGAAACAAAGAAATAGGAGAATGGTCAGACCAGGAAAAGGGCAGCAGAAATCCATAGGACACCAAGCAGGAGGGGCAAAAGAAGGTCAAGGAGGTGTCCCACTTAATGTGAAGGGCCCTTTACAGTTTTAATACAGCTAAAGTCCCAGGTTAACCTGTTGCAGGAGAAATGTAATTCTGGAGTTTTAGGTGCTGAAAGGGAGCTGTATGAATATAAAAATGGGTGAGCTTTTAAAAGTAAACTTGAGTAAGTTGCATAGAGCAGGAATGGATGAATGTTTTTCTTTGCTCTCTCCATTGTATAAAAAGTTATTCTCATCAAAATGTGACTGTTGTATGTTGGACGTTCTAGCATGCAAGGCGTAACATTGTTGAATGGTCGTGTTGCTGGTAACTGACCCATCAAACAAACTATCATTTTAGGGTTTTCTCAGCATCGCATTGACTACATGTATTCATGGTGTTTGTGGGACAGCAAAATATGTCACAGATTTTAAAGATAGAACTTGTTTGGCAGCGACCATCTGTCTACTTGAATGTCCTGAAAACAAATAATGATATTTTTCAATTCCATGCAGCATAAAATCCCCAGTCCTGAGAAAGAACATATGGGCTTTCAAGTGCTCAGAAATGGAGAAATCAAAACTTGAAAAAGGTAGCAGAGAGAGAGAGGCACCGGTTTTATAAACATATCTCACTATGTGAATATGAACATCTCATCACCAAAATCTTTATATATGTATATGATGGCGGTCCCTAGACGGGTCATCACAAATCTTTACCTGCAAATGGTTGGTTACAGCTAAAAGACCATCCTGCCTTGTACAGATCTAGCTTGGAAGGAAACAGAAATAGTTACATTTGCTAATCTTTGTGCATTTCTACTAAAGGGAATCTGTCAGTGTTCTAAAACAGCAACTATGAGCTGCTCAGGAGTGCCCCTTCCATCTCCTTATGGACTTATTGGAGATTAAAAGTTAAAAGGATGCTAAAATTAGGGAGGGGTGACACACATGGACTGATTGCTGAGGAGGGCAGGCTAAGAGATCGAATTACAACTGCAGACACAACAGCATCATAAGGTATACTGGAATACTGACATAGCTTTGCTTCACAAATCTTTGTTAGGTAAGTATAATTTCTAGAATGGTTATGCTAATTAGGTAGGTTTTAAGCTAATAGAGAAAGGATGTGTGATTAAATATCAAGAATTTCTAGGATTTGGCCTATCTTTAGTTATGAATCCGGTGATTTTTACAAGTATCACTATTCTGATACACATGATTTGTTGAGGAATCATGATTGATAAATAACCTTTTGTTCTTAAATACCAAATATTATATGTGTTAACTGTCTCTGATAACCAGAGACAGGCTTCATCCATGATACCCCCCTCCCCCCACCCAATGAGACGTCCTTTGGCGGGGGTTGTCTGACTTCCAACACTATTTAATAGAGCATAACTCATTACACCTGTTCGTTCTCATTTTCTCAGAAAAGTGCCTAACATGTATTATTTTCTTTTGGAGCTAAGGAGATCTACCGGGTGTTCCCACCTAGACAGTGGGACCATGACAATGTGTTGAAATGCTGAGATTAGTAATGGTTGAAGCTCTGGGAATAGCATTTTTAAAGCCTCTGGCTAATCCAGAGGTAAAGTCTGAAGCAGCTGAATGTCTAAAGGTCATTTTCATTAGTAAAACTCCTGCTGTACTAAATGCTAGGCAGAGGCTTGTGTGTTTATTTGTACAACATGGTCAACGTTTTGATACTCGCACAGATATATCAGCTTTTTAAAATCTTTTAAATCTGATTCCCAATATACAATAACTAAAACTTGGGAGTGGCGGATTATCTGTTTTGTGTACATATGCCAAATTTGCCCTCCATTTGCTTCTCTTAAGTTTCAGCTTATTACTTCAGTTAAACTATGTAACCCATATTCCTGGTTGCTTTAGATGTAATTTATAGAGTATGATTTCAAACAAATTGGTACCTTTAATGATACTTTACTCAGGACTCTGAATGTAAGAAAGAAAATATAAAGCGGATACTAAAGAAGGCGGGTGTACTTACACTAATATATTTTTTATATATTTGATTTAGACTGGAATCTGAAAGTGTTGCCATTCTAGTTTCAGTTGGAACTGTAAGAAGTGTTGCCTTTGCAGTTTGAAGAGGTTCAGATTGAAATTAACCACCTTATGATCGGACTTCATATGAAAATCCTCTCTACTCTTAATCTTTCCCTTGCAAATTCTCTAATTACTGGCAGTATCTCTTCTTTATTAGCAAGGGGTAGATTTCTGTAGGTATTTCTCGTCTTTACTCCTGAATGCTTTTGGAAAGATAACTAACATTCCGAATATTATTCATCACTCAATAGACAGCCAATGCAGGAACTTTGAGGCTAGATATATGTACTCATGTTTGCTTTAGGTTCAGGCACATACTGTCTGTCTTGTTTTGAAGCCTTCGCAGCTTCTGAATTTGAACTTTGGATAGTCTTCATAAAAGGACATCAAAACAAGCATTTGCAAAGCTGCTAGGTCTTGCTAATGGTAGTCATAGGCTTTGCAAATGGTTCTAGTTTTTAAAAATAGAAAAAGACATAGGCACGCACATCATGAATGTGCTCCTGCAAAATTACGCACATGCTTGTTTGCTGACCCTAGTTGGATTGGTAAACAAAACAAAGTGCTATGGGTAGGGGAAACAACATGAGGTAGAAAGAAGCAACGAGGACTGGGTTGGGGTGAAATGATGTAGGCACTCCAGGTTTTTGGTAAAGATGATGCTTATTCAAGTTGGCAGTAACCACCTCAGCCCACACTTGCCTGTGCTCTCACCATCCTGGTTCAGAAATACACATTCCAGCGAACCCAGGTAGCACCATGGAAACAAGGCAAGCGACATTCCACACATAACATTCTATGGCGTAACATTGCTAACATTGCTATGAGATACCACAGGGGGCAACACCAAGGGTGGTGGAAAGCAAAACAGAGGTGGGAAAGCAACAGGAGGGGGTGCACAAAGCAACATGCAGGAGAGTAGGAAGCAATAAGAGTAGCAGACCTGGGGTTGGGAAGCAACAGGGATGGGAGAACCAACGGGCGGGGCTGCAGGCGGTGGAAATAGGAGCAAATGGAGAGAACGAGAGAGAATGGGGGGAGCAAACGAACGAGAGAGACAGAGCAACATGGATATGGGGAGAAACACATGAGCGAAAAAGCAATGCAGTGTGGGATCAGGACAAGAGGGCAGGGGGGGGAAGCACCTAGGCAGCAAGCAGGGCAGACGGGAAGACACAAAGGACAAGGGAGACAGCAGGAAAGCACATGCACTTTCGTAGAATGCTTAAAGAAAAAGAAAAAAGAAGTGCCTGAAAACGAAGCAGTGGATTGGTCCATGCTCTAAGGGATGGGCAACCCAAAGAAAAGGATGTGAAACCCACATTTGCTAATGAATTAGAAGAAAGCATATAGTCATCCTCTAAGGCAACTGTAAAATAACAAAAGGTCTTGCAAGAGACAGTGTATGTGCTGTTTTGGGCGAGAACTAAACATGTTGACTACAAATGATTAAAGATCTTGCTTTCACAACAAAGTGACTGAATTCAATAGCAATAGGAACCTTGTCAATATAGTCATTTCATGGTTTATGCCCTTGACATGTTTGTTGAGGGTGCGCTCAATATACCAGATCTCTGAGCTTTTCCACTTGGCAAGAGGTTTCCTTTAACACAATAGGTCAGAAAAACATGTGTATGTTGTTCATGATTTTACCAGGTTTTAGCAACTCTTCTTTGGCTTTGTTGAGGAACAAGCAGCCTTATCCCGACGGTGGTGAATGTGGTTCAGGCATTCAGAGGTGCTCTAACAACTACTCTTTTTTCCCCCAATTTAAGGGAGATTTGGATATTGTTTCCATAAATCTGGAATTGTAGGCTGTGCTTATTGATTATTGCAAATTTTTCAAATTTTTGTAGAGACTACACATAAGCCAGAACAAATGTACAACACCTATATCTTGTTGTTGTTGATGCCAACGTGTAAAGCACATTTGCCCTAAAATAAAGTAAATATTGGCAGTAGCTATTACTTATAGGATTTGCAGAAAAAAACATGTTGCAAGAGTCCAGGACAAAGCAAATTTTGGGAAAAGAAAGCAGAAATCTACAATAATTAACAGCTAAATTACTGCAATCTTAATGTAATAGTCCATTTTCAATATTCAGTTAAATCAGAAAGATCTAGATAATATTTCCAGATGACAGCAAAGAGTTTGTCCTCACTTATTATTCATTTTAGTGAGCCCTACTTTGTTAGTTAAATGGTCCAATCGCCGACTGATAGCTTTTTCATTCTTCTGGTTTTGAGAAACAGTTTTGCTAGCCAGCATTTTCCCTTTTATAATCCATATTTGGGTGTGTATACTAGCCGCTTTTAGGATTTCACTTCATTAATGTCGATGTGTAATGTTGCATCACCAATAGCCAACCTCTTCCAACTATAAATTTATATTCACAATTAATTAAGAGCCTGATTTAAAGTTTGACTGACAGGGTGCTCTGTCACAAATGTGATGGATTACCCTGTCCACCAATCTCTTGGTCAGCTTGCCCTACTTGGAGTAAGGCAGATCATCAACATTCCGTTGGCTGTGCCCTGTTGGCTCCTTCAATGGAAAACGTATGGCCATGGCCTGATGGAGTACTAGCCATTGGAGTAAGGGCATCACATCACCCACCATATTTACGGCTAAAGTTATAATTTGTTTTTGTTCTGCCTATCACCACCAGGGCAAATCTAGTGTTGGTGAACAGAAAAAGTACAAATAATGACCTCCATCACCAAAAAATAGACTCCCTCGGTCTGGGAGTCATTAGTTATTTGTTTTTTAAAACAAACTCCCACTGAAAAACAACCGTTGGTGGATGGCCGTCAAAACTGACGAATGTCAAGAAATTTGTCTGAAGGTCCAGAGATCACCCCTGAGTCAGGGGTGATCTCTAAATATGGCAGTCCTTTCGATCTGCCACTCTGGGCCTAATGGTCTGCGCGGACTGCGGGCGTGGAATCATCATGCAGCTATATGGGGCCATCAGGGAAGGCATGCACAAATCCACATTCAATTTGCGGACAAAATGGGAAGCAGACTGTGACCGAGTTTTTTGGATACACAATGGCAACAGGCATGAACACTAATGAAAGAGGTCTCAAGCAATGCTAGGTTTCGTTTACTCCACCTCAATTTTGTACTACACACGTACATGACCACTGCAGTGCTACATCGCTTAAACCCTGATGCCTCAAGTTACTGCCCCAAGTGTGGTGCTCAGGAGGCCATTTACTATCATCTGGTATGGGACTTATCAAACGGTTCACACAGCTCATTATTTGTATACTGTTTGGTAAAAAAAAGCATCAGGTTGCATTTCAGCACAGGGTTTGCACAGCATGTGCGATGTGACCTGCTCAAATCTTTGCAGTTTACACCGTACCAGTCTGCAACACCGCAAAGAGGCTGGTTGCGAGGACTGACAGAAATCCTGCCTCATAAGTGTCCATTAAGCAGTTTAGAATTGCAAGCAGGGCCGGACTGGCCATAGCGGGCACCAGGCGTTTCCCCAGTAGGCCGCTAGGGTGGGGCCGGTTTTGGGCCCCTGAGGGGCCGTTTTTGTTACCGGGGGTCGGCAATATCGGCCCCCGGTAACAAAATCGTCCGAAACCGGCCCTCGCAAACTGCTCGGCCGCACTCCCCCTCACCCCAGGGGGGCCAGCTGAGCAGTTTGCCAGGGCCGGTTTCTGTTCCCAGTCCGGCCCTGATTGCAAGCAGGGGCAGCTCCTCCGTTATGGCGGAGGAGCGTCGCCCCACTGCTTTCTCGCAGTGATAGAATCAGAAACATACAATGGTAATAACTTTTAGTTATTACCATTTTATGTTTGCATTGCAGGCGGGCGGGGGGTGGTCTGGGCTTCTCTGCTCTCCGAGTAGGGCAGTGGAGGAGTGGTTTGCCAACTCCTAAAAGTGCGCAGTGACTGTTTGGTCGGCCCTCTCAGGCCGCCCAAACCAGTCATGCGCACTTTGCCCTTCTCCATGCAGGCTGCAATGCAGCCAGCAAGGAGAACATGCCCACCCCATAAGCCCCTGGCTGGGCGCCATCCCGACCAATCACAACGCTGCATGCAGCATTGTGATTGGCTTAGGGGAGGGATCCTGGCTGCCTGCTTCCTGTTCCTGTCGGAGGCAGGAGAGCAAGAGAGCAGGAGCAGAGAAGACGCAGGACCCGGCATCAAGGTCAGTTTAATATATATGTTTTTAATTAAACCCCCCCACGCGACCTCCCCCGCAACCCAACCTCCCTGCGCGACCCCCCCCGTGTTGCCCCCCCACCCGCGAGCCATGCTGGCCGCGACTGACTGCAAGTAAGGGGAGTACGTCTTTTGCCCATCCCCTTTTCCTTGCAATTCTTAAGAAATCACCATGTTGACATTTGGCCCTATTCACAAAGGTAAATTTTGTCTTGAACCTAAGTTTACAACCACATTTACCTTTTATAGGCCTCACAGGAATTCACAAAGGGGTTCCTGGTAGCTGTAAGCACTTTTACGGGCGATGATATCTCCCCCACTAGAGCGGAGATCTTCAGTAAATCCCACTGAAGTGGTGGAATTAAAGGCGTTCCTGGACATTCCAAGGCGTTGTTACCCTTGGAAGTTTGTGAAAACCCAATTACAATAAATACATTTTACGGCATTCGCAATTTTCTCACATTTTTCTTTCCAGCCTGGAAAGTGTTTATTTTGAACTCAGCCAAGATTTGGTGTAAGTCGCTTTCCACAGTGGGAAGGGCAATGGATCACCCCCAGGTTTGTTGGGGTGTACAGAAAGGGGTTTCTCCACAGGGAAACATATTTTCCAAGCAGATATTTTTTTTTTAAAGGTGCATTTACAAACAGTACTCCATCCCCTCTGTTTGAAGATCTCCACCACCAAGTACACCATACAGAGGTAATGGATTCACAAATTGGAAATCATTTGATTGCCGAATTAATCTGTGCCGGACACAGTTTGCCATGCAGATTCTTTAAGGAGTTGGTAAATACCAAAAAGTAGTAACACTGCACTCGGACATAAAAGTAAATCTTCAGGTGCAGATTTACTACTTTTTGTGGGTGAATAGGGCCCAGTGAGACTCAAAAAGACAATTATGACTCGCAATAACATTACAATGACATTTTTCACTTGCAACGTAATTTGTATTAGGCCTGGGCATAATTTTAATTACACCGGAGTAATCATAGTAAATTATGCCCTTAGTTCCTTTGCAATATAAATTATAAATGCTACTTTGACTTGGAATTACCAACAATTGTACAATAACACTCACTGGTGTAATTCAGACTCATTTGACAGGGAAATGACCATAGCAACAATTAATTTAGTGAGTGCGAGCAGCTGCTCATGGTGCTGTTCGTGTTCTTTTCAATTTAGCGCTATATTCTTAGCTTAAAATGCATCCTTGCTTCCATTTTGGACACAAGGGTGCATTTTGCACTAAGAAACTAGTGCTAAATGGCAGGAGTAAGTTGGGGGAAATCCTACCCTATTTATTGTGCTCTGTTACATTTAGCGCCATTTCTGTTTTTTTTTTTTTTGTTTTTTTTATTGAGATCCAGAATATACTTACCAATATATTAGTACACCCAATTCATAAATATTGTACATGCACTAGTCATCCATAAATACAGCATACGTAATCAAAAATCGTAAATACAACCAAATTATGAAGAGGAATGGTGATAAAAACATAGAATAAATAATGTTAGTGGCTTCCTAAGATAGGCAATGTCAAGTTCCGAAAGTGCATGCGGAGCAAGATGTGCAAAATAGCAATATGGCATTCAAATCATCAGCTCTAACCCTTGTTTTTACTCAAAAAACTGTTCCCATAATTTTTCAAGCTTCTTGAACTCCCCGTTGCGCATTGCATATAACCTTTCGCTGTTTCTAACTTGCTTCATTTTTCGTAAACAATCACGTATTGTTGGAACCTGTTGTGATCGCCATTTTTGGAGCAAGAGGGATCTGGCCACCATCATTGTGATATAAACTAATCTGGCCCATTTGATAATTAGGCCAAGAGATGGATCATATCCTAAAACTTTCATCCAAGTGCTAAAAACCAATCTAATTTGGCATTCAGTCTCCAAGTACAGGAATATATCCTTCCAGAACCCCTGGATAAGAGGGTACTGTTTGATGATATGAACCAAGTTGGCGGACGGCCCTTCTAGATACCTAAAACAATAACTCAGCAAGTTAGGATTAATTTGTGAGAGAAATTGTGGGGTTCTGTATAACAGCCATTTACTGAAAAGTAACATCTGAGGCCAATTGGCTCCTCTTAACGCGCTGAAGTTAAGTTTGTTAACTTCGTCCCACATCCTAACTGTTAATACCAGGCCTTCGTGTTGTCCCCATTTATCGATTGCTTTCTGGGTAAGATCCGGACATTTTATAGAAGGCAACATTTTTTTCCATTCTCCAGGATTTTTATCTTTATTGGCTTCACATAATGCCAGTACAATATATTTTCACTGAAAATTATCTGGCCCAGATCCAAACTACTAAAAACTTTATATAATATTCTATACGAGCCTAGAAGAATAAAATCGTTTTGAATTAGCTCATGAATTTCAGAAATAGTAATCCATTTTTCCATCAGAAGGAAGTCTGATATTTTCCTAATCCCTGCTTTTGCCCATTTTTGGACTATTTCCAGCAGTAATTTATTTCCTGATTTCATGACAAGTTCTGACAGAGGTGTTGCGGCATTATTATGGGGAATAGCGTATCTTCTTAAAAAATACCTACGTTTTCGAAGGAACCACTTCATGCTCTTATATCGGACTTTTTTGGATGATTTCATGATTTTTAACACATTGCCTATCTGATGTTCTGCACAGTTCAGCTGCATAAAATAGTTTAAAAATATTCCTATATGGGGCTTTACCTTAAACCTAGACATATACTGTGCAAAGTAGGCAAAATAATAATCCCTAAGGTTGGGGAATGCCAACCCGCCTTTCTCAAGGTCCTCATATAAAGTGCTTAGTGCAATTCTAGCAAATTTTTTGGGTAAATAAAGGACGTAAACGTAGACTCTACCTTTTAAAAAGAGATACAGTTAAAACACATGGGATAGCTGAAAATAAAAAGTGAAACAGCTGAAGAATAGACATCCTCAATCAAGGAGACCCTCCCCAAAATGGTCCAGTGGAGAAAATTCCAGCGTGAAAATAGATCTTGTATTTTTAAAAGCAACGGAGAGAAATTGAGGTCATAAAGATCCTCGATCCGTGATGAAAACTTAATCCCTAGATATCTTTTAGGGTGCAGATTCACACATAGGGCAATATCTGAATGCAGAACGTCTGGGTTACACCGATATAATATTATTTTGGTTTTCTTTTTATTAATTTTATAACCTCCCAATCTCTCGAAATGTGCAAAAGTCTTGAATACCTTCTTCTGAATGCCCTTCCTGCAATCAAGAATTAACATGATATCGTTGGCATATAGTTTTATCTTCCCCATCAATGGCAGAGGGGGCCAGATATTGACGTTTTCTCTAATTCTGATTGCCAGTGGTTCAATAAAAATGGCAAATAGTATAGGGGAAAGTGGGCAGCCCTGTCGGGTTCCAAGCAGGACGTTCATTTTCCCCACCTCTATTGTTTTGATAATTATGCTGGCTTCTGCGTTGCCGAACATCCTTTGTATCAACCCCATGATCTGGGATGGTATCCCAAATCTAGACAGAATACGAAAAAACATTTCCTAGACCATGAGGTCGATTGGTTTCTCTGTGTCTAGCTGAAGTACTAAGGCGAATGTGTTATTTTGCGCAAAATAATCCAGTGCTTTGGCCAGATAGTGTGTGTTTGTCCCCAACTGTCTCCCTGCGATAAAACCATTCTAGTCTGGATTAATTAATTTTGATGCAATTAAATTAAATCTATTAGCGAAAAGTTTTGTGATGATTTTGTAGTCAGTATTTAATAATGTTATTGGACGATATGAGTTGGGTTCCTCACCATCCTTCCCCTTTTTTTAAAAACGTACCACATTCCCCTTATGAAATGAAGCCAGTACAGGGCCACCCTCTAGCATTGTATTGACGACCAGTAAAAAATATTCAACTAAGACTTCTAAAAATGTTTTGAAAAATTCAGCTGGGAAACCATCTGGCCGACAGGCTTTACCATTCAGGAGATTCCTAATAACCTCAGCCAATTCTTCTGTAGAAAAGGGACACATAATATTCGCCCCTTCTCCGTCAGATAGTGCCGCAATATTCTGTTCCAATAGAAACGTCTTGAGGGACTCTTATCAATTAGTTGATTTTGTGCATAGATTTGTCTATAATGTTCTAGCATAATTTTGCCCACCCTCCCCGAGTCCTTACTCCGAATGCCGGTGGTGGGGCATTTCAGTGTTTCAATCCGAATATTGGATGCTTGCTCACGGGCCAGCCAAGCCAGAAACTTCCCCGTGAAATTACTTTCCTCATATACTTTTTGTGCATGGGCAAAATATATTATTTCACATTTTACGTAATACGCTTCACTTAGCGCCTATTTAACCCTATCAAGTTTCCTTTTATTAGACACAGCGCTATTTCTTAGTGCAAAATGCATCCTCACGTCCATTGGGACGTAATTCTGCAGAATCTCGTGAAATTTTTACGCAATTCTGCGTGATTATGCTACACGAAATTACGCCAACCCCTAATTTTGATTAATTACCCGCTCATTTGTTTACTCCCACAAAGCATGCCATTTTGCACAGCTCAGGTTTTGTGAGTGTGCAAAACATTTACCATATTATTCTCATATGCAGATAAAAGCACATCTCACCCAGCTACTACTTAGGTGTCACTGGCAAGAACAAAATCCATTCCTTATTTGCTCTATGAGGAATACATGGAATTTTGGTTCCCGCAAGTTGGGTTTCCTCATATAAAAATGTATAGAAATATGTGAGAATTTCTAGGTAAACAAACCCACCGCTATTATTAGGGGTGGGTTTGAGGGCATTCATTGGTGTGGCCACGTTTAAAAGTTGGTAAACACCCTGAAACATGCATGATTGTGGATATTTATCAATATTTCCCACGTATCATCCCAACCCTTGCTACCTTACTCTGTTAAACCCCCCTATGGAGGTTTTGAGAACATGGTCGAAAAATGAGGTCTTTTCAGCACATTTTGTGTTAAAATATCTAAATTGCCATAATTGATTCAAGAAGTTGAGAAAGTACACTTTTGCATGGTCTATCATTTTATAGCATTTATTTAAATTCCACTTTCAATTTATTTTTTACCATTAATCTTCCAAGTATACATCAATCCAGTTATAACTGACGATATTATTGAAAGGGAAAGGATGGAAAAATAAATCACAAACCACTTGTAGTACACAGCAGAGCTAGACAGATTTAATAAGCATGCACATAATTGCTTTCACTGATTACAGAAAACCTACAATTTAGAACAGAACATGGGTTGCCTATGTCTTGCAGACAACGGTCACAGACAGTGGCAGTGATTATCAAACCTAATTTGTATATATATATATATTTGAATATGCAATCATTTTGTATCCAAACATCAGCTTGTGAGTTCATGAAAGTACACACATAAGCATCGGACAAAAGGCTCCTTGAATTGCATATGGCTAGGCAGTAACTGCTCCTGATATGACTTAAGTAAATTAGAAGTTACGTGTTAGGTTACGTACTTCGATTCTGCTGTCCTGATGTTACCTATTGGCAATGTATAGCTGTTAGCTCAAACCCCATGGATATACTGTAAAGTTTGCTGAATACAGAAAAACAAATAAAAAGAGTTAAAAATGATGAAAGTATACATATTTTGCTACCAAATAGAAGCTTTTTACTAAACAAATGTTTACAATTTATATGAAAAAATATTAGCCCTACAATTCTAGCTTTTCATGTTTAGTAAATCGAGATTTTGTGCCCAAGCACCAATTTGACATTTTCATAAATTACTCACATTTATTAAATCCACACTTGGATAGATTTTGCCTTTCATGACTGTATATACAGTCTCATGCCATTGATGCCAGATATACATCCTTCCTACAAAACCGCTCTCAACAAATAAAAATAAACAATTCTACTTCTGATATATTTCCTATAACCCGGGGTGTCCAAAAAGGGTCAGTTCTCTCTCCCTCACTGTTCAACATCTACATGGAGCCCCTCACTGTCATACTAAAAAAAGCCAACATCCCCTTCCACCTCTATGCGGACAATACTCAGCTCCACCTGGAAACATCCTAAGTAGATGACATACATAGACTAAATGACACTCTAAGAGAAGTCCAGCACTGCCTATCACACATCCACCTAAAACCCAACCAAGATAAGATGCAAATCCTCCTCATCCCCAATAATGAACAGACCCCACAGATTAAGGAATGGCTAAAATCCATCGATGCTCTTAACTGCAATCTTACCCTGACTGACTCTGCAAAATCCCTGGGAATAACTCTGGACCAATGATTGAATATGAGCAAACATATAAAGAGCACTGCGTGGGGGCGTGGCCAAGATGGCAGCGTGAGCGGACGTGTTGTCTCTGAGCTCCGCTCCCACCGGGCCTACAGCATCGACTTCGGCACCCCCAGGCCCCAGATCCCCCGGCATCGACTTCGAGGCAGCACGGTGCCGGTGGCAGAGAACGAAGGCGCGTCTCTGGGGCCTGACTGCACTGATTTAGGCGGTCCTGTGCCGTCCCGCAGCCCTGGCGCGGAGTGTGTGGAGACGCCCAGCCTGATACACAGTCAGCCGGAGTGCCTTCTGTGGGTGGCGGACTCACCCCTGCTTGCTGGCAGGACCCCGGAGGGTGCCCGATCCTCACCACCGATCCGAGGAACCCGAGTGACCCCCCACAATGGCAACTTGCCCCTGAGCCATACGGTGGGTGAGAGCCAGGGCCCAGTCCCGGGCCTACAACGCGGCCTTTGCCGGCCGGACTTTTCGCGCGAGCCCGCGGGCTCGCTGGGAGCACCCGGACCGGCCCCCAGGAGTGTCTGAGTCCCAGACCGGGATGCCGCAGTGCTCGGTGAGTGCCTCCTGAAGAGCTGGGGCCCCCCGACCCCGCCTACGGTCCCGTGGGGGCCTTGGACGCGATAGCCTGACTGCGGCCTATCTGGGGCCTGCTGTGTGTCGGCGGACACCACCGGAGCAGCGTTCTCGGCTGGCGCTTGGGTAACAGCGTGAGACAGCGTGGATTGGGGCGGGATGGCAGCCCCCCCTATGGATCAAGCACCGTGGCCGTGAGAGAGGCCATTTGGACACACGGGGGCAGTCGGAGATACTTCGGGCCTAGCTGCAGGTGAGGCTTGCCATGAGGAGGGAGTGACAGAGCTTTCTGGCGCCTGCTGGTTCTTCCTGGCGCTCCCTGCTAGCCGTGCTGGGGAGGGCCTTTGCTGAACATTGGACACTGCCGGGGGTGGCACCTTGATGGGACTGTGTCTCTCTGGTGGTGGAGAGCTTTGAGGTACCGGATGCGGCCACATCGTCGGTGCCTTACGGAACCAGCCCCTCGCCATATCCTGAGTGCGGGCCTCCCCCGGGGGCCTTGCGGGGTTGGTTGGCCTTCGCAGCCCAGTGCAAGAAGACTGGTGGTGTTGGACCCCCTGGTGGCGGAGGTGCGTCGCGGCCCACGGAGCTCCCGAGCGCAGCGGCAAATTCTCTGAGGGTAGGTGCGCTTACCTGCTCCACCGCCGCCTGCCTACTGTCGGCACTGCCTAGCAATGGCGACGGCCAAAAACAAAAAGGACAGATCCGTTCGAGACCTCTTGCTGAGGTCCGCAGGGGATGCTGCGAGCTCTGGAGCAGGGCCTGCGGGGGATGGCTCGGACAGCGCAGTCACGAGGGAGTTCCTGGAGGCTTTGTTTGCCTCCCAAAGAGAGGACATTTTGGCCATCAAGACAGACCTGCAGGCAGACCTACGAGAAGTACGGAGGGTTGTGGATGCTGTGGGGGAAAGGGTTGCCACCCTGGAGGACACTGCGAGTGCCAGGGATGAAGAGATTGCGGTGCTCCAAAAAGAAGTCCTGCGGCTACGGGATCAGCAGCTCGACCTCCAGTCGCACACTGAGGACCTGGAGAATAGGTCACGGAGGAACAACATTCACATTCGTGCAGTCCCAACGGGGGCAGAAGGGGACGACCTGGTGGGGTACATACAAGAGCTCTTCCGTACGATCTTGGGCACCCCAGCGGAGTCCTCAGTCAAGATAGACCGGTGCCACCGGGTGGGTCCGCCGCACCAGCTGAGCCGTCCCCCTGCTGACATTCTCATTTGCGTCCACAAATACACGGTGAAGGAGGAGATTCTCAGGGCGGCCCGGGCTTCTCAGCCTTTACGCTTTAGGGACCACTCTCCGCAGCTTTTCCAGGACTTGGCGGCTAGTACCCTCCAGAAAAGAAAAGACTTCCGGCCCATCACTAATCACTTACGCTCGAAAAATATCTCATATGCGTGGGGCCATCCCTTTCGCCTCATCTTTCGCCTTGATGGGAAACTGCACCAGGTCCCTTCCCTGTCCGAGGCATGCAAGGTGTTGAATATTTCTCTTGAGGACCTGCCTTCGAACTCGGAGGCCCCAGCCCCTGGCTCGCGGAGGCTTCCGGGACGTGGGCTCGGGGGCGGCCGGGACCTGGATCGCCTCCCCCCTGACACGGCCACAATCATCAAGGAACGGTCTGCAGTTATCCGCACTTTGGCTGGCACAGAGGGGGACTCTCTGGTTGCTGACGATTGAGGGTACCGTGCTTCTGGGGCTGTACTGCTCTCTTTGGGTCCGGCGGGGGCGGAGGGTTTCTTCTGCTTCTTCCCAGGGTTGGCCTTCACTCCTTAGGCAGTCCCCCTTGCCTTCAATCCATCCTTTGTGATGGACTTGTTATACTTCTATTTGTTGGTGTTCTTTCGTTATGGGGTTTGTCTTTTTTGCTTTAGGGTGGGGTGGGTCCTCTCTCCGGTGAGCTTCTTTTCCAGGGCTCTCTTACCAGGGCTAGTCCGACTACACGTACACATACAGTCCCCTATAGATTCCGCTCCCCATTATTGGTCGCAACGCCTTAGCCATAGTGTCTGGTGGTTCTTCTCCTCCTGATGGCAGTCCAGATAATTAGTTTTAATGTCAGAGGTCTTAACAACCCCACTAAGAGGAAAGCGGTGCCCTCCATGCTCGAACATACGCAAGGGGAAGTGTGCCTACTCCCAGAAACTCACCTCCTCCACAACGATACACACCTCATGCGGCATAGAGGGTTTCCTGTACAGTTTGGTCTTCGGGGAAAAATAAGAAGGGTGGGGTGGCCATTTTGCTTTCTAAACACTTTAGGGGCTTCATGGTGGGCACGGTGGCGGAGATCAAGGGGCGCCTCCTGGCGCTGCGTTTACGCATAGGCCACACCAATATTACCATAGCTTCACTCTACTCCCCCAATGAACACCAAGAGAAATTCTTGCTGGATGCCCTGGCTGAGGTCCTGCACACACCTGATTCTATAGTGGTGGTGGGGGGGACTTGAATTTGGTTATGGACGCAGGGGAGGACCGCTCTTGCCCGAGGTCGGGTGGTGTAGGAGCCATATCGGGGAATGGGAAGGCGTGGCTTGCCGATTGCGGAATTAGAGATGCATGGCGCTGCTTACACTCCGACGAAAGGGATTATTCTTTCTATTCTGCTGCCCATAAGACGTACGCCCGCTTGGACCACTTCCTTGTCACCCAAGCTGCGTGGGCCTGTACTCAGGCCTCTACCATAGACGCTCGCTCCCTTTCAGATCATGCTCATATCACCCTGTCATTGCACCTCCCGTGCGCGCAATCGTCCCCGCCTCATTGGCGCCTACGGGACTCACTCTTACGGTCTCCGCAAGCAGTGGAGGACCTCCGATGTACACTGACTGATTATTTAGCATGCAACGACGATGGCAGCACGCCCTTGGCCTCCGTTTGGGAGGCGCTTAAACTAGTTGCGAGGGGGGCTCTCATCGCCAAAGCGGCTTATGATAACAAAGTCCGGCGGGACAAGCGACAAGATCTCGAGGGCCGAGTTAAGGAACTTGAGGCCATTCACAAACGCACCGGCGCTCCTCGAATATGGCGCCAGTTAGAGAAGGAGCGACTTCAGCTGAAGAGGTTGGACCTTCACAGAGCTGAGTATGCGGTGCTACGGCTGAAACATAAATACTACATAGGCTCTGACAGGGGCGGTTGCATGCTGGCACACTGCCTCCGCAGTCAGCAGCAGGCCCAGGTGGTGAAGGCTGTTAGGGAGGCTCAAGGGTGGGAGGTGACGGACGATGCTGGCATTGCGGCTGCCTTCCGGGCCTTCTATGCGAACCTCTATTCAGCCCCACCCTTGCAGACCCTCTTGAATATTTACGTGAGGCAGCGGTTACCCCTCTTCCAGCTCCCGAGGCGGACGGGCTGGAGGCTCCCATTCAGATTGAGGTGGTGACTTCTGCCATTGCCCGACTATAGCCCAGGAAAGCACCTGGTCCGGATGGAGTTTAGATTCCCTTTTCTATAAGACTTTCTGCGCGGAGCTGGCACCATTGCTCATCCGACTATTTAACTCCTTTGCAGACACAGGCACTCTCACGACTTCTATGCTCCAGGTGACAATTTCCGTCCTCCCCAAACCAGGGAAAGATCCGGTGTTCTGCAGTTCCTACCGGCCAATTTCCCAGCTACATATAGACGCGAAGCTATTCTCGAGCATCCTGGCCCATAGACTGAACCCTCTTATGCCCGGCTTGGTTGATCCGGACCAATCGGGTTTTATCCCGAGTAGGCAGTGTGGGGACAATGCCAAAAGGATCTGCCACTTAATCGATAAAGTGCACAGGTCGAGGGAGGAGACTCTTCTGCTGGCAGTGGACGCCGAGAAGGCCTTCGACCGGGTGCACTGGCCGTACTTGTTTGCCACACTAGAGCGCTTTGGCATAGGGCTTAAGTTTCGCAAATGGGTGGCAAGTATTTATAGCGCCCCTACTGCGCAGGTCAGGGTCAATGGCGTACTCTCGGGAGGCTTTGCGGTGGAGAGGGGCACCAGACAAGGCTGTCCTCTCTCCCCGCTGCTCTTCGCCTTATATATGGAGCCCTTTGTTCAGCGGCTTCGGGACAACCCGCAGGCGCAGGGTGTCCCATTTGGGGCTGACCGCCATTTAATCAGCCTTTACGCCAATGATGTAATTGTTTCGTTGGCGCATCCCTCAACTTCTATGCCAACCATCGTGGCGGATCTGCAGGCTTTCAGTCAGGTCTCTGGGTTTAAAATAAATCTACAAAAATCACAAGTGCTGAACCTCACAGCGGGGCCCGCCACCGTGGAGGCTTTACAGGCCCAGTTCGATTTTGACTGGGTGTCAGGGGGCATCACGTACTTAGGGCTGGTCCTGCACGCCAGTCTGGATAAGACTGCAGAGGTGAATTATACTACTCTACTATCACGCATCCGGAAAGACCTCGCCCAGTGGCTCGGTAGATTGGTCGCTATAAAAATGAATGTCCTACCCTGGGCTTTGTATCTTTTCCAGACCCTTCCCCTGCAGCCACCGCCGACTGCGCTCTCCCGCATCCAATCGGAGATTGAACGCTTTATTTGGGGCCCGATTTCGCCCAGACTGAGAAATCTTTGTTACAGCGCCCTAAGAAAGAGGGCGGCTTGGCTTTGCCCAACTTCAACTGCTACTTCCAGGCTTCACTGTTGCGTTATCTTGTTGAATGGAACCGTCCCATGACGGAGAAGCACTGGGTATTCATGGATCAGACAGTGGCTGGTCGGCATATCTGGAGGGAGGTCTGGCTGCCCAGGCCGGCGCTCTCCTGGGGACTCTACTCTTCGCCAGTCACCCCCCCCACCATGCTGGTCTGGGACAGGGTGTCTAAGCGGGCGAACCTTACCACTTTCCCCTCTCCCATGTCTCCAATTTTTTCAAACCCCGATTTCCCTCCTGGCATGGAAAAGGGCGCAGGCGCGCGCTGGGTGGAGGGAGGGTGTAAGCGTCTAGGGCAATTGTTCGACCTGAGGGGCCATATTCCCTTTGCGGAGCTCCAGGAGGATTTTGGCCTTGTGGGCTCGGACATTTTCCTCCACACGCAAATGATGCACTGGACATCTGGTCCCCTGGTGCGTCCCCTGGTCGGCAGACCACTGCTTCCCTTTGAAAAGTGGCTTGTTCTGAAAAAGGATGACCGCAAACTCATCTCCGAACTTTATACTTTCCTCACACAAGGAGCGCGAGGGGCTCGGTCTGCGGGTCAGAAGAGGTGGGAGGCGGAGATAGGTCGCTCCCTTACCGACAAAGAATGGGAGGATATTTTTTACAGGTCACACCATTTTGCACACTCCATGGGCCACACGGGGACCGCATTTAAAATTGTATCCTACTGGTACTATACCCCGGGTCGATTAGCTAAGTGGAGCTCTCAGTGCGACGGCCTCTCCTGTCGTGGCTGTGGGAGTCCAGGTACCCTTCTTCACTTGCTGTGGAATTGCCCAAAGCTTACGAGGTACTGGGACACAATCCTCAATGAAATTGATAAACCACCAAAATTAAGCTACTGTCAGCAAGGGTGTTGTGCACTCCCCGCTCCTGCGGTTTAAGTGGAAGTGTGCCACTGGAACCAATAGGCCAGTTAACTGGTCACATACAACTTTGATTTGTTTTTATGAGTCTCTTCTGCCTGTACCTGAAGCTAATAAATGTCTTTGTAAGGTTAGCGTTCTAGTCTTTAACTCACTCGGAGCATAAATACCACCGCGCCTGCGGCCGCGCAGCGGGCGCGCCGCTGGCGCGCCAAAGGCGCGCCTAAGGCAAGCCCGTCCGCGCCTGTTCGCTGCTGGCTGCCAGGAAATGCTGCCCGTTCGTCAGCAGGTATGTCCTATGCTTAGGATGTGCTATTCGAGGGAGAGTTTGTTGCAATGGGGACTTGTGGTACCCTGTCCTGGGGGGAGAAATAACCCTCAAGCAGTGGAGACCCTCTCAGATTGGAGTTGCCCTCACTGTAGCTGGTCAACAATGGATACGGCGCGTAACTCATGCACCTTTCATGCTGATCCGAGGGGGAATTATGTAGTGGGAAGTGAATCTACTAGGATAAAGAGTCAGTCGGCGGGGGAACCAGCAGCATCCTTTCAGGGGCTTTATCTCAATGTTAGATCTATCCCAAAACACGTGGCAGAAATTTGGGATCTGTTAGATGACGCAAAACCGGATATCTGTCTTTTTACCGAGACATGGTTGAACAACGATGCCACTCCAGCATTGGCAATAGCATTCCCAGGGGACTTTTCGGTTGTGCGCTTAGATAGATCTGGTAAGAGGGGTGGAGGTGGCTATCGCCACGTGTCCCCCTTATCACATTAAGACCCTTGATACTGTCTCTACCCCCAATCTAGAGCTGTTGATTTTTAGACTACAGCGAGGCCATAAGATTGAATGGACGGGAGCCCTAGTGTATCACCCTCCTGGAGGAAATAAGAGAGATTTTTGTACAGTACTATTAGAGAGGCTGGCCCCTTTCACGCTGCAAACGGATAAGTTCCTAATCGTAGGGGACTTTAATCATCATTTGGAGGCACTTGCCAATGCAGATTCAGCCTGCCTGCTTGCAGCCATGGAATCTCTTGATCTCTCTTCTAGAGTAGACAGTCCAACTCATTCGGTGGGGCATGTATTGGACACCATTTTTTCGAATATCTCAGAATTAACAGTGGAACCTCCACAGAGGGTAGGCTGGACGGACCATTCAGTTTTAAGTTTCTCCTGGGCCCCCTTAAAATCGTGTGGTCTCCCGCAACCACGCAAAGAACTCCGTAGAGCCTGGACAAAAGGCGACAGCCTCGGCCTTTAGCAGGGTCTATATCCCTCCAGTCTTCACGAACTGCAACGACTGTGACCGGGCCTTAGAATTATTTGAGGCCTCTATTACAGAGGTTCTCGACTTTGTTGCACCATTGAAGATGGTAAAGATTCAGACCAGGGCATCCCCGGCACCGTGGTATACCAATATACTTAGAAGGGAAAAGGCCCTGTGTAGGGTAAAAGAAAGGAAATGGAGAAAGTCTAAATCCGAGCAAGATGAACGGTGCTACCGAGAGGCCCATAGAATCTACTTAAATAGTTTTAATGTAGCCAGGAGAACCTATTTAGGCTCTCGCATTATAGGAGCTAAGGACTCCTCGCGCGAGCTCTTTGCCATCTTGAAGGAGTTTACAAGTCCAAGGGCAAACAACCCACTCCCGCCATCCACACAGGAAGTATGTAATCACTTAGCGACCCATTTTACTAATAAGATCGATACAATTTATCACTCCTTCGGGCTGGAAGAGGATGTTCAGGAGAGAGCCTCCTCCCAGGGAAATCCCTGTTCCCCGACTTTAGAATGCTTCCCCATCATTACCGGCGAGCAGGTAGGCGCCCTTCTAGCTCAGGTGAAATCGGGTTCTGTTTTAGACCCGGTACCACCTGCGGTTATGTCTGAACTATCCCTGGTTGTAGCGGACTCACTTGCAGAGATATGTAACATCTCATTAGCGACTTCATCTTTCCCACGCAAGCCCCTGCTCAAGAAAGCCTTAGCAGATCCTACGGACTTACAGAATTACAGGCCAATTTCCCTTCTCCCTTGTTGTTCTAAAATCATGGAGACAATAATTAATCGACATCTTTCTAGATACTTAGAACAGAATAAAATACTAGACCCATCCCAGTCCGGGTTCCGTGCATCCTACAGCACCGAGGCCGCTTTATTAGAGGTTACGGATACGCTAAGGATGTCACTGGATAAGGACTCTCCAGTTATGCTAGTACTGCTTGACCTGTCGGCAGCCTTTGACACCATCTCTCATCGTATCCTGTTGAACATGCTTCGAGAGATTGGTGTCAGAGGTTTGGCCTTTGATTGGATTCGGAGTTATCTGTCAGATAGAACACAATGTGTCCAGTTGGACTCATTTGTGTCACATACAGCTGTGGTGGACAAGGGGGTTCCACAAGGCTCTATATTGAGCCCCACGCTGTTCAATCTATATGTTGCCCCCTTGGCCTCAATCATCAGAAATTACGGGGTTGACACCATATCCATTCCATTTCTTTACTTTATTTCGACCACAGGGTCATAAAAGTATACACAGCACAGTAAAGAAGACATGTATAGAGTGCACATATAAAATACATAATTAAATATAATGCAATTAAAAGGGAATAAAATTACAAAAATAAAAGCGGCAATCAATGTGATTGAGGGAGCGAGGAAATCAAAACAAAGCATCAAGTAAATCAGCTTTAGAATCATAAATGATGTCCAGACTAAAGTGCATTGAGATTGATCCAGTGCTGGGCAAGGGTCATCACTTCAAGCATTTGAACCTTTTCAGCCATACCGCGTGCCAGAATCTAGATAGACCAAAGACCACGAGTCTACTAGTGTCCTTGCTTAACAGTCTGAGCACCTCCAGATAGTGACCGGGGCCAATGATTTTGCAGAGCGGGATGATCCACTTGGCCCTCAGTGATTTATAGAATGGGCAGAAAAATAGGAGGTGGGTGATAGACTCAGGACTCGCATTGCAAGCGGGGCAAAGAACGCTATTTTCAAAGCCTGACCTCCAGTTTTTGCAAAAAGTTTTAAGCGGAAGCGTTTTATAGCGAAACTGGAAAAACAGCTTCCGGGCCAAGGGAGAAACAATTTCATCAACTGTGTCTTCAAAGCAGGGTACACACTTGAAGTCTAGGAAATTGATAGTCAGACTGCCATGAGCGTCAAGTGCAATTTGTAAGGATGTGGCCTCCCAGTACTGTTCCTTCAGTGCTGTTCTTGAGACAGTAATCATGCTTCCTGGATCAGACCAGAACCTCAACATCCCTAGCTTCTCTAAAATTGCCCTCAGAGCTCTAAACCATGGAGCTGATTTGATGGTAGATGATTTCGTGAGCTCGAAAAGAAGCTCCCGGTATGGGGACAATTCCTCCACGGTCCACAATCTATACCAAAACATCAAGACTTTGTAATGGATTTTATGGACCAACTGTCTGTGTGCTAAATCAAAACAAAGTGGAACTAACGGGGTACTTGCTGGGAGATTAGTCAGAGATCTAAGGAATCGATTTTCGACCAATGACATCGGTGCTATTTTACCAGAGCCCCAAAGTTCTGCTTCATATAAAGCACCCCCTAAGATTTTCATGTTGTAGATTTCCAATGCTGGCGCCAACTGCCTAGTGAAGGTATTTCTGTGTATGTTCGCCAGGTTTGCAGTTTGGAAAATAAGTTGCAGCTTTACCTTGTCAATATGTTGGTCCCACCTCAAAGTTGGAGTTAAGCAAATGCCCAAATAATAAAAAAATTCGACATGCTCTAACTTGCTGCTGCCTGCAAGGACCTGTCTTTTGTTTCGATTGGCCCTGCCCTTCCTAAAAATAATGTATTTTGTTTTTGTTTCATTTAGCACCACACCTCGATCCTCACAAAACAAAATAAAATCATTTAAAAGCTGCTGGAGACCTTGGGGAGATTTTGCAATCAGGAGAGTGTCATCAGCGAAGAGGAGGGCCGGAACTCTTCGACTACCCACCTTCGGTGCATCGCACCCATCCCTGTCCAGCCATTTTATAACATCGTTTATAAAAAGAATAAAAAGTGTGGGGGCAAGGACACATCCCTGTCTCACACCACAGTCCACAGGGAAAGTGTTCGTGACTTGGTTGTTCCCCCCCCACCTAACCTGTGCTGTGTTAGATGCATGCAGTCGGATTAAAATATCTAAAAGGTTGTGTGGCATACCTAAATCTTTGAGGACCCTCCATAATTTAGCCCGGGGAACTAGGTCAAAGGCGGACCGCAAGTCTACGAAGGCCACATAGAGTTCCCCCTTTAATGTGCACTTCTTTCCAATATAGGCATGACAAGCGGAACGTTTGATCAAGGGTACTAATTTTAACACGAAAACCTGCCTGGAGATCGCTTAGAATTTCAGCCTCTACAATCCAATCCTGGAGTCGGGATAATATCTGTTTACAAAAAATCTTTTGCAAAGAATCGATGAGGCTTATCGGCCTAAAACTAGAAGGCTTAGTTCTGTCCCCTTTTTTGTATATTGGAACGATCTCGGCATTTTTCCAAGAGGTGGGTATGGAGCTACCCCTTAAGATGGAGTTTGTTAAAACATTAATATACCTGCCCCAAAAGACCACGTCCTCCTTATAGAGATCATTAGGGATACGATCGGGCCCAGGCGCACGTGCTAAAGTGCAAGAGGCAATTGCTGCTAGAGTCTCCTCAAGCGAGATGTGAAGGGCATTTGCGTCCAGGGCCTCAGGGGCCAGGCTTACGTCTTGTCCCACAAGTATCTCATCTCTTGATGCATATAGGGTACCAAAGTGGGTTTCCCAGGCTTCCGGTTGGACCGTAAATTCCAACTGGCACTTATTGTCCTTTAGCCAGTATGCAGCCACACTCCAAAACTTTTTCGAGTCCCTTGCTAACAGAGCACTCCTTAGCGATGACCAGACGCTAGCCTCCCATTCCTTCTTGGCTTTTTCAATGGTTCGTTTGTACTTAGTACGGCAAAGCATTATGTCAGGGCGAAATTTAAGCTTGACTGCCTTTAGAAGTTCCTGTTTTGACAGCCTGCATTCCTTTGTATACCAAACTCCCTGCTTATTTTGTATGTTGGTTTTCACTGTCTGCGGCTTCCCCTGGCTGCCCAGTAAATCCCTGATTTCTCTATAGAGGAGGTCATGGCTCGTGCCTATCTCATCGTCAACCTGCTCCATGGTTGAACTAGCGGCTTTTTCAAGGAGTGCGGAGACCTTCCCCTTAACTAAACCCAGAGCCTCCAAGTGAGTCTCAACCCAGCACCACTTGATTCTCCTCTGATTGTTGGCAACTGAGAGGAGACCAATATCCGGGCAACCCCGATCTACAGTGCACCCAGGTGCTTGGTTTGCGAGGGTCAGAGCTAGAGCATTGTGGTCGCTATCAACCCTTTTGACCACGGCCATGTCCAAGACAAGATGCCAGTGGTTAAGGGAAACAAGGCAATAATCAATTCTGCTTTCCTGGGCGAACCTGTTAAAGGTGGGGTCCCCTTTTGAATCTGAGGGCGTCCTGCCATTTGTTGCTCTAAGATCATGCTGCAGAGTGAGTGCCAGCAACTGCGCTCCTCTTGCACTCCACCTAACCAAAGGCAAATCAAGCTGGGGAACCTGCCATTCGCAGTCCCATTCATTGGTTAGGTCGTCGGGGACTGAAGCCAGAGGCTCAAATGTGCAATTAAAATCCCCACAGACCAATAGCTGGGAATTGTGGGAATACTGGGTTAATGCATTGTCAAGGATGCGCAGTGTATCTGTTTCAGCCATGCCTTTCTTTACCCTGTTGTATACATTGAAAATTCTCGTTCTTATACCACTGTTGTTGTTAACTTCAAGAGCTACAATGTCTTCTGACTCCACCTGCAACTGTCTAACTTTCCACCCCAGCTCTATGTTCACCCAGACTGCTAGGCCTCCTGACGGTCTCCCTCTCACTCTCCTGGTGGCTTCTTTTGCATAGGTTACATAACCTGATCGGTACGGGCAAGAGAGACTCCACGTTTCTTGGAATAAAATGATATCAAAGGAATCTATGAATATACACCACTCTAGGTCTGCCAATAACTTGTTAATCCCTGCCACGTTCCAAACCAGGACCTTGAGAGGAGAGGGCTGCAGTGTCACTGCTAACCTATCCTCATTACTACTTGGCTCCCCTTCATTCAAGCCCAACTCGGGCCCAGGTTCAGTGACCGGGGCACAATCATTGTTTGTAGCCACGTCCGGAACCAAGACGCACACTGGGGAAGGAGAATTTATAGTTGGAGATCTGGGTACACTAGAGCAATTTCCCACGTAATTACTCTGGTGGGTTTGTTTTGGGGGACAATAGGGGATTTGCCTACCCATGTACAATGACATTTTAGAACCCTGGGGTCAACTGGAACTATTTCCATCAGCCCTATTCGTCAGAAGGGGCCTACAAGGTGACCCACCACAAAGTGATCTATACCTGATAGTTATACTGGAGTTCTTGGGAGGGATCCTGCGGGCCTCCATGGAAAGCAACCCAGTGGTAATGGCAGCATCAAAGAAAGTGACCTCAATCATGTCCCAAGGAGTATTTGGCAATGATGATCTTTTAGCCATTCTGATGTCATCCCTGATTATAGAATAGCATTGGCGTGTATGTCTAAACCAGTGTATGATCTTATTTGTAAGGGACTCCTGATTTTCAGGGGTTCTGCCATTGTATTTGGGGACTTCCATAAGGAAAATCCGAGAGGGGCTTTCTTCCACTTCAGGTCTCACATATACACCCTCCCGCACAAACCCTCTAGTTGGTCCCTCCCCCTGAGCCCGCATGTGGGATAGATCTGCATTACGAGCGGCTTCACCTCTTTGGACATCCCTGCCCGATGTTAAAGCTAGGGGAGGGTCCTGTAATGCCTTGCTAGTAGACTGCTGATAGGGAACACTCATAGGCAATAAAGGATTTAAAAGTCTAGTGTGAGTAGGATCTATAGGACACCTTCCTGATCTCATGCCTGCGCTACACTCTTTTGGGCTTACTGGGTCCCTCAAACCTGAGATCTTCTTATGTTGAGACTCAGGGACTTCGCCATTAGCATGGCCGAGCTTTCCCAGGAGAAAAGTGACTACATCTTTGAGGGAGCGAACCTCTACTCTCAGTGCTTCTATTAGGTCTATAAGTGGCTGTGACCCACCCGTATCACTCTTTGCCCCCCTGGTGTCTACAGGATCAAACCTCCCCGCCTCCACTCGGCCCTCTGCTACTAGTGGGCAGAGAGGGTCAAATCTGTTGGAACATTCAATACTAGAAAATAGTGCATGACTCGTGGTGGGTTCGGAAGTTGGCCCCTGATTATTAGTATTGGCGCATACGTCGGGCGCCTTACCCATGTCCTTCCTTTTCCCCGTGCGCTGCTTTTTAAGTGCTCGCAAAGACAATCTAGCAGATTTTTTTACAGGCGAAGAATCAGAGGAGGTCTCGCCCGAAAGTTTGTCATCAAGTAATTCTTTGCGCCTCTTATTAGATCTAAACATCAGAGGGATCTGTTTCATAACCTTTTTTCCCTGGGTTGGTTGGGGGGAGCAAGAGGACTGTGGACCCATAACATTATCATTACCAGTTTGAATTCCACCAGGGGACAAGGGGATGGTAGTATCTGAATTTGCAATGGTGTGGCAATCTGCTAAAATCAATTCAATCCTATCCATAGTCTCATGGCATGCAGCACTTGCTAGCTGGTCTGGGCCCAAAGATTGGACCTTCGCTTTCCTCTTCCCCATGCTGTTGGTAAATTAGGGAATGAGCTGGACTTTATTTGGATCTAATAAAGTGCCAGTGCCAATATAATCTATATCATCTATACAGTGCAAGGTGGTACAAGTGCCAATAATGCAAAAGGTGCAGAGTACAATAAGGTCTAAAAACGGGTCCCCACACTATAAAAGATCCAAAGTGCAATGTGCATGCTGAGGTAGGTAAGACAAGTTAAGTTCAAACAGTAAAGTGCATGTAAAGGTAAACGAGAAAGTTAAAATGGACCACAAGAGTCAGACTGCATAAAACTGCATGAAACTAAGGATAAAACCAAGTGCAATCAATATATATATAAAATATATTTTTTTTTAAAGTTATAGTCCAGGTAAAAAACAACCCTACTTTTGAAAGAATACTACGCTCGTAGTGCCAGGAACAAAGATGGGGCCAAGCGCCGGATATCAATTTAATGGGAAGCAGCTGAGAAAACCAAGGGGGAAAATCAATAAAAAATTGTCAAACACCAGGTCCCCATATGGCTCTCACCATATCAGTCAGAAAAGTCCTTGCAGGCTGAAGTAAACCGCAGAAAATCAATCACCCGGTAGAACGGCGAAAAAAGAGTAGGCCCTGCCCTGCCCCTGCCTCAGCCTGGCGCAGACGGGCCCACCCTTGGCCCGGGCTTTGCTGCGGGAGCCCGCCGTTGGTTTTGTGCACCTCCTGGCATGAAAGTCAAGCGGGAAAGCCCCAATGCCTCCTGGGGGCTGGAGATCGAGCCGGTAAAGCCGTTCCCCTCACGGCGCTGGGCTGGTGAACTGCCGACTCCTGGGTTCACTATAGTCCAGCCCTACCCAGACCTACCCAAACGGCGACAGTGAGGTGGCCCCCTTGCACTAAAGGCGGGCAGAGGAGAACAGCGCCAGACAGCCAGAAACAAGCCTGTGTCGCAAGGGCAAAGCAGCAATGCACCTAAAGCGCCGGCAGTGCTGTCGATGGTCAGACCGGTCTGCGTGTTCCACTCAAATGGGCGTCGGAGCTCACCTTTCATGTGCGAGCCCCAGTATGCCCCTCCGCAGCAATCCGCAGCGTCTGAGAGCCACCGTCAGGAAGTCTCGCACGGCAGGGCCCTGCTCTCGGCCGACTCTGTTCAATATCCGCGCTGGATCAAGGTCGCGGGTGACGCTGCGTACGTCGGCAACCTCGCCAGGCCGCGCGTCGGTGCAGGGCGCCTCGGAGCAAAACTCAGGATCTGTCGGGGCAATTCTCTTGTCAGGCACATCATTCGAGCCCCCAAGCAGTGGGCAACACTCGACCAGCACTACTGCATGGAAAAACAATGTAATTCCTGTCGGATGGTGTCGGATGGTGTCGATGGCCGGCGGAGCTCCTGTGCACCGCATAAGGGTGCTCTCTCTCCCATATCCTATGCTGATGATACGCAGCTGATAGTACACATAGAGAACAACCCAGCCGAAACCAAAGCTAAGTTTATAACTTGTATGACGAGCATTGCTAGCTGGATGAGGAAGAAGTTTCTGCAACTTAACTCCTCTAAAACGGAGATTTTGTTGTTTGGCAAGGCAGAACAGCTGTGGAGTGCTGACTGGTGGCCGTCAGAATTAGGAGAAGCACCCGCCCCAAGAGGGTGGGCTAAGAATTTAGGGGTTAGAATAGATAATAAGCTTTCAATGGAAGAGCAGGTGAAAATTCTTGCAGGGACCTGTTACGGGACCATGCGGTTACTCAGAAAGATCTTTCCCTGGATTCCATTGAATGCCAGAAAGACCCTCATTCAGTCGCTTCTTATCAGTCGCCTGGATTACGGCAATTCCTTGCTGGAAGGAATTAGGGAAGACTTGTTATCTAAGCTGCAGGTGGTGCAAAATTCTGCAGCCCGTCTTGCCCTTAACAAACCAGCACAAACCCCTTCCCTCCCTCTCCTTCGTCATTTACATTGGCTTCCTGTAAGGAAACGAGCCATCTTCAAGTTACTTTGCCTGGTCTTTAAGTCCCTGCACGGCACGGGCCCGGCTTATCTGACTAATAAAATTGAACGCTATCAACCTGGACGACAACTTAGGTCCAGTAATCGCAGCCTGCTTTGTAGCAGGAGAATAAGGAAAGTCAAAATGGGGGGTCGTGCCTTCTCTTACCTGGCCCCCAAACATTGGAATGAGCTCCCAGAGCATATCCGTGCCTGCCCAAACCTCCCACATTTCAAAAAGTTGCTTAAGACCTGGCTATTCTAATGAACGAATATTATATTTTACTCTACATCTGCTTCCGTCTCGGGCGCCGAGAGATCCCCCTGGGGATGATTTGTGCGCCATATAAATGAGTCAAATAAAAATAAAATAAATAAATAAGGGAATACTATGGCAGTAAGAAAGAGGCAGATGTTGGAAATGACCATCTTTTGCCTGGTACTCCCCAAGACTTCAGCCTTGACTGTTTTTGTTGGCAATATGACTCTGCGAACTTTACCTTTCCTAACTAGTGCTTGCGCTCCTCTTAACAACATGGTAGAAAGGATATACTACTAATTGGCATATTTAACTTACCTATAACGTCCTAATTTATTGTACAAAGGTGTACCCAGGGCCTGTACGTTAAATGCCACAAGTGCAATGCAGCACCTATTGTGCCCTGCACTACAGTGGCAATATAAACATGACTGTAAGCCTGCCAGCAGTACCCTGGCTGTGCAAGTTGTAACTGCACATTAGATTTGTCAAAATAAATAACCCCTTTTGGCAGCCCTAAACCTTCTTTTTTAAGATTTATAAGTCACTCCTAAGTAGGTCTTATTAGTTATAGAGGCAGAGTGCAAAGGTATTCAAAATTTGACTGATTGATTGTCAAGGATCGCAACACCACCACCCTGCTGGACAACCTCGCCAACCTCGGACTCAAGCAACTGGTGACCACCCCCACACACCACGCCGGCCACACGCTTGACCCCGTCTTCTCCTCCAGCAAGGACATCTCCTTCAGCCACACCACCGGACTCCACTGGACAGACCACAGCTGCGTCCACTTCAGCTTCAGCAGGATCACCACGCACCACCACCCGCAACAGTTTCCGCGCAGAAGCTGGAACAAGATCACCACCGACCAACTCACCACATCCCTGAGCCAGAACCCTCCCGCCAACTCAACGAACCCCAACCAAGCCGCCAGCAACCTCACAAGATGGATCACCAACTGCGCAGACGACCTCGCCCCATTGAAGACCCCCCAGTCAGACCCGGCAACAAGAAAGCATCCTGGTTCACCGACGAACTCAAGAAATCCAAGAAGAACTGCCGGGCCCTCGAGAAAGCATGGCGCAGAGACCCGACTGCAGACAACATGACCACCCTCAAGCACGCCACCCGAAAACACCACCAGCTGATCCACACCACCAAGAAAACCGCATTCAAGGAACGACTGGACAACAACGCCCACAACAGCAAGGAACTCTTCATCATCGTCAAAGAACTCTCGAACCCCAGCGCCGGAAACAACGACATCACTCCCTCGCAAGACCTCTGCAACTCGCTCGCCTCGTTCTTCCACAGCAAGATCGCAGACATACACAACAGTTTCAGCACACAGCCGACGTACCCTACGACCGTTCCAACGTCCCCCACCTCCACCCTCCGAGCCTGGACCCCGATCAACACCGAAGACACTATCCGCACGATGAACTCCATCCACTCCGGATCACCAACCGACCCCTGCCCTCACCACGTCTTCAACAAGGCCGACGCCGTCATCGCACCCCACCTCCGGGACATCATCAACACCTCCTCGACACCGCCACCTTCCCAGAGAGCTGGAAGCACGCCGAACTCAGCGCCCTACTGAAGAAACCGTCAGCGGATCCCACCGACCTCAAAAACTACCGCCCCATCTCGCTCCTTCCTTTTCCTGCCAAAGTCATCGAGAAGACCGTCAACAGACAACTGGCCGCCTTCCTCGAGACGAATGGATCCTCGACCACTCGCAGTCCGGCTTCCGGGCCAACCACAGCACCGAGACCGCCCTCATCGCAGCCACCGGCGACATCCGAGCCCTGCTCGACAACGGGGAAACAGCGGCCCTCATCCTCCTGGACCTCTCCGCAGCGTTCGACACAGTCTGCCACCGCACCCTAGTGCAACGCCTGAACAACGTCGGAATCCAAGAGAAGGCACTGGAGTGGATCATCTCCTTCCTCGCCGGAAGAACCCAGAGAGTCCGCCTCCCCCCGTTCAGTTCCGAGGCCACCGAAGTCATCTGCGGCGTACCACAAGGATCATCACTCAGCCCCACCCTCTTCAACGTCTACATGAGCCCCTCGCAGCCATCGCACGCCAACACAACCTCAACATCATCTCCTACGCCGACGACACCCAGCTGATCCTCTCCCTCACCAACGACCCCACAACCGCCAGAACCAACCTACATGAAGGGATGAAGGACGTAGCCGAGTGGATGAGGAACAGCCGCCTGAAACTGAACTCAGATAAGACAGAAGTCCTCATCCTAGGATCATCACCCTCCGCCTGGGACGACTCCTGGTGGCCCCCTGCCCTGGGCAACGAACCCAAACCAACGGACCACGCACGCAACCTGGGCTTCATCCTGGACTCCTCCCTCTCAATGACCCGACAAGTCAACGCTGTCTCCTCGTCTTGCTTCAACATCCTACGCATGCTGCGCAAGATCTTCCGGTGGATCCCCACCGAAACCAGGAAGACGGTCACCCAGGCCCTCGTCACCAGCCGACTGGACTACGGCAACTCCTCTACGCCGGAACCACAGCCAAACTTCAAAAAGACTCCAACGCATCCAGAACGCCTCAGCTCGACTCATCCTGGACATCCCCCGACACAGCCACATCGCCGGACACCTGAGAGACCTGCACTGGCTCCCCGTCAGCAAGAGAATCACGTTCCGACTCCTCACCCACGCACACAAAGCTCTCCACAACCAAGGCCCCAGATACCTCAACGACCGTCTGACCTTCTACACTCCCACCCGCCAGCTACGATCGACCAACCACGCCCTCGCCGCCGTCCCCCGCATCCGAAGAGCCACAACGGGAGGAAGATCCTTCTCCTACCTGGCTGCCAAGACGTGGAACTCCCTACCCATCCACCTCCGCCTTACCCAAGACCACCTCTCCTTCAGGAAGCAACTCAAGACCTGGCTGTTCGAACAGTAGCGGACCCCCCCAAGCGCCTTGAGACCCTCCGGGTGAGTAGCGCGCTATACAAATGCTTGATTGATTGATTGATTGATTGATTGATTGTATTTAAAATTAGGACATGTAAAAGTTGAATGTTAAACATGCTCTCTCAAGGTGAAAATGTCCTCAAAGATATTTTTGCTGTAGCAGGTTTGCTATTCCATAAGAAAACACTGGGATGCAATATTAAATACTAATAACTATCTCCGTAATGACACTAGTTGGAAAAATAATTAAATAATTATTTTTAATAGTTTTTAAAAATCCACTTCAATGATAAAGTCAGATTTGAGCCAAACATTAAGGAAGAGTAACTTTCATATAGCTACCTTTGCCCTGCTTATTGCTGTAAGCTCAGCTTTTTAATACCAGACTCCTGTCTCTGAAGTTGATGTGGGTACAGGGACTGCCTTAAATTGGATTTTGGTGTTAGATGTGAGAGGGCACTGAGATTATCATAGTGCAATCCCCCCACACACACACAACCCTCAAAGTCAAAGCTTAGTATGGTCAAAGAAGTTGGCCATCTTGAAAATTCAAAAAGAAAGAAAGAAAGAAAGAAAGAAAAATAATGAAACACATTAAAGAAAAATATTGATCTAAAGGTAAAGAATGAAAGAAACAGGAGAGGAAATATAGGAAAGCAGGGCATGAGAGAAAAGAAGGTAAACAAGGAGGTAAAAGAGAAGAATTGACGCAGGGCTAGAGGAGTGAATGGATGAGATGAGAGAGGAAGAGGTAGATGAAAAGAAAAGAAGGGAAGGAAAATAATAGGAAAATTGAAAGTAGAAAGTTAGAAATAGGATAGGGATAAGAAGCATGCAACAAAGGAGGGGGAGGAGTATGAAAAAAAGACGTTTGAGCTTTAAAATGGAAAATGGGAAGGAGCGATAAGAGAGAAAGGTAGATTTTCAGGCATAAGAGTATTTGAATGAGAGAGATGAGAAGGAAACCAGGATATTGGGGTGACACTGATATAGGTAAAGATTGTGGTGGATGTTCTAGCTTTAATGATGACTCTGCCTTCTTTTGTCCCTCCTAGGTATTTTGTGGGCATTTTAGTCATTAAGGTGGCCCTTTTGGTATGATGTGGGCTTTATACACAATATAATAGCCCTGGCAGCCTTCCTTGGCGCCATTCAGGCTAATTTGATGACTAAGGGATAAAGTGTCCCTCATTAGGATATTGTGGGTTCCCTAGACATCTTGCTGTCGTTGGCATAAGCTGTTTATTCTTGACATATTGTAAGCAACCTTAGTGTTATTGTGGGCATCTGGGACACAGTACTAGCCTTGCTTGCATATGGTACCCACCCATGGCTTCTTGTGTGCATCTTGTCATAATCTGGTCATCCATGAAATGGGTGCCTACCAGCTACCACAAGCTTATGATGAGCATCTATCTGCATCTGAGGCAAATTCGGCAGCGTGGCAGTAGTACAAGCTGGTATTTGGGGACCAAACTTGTAGATTTTCTTCAAATAAAAAACAGGTACTTGTGTCACAATGAACTTTTGTTTTATAAAATTATAAGATAATATTTGTGAAGATCATGTCTGGGACAAAATTACTCCATTTCCATAAACCATTTAAAGCCGATAATTAAAACATAATTAACACACATTAGGGGAATGTACGGCTGATGCTAGTTTATTGGAGAAAAATAGCATTTTTTGCTATAACTGTTTTTTTATCATTTATCGGGAAGCATTCAATCATGGATATTTATAATGTATTTTTAAGGCATTATCATAAGGACAGCTTACTTGTGGTAATAATCTGCATGACTGATGTACCCTGTAAAAGTTCCTATAACCTGAGCAATAGTTTTAGTGCCTGTGCCTATGAGGTCAGTCTGACTGGAGGGTTATCTTTGCTGTCTACTAAATGAGATTATGGGATGTGTATGACTTATTATTTTAAAGGGGTCAGAGCATGACAGGCTTCAAGATCGTCATTTGTCCTTGGAACTCTTAGACATTTCAATTCAAAGGCTGCTTATGAACATTGGATATGCAGTGCAAGCCTGGACAAGTGGCCTTTCCAGTTGTCGAGTGATCAGAACCCCCACTGGATGTCTCCATGACTTCTCGTGAAGCCTGAGGCTTGAGTAGGAAGAGTGTTTGACTCAACCCTACAGGGGAAAATGGCAGTGCCAGAGTGAGACACCTGAGCATCTTCTCTCTGACACGCTTTAAAGCATTTACTTATGAGGTCGGATCTGTGTGTGGGGGGGGAAACTGGGGGGAAGATGGTGAGCCGGTGGTGAAGTCTGTACATGTGGACCTTTTTCCCTTTATCTGTACTGCTATGGCAGGAGTAATGTGGGTAATGGAGCCACAACGGTAGTGGCAACGTGACCCGGGAAGGTTGCATTGGTCCTCTTGAGCACCCAATTTGAGACAGCATGGCCTGTTAGTATGAGAAATTGTGGGGAAAATGATGGACTGAATGTAGTCCTGAGCTATTGCCAGTGGCTGAGATTAATTCAAGAATTCCATCCATCACTTTGTTGTTTGTTGGAGTTAACACCCTGAGTGCAATGGACATGCACAGATGTGGTTCCAGGCTCATTGTGCCATAGGACATAAGCTGTACCATTTTGTCAAGGCCTAACTAGGCCGAAACCAATCTAGGGTTGATTGTGTACCTTTCTGGAGGGAGCCTTGACTGACATTTCAGAATGTTCCTGTGAGGAGCAAGGTCAATACTGATTTGCATAAGGCAGGCCTCTGTTTTGAGTGGCATGGTGTGCGAAAAATGATAGACTGGATTGGGACCCAGTGACTGAGGTTCATTCAAACATTCCATTCATCACCTTGTTGTTTCTTCTAAAAGAGCCTAGAAAGAAGAATGGAAGGGGTAAAAGTGACTTTCTGCCCGAGGTTAACATCCTCTGTGGAGATACAGATTCCACTATCCCAGGGGAATATCTAAAAATGTAAACCCTGCGAGGAATGCATGGTGCAGCAAGAAGCACTGAAGTTGTTGTTTCCTCCAGTGAGGGGATGCTTAAGTCCCTTTCGAATCACAAATCTCATACGGAGTGAGATGAGGGAGACTAGAGTAGAGAAGTGAATGATGGCACTGGAACAGGAGCAGAAATCTTATTCAAGCTAGCAGTTTGAGGAATGTGCAGTGGCAATGATATACCTTCTGGACTTAAAATTGGAGCAACTATTTCATTTGTGCCTCTTCAGAAAGGCAGATAACATCAATTCATTCAAAAAATATGCATAATTTTCTTCACTCTCCCAAAATTGTCTTGGGGAAGAGGAATGCCTAAAACCTCTGGTAAACGGCAGCTTAAGCAAAGAATGCGTGATATAATGGGGTTATTTTGAATGCACACAGAACTGAAAATGTCTTGTTTTACTTTTCATGCAGAATCATGTTTACATCAAATGCACTGTTCTGAAAATAATCTGTTTTTTCCAGAGGTTATGTAGGTACTCTTTCTGGCAAACTCCCATTTTTGGCAGAAGCCGATGTGTCTTCATGAATCAAGAATTAGGGGGAAATGCAGTAATTTCACATGCAGCATTAACATATGCGGAATTATCTCTGATTTTTCTGAGGTCATGATCACCAGGTCAATTCTGGAGAAATGAGTCTCCAGAAAAGGCCAATAATTTGTGAATTACAGACAGAAATGGCTGTGGTAACACCAATTTTCCAGGTAATTTTCCATTCCATAGACAATATCTCTAAATTCATCAGTAATTTTGAATCCTGAATTTACCGATACTTGTGGTATCGATAATTTGTGTGAGGAAAGAAATGCATCAGGAATTATGGTATAGTTGGAATGAGGGCTTTAGACTGTAGAAGAGTCACTAAAGGTTTACAAAAGCTTCTTAAAGTATGAAACATTGACTCCTTAAGAGCCTCCTACTGGGTTGTAAGAATATCCTATACAGAAATATTACATGACATATATATTGTGCCTAATATCGTCCTATAGAGTGTAGATTTCCTATGAATAAATCCAAAAGAGTGATATTTTTATTGACCACGTTAGGAGACAGTAGATAGACGATATTCTGGCAACAGCATTCGGGTATCACACCTGGTACCCTGGTGTGAGACTGAAAGAAGCAGAATTTTTATTACAAGAAGTGTTTACATGCAGGCATATTTTCTGCTAACTGCAAGACTGTATGTATTTTATTTAAGCTATTTCACAGTGGGAAGTAAAACAAAGTAATTGCTAGTAAAATGGTGTTTCTGTTCTTCCATGGAGGACCAAACCAATAATAGCTGGTGAATAACAATTTGAATACGATCTCTTGAATGTGCATATTTTTCCTGCTTTACAGTTATATCTATTTTCAATAATCTTAAAGTCTGTAATATTTCTATAAACTCAGAATCCCTTTAGTCTCAATTGTGGTTAATTTGTGTTAGCTCAAGAGCTACAACTTTACTGTTGAACAAAGCTACCCAGGAGAATCCATAAGACTTTTGAGGCTCATCTTTCCAGTCAGAAGTTCTTGGCATCCCGGCCAGTATAGAACATATGCATTCTCTGGGATTTTCCCTCCATCCTTAGGATCTGCAAAACACCTGACAGTTTTAATGAAGCCCTGTTAGCATTTTTAGATTGATAATGCTCTATTACTTACCGGTAATCTTCATTACTCCGGGTCCCGTTGTCCTCGTCCCATTCATTAACCACGTGGAGATAATCATCTCCCGACAGAAAAAAAGACCAGAGGAAGGCTGGGACCTTAACCCTGCCCCTCCCACCGGGAGTACATAAGCAGTACTTACCCAGCATTCCCCCTGAACAATCAAGCCCACACAGGAAGGACGGCCGTCCGGGAGGGAGGGGCGTATGAATGGGACGAGGACAACGGGACCCGGAGTAATAAAGATTACTGGTAAGTAATAGAGCATTACCCCCAGGTCCCTTATGTCCTCGTCCCATTCATTAACCACGTGGAGAATACCAAAGCAGAAACCCGGCCTTCCAAACCCACAAGGACACCCAGGAAACCACACCAAAGGCAGCAACCCAAGGGAAGCAAAAAAAAAAGGGGGAACCACAGGAAGCAACCGGGCAGCAACCCAGAACAGGACATCAGGGACACAAACAAGGACCGGAAACACAGCCAAGGAAGACAGAAGGCCAGAGCCACAACAAGGCCAACAGGACACGGCCAAGGGACACAAGGCCGACAAACCCAGAACCACCAGGAAGGCACACAGGACCCTGCAGCCGCACCGACAGCGAGCAAACCCCAACCACACCGGAGAAAGCAAAAGAAAAGAAGCCAAGGCCGTCCAACAGGGAGCAGGTACAACCACCCAGACCAACCAGGAAGGAGGGAAGCACCGGACAGGCACCAGTCCCCACCCCCAAACAGAACGACCCGGCTACCAGAGAGACCAGAGGACAAAGCCCCCGAAACCTCGCAGAGGAGGCCCAGGCCCCAGGAAAGAGCAGCCAGCACCACCAGGGCCGCCAAAGGACAACCACCAAGCACCCAGCCCACAAGGAGGAGCCACAGCGAGAGCCCAGGAACCGGCCAAGAGCCAGACAGCAACCAAACAGAAAAGGACAGGGAAAGACCCAGAGACCAGAAAACCCACAAGGCCAAAAGCCCCCCAGAGAAGGAGGCCGCAACCCAAACCAGGGCCCGACACGAAACCCCAGAGCAGCAGGAGCAGAGGAGGCCAACTCCAAAGGCCACAGGCCAGAGACGCCCCCAGAAGACCAGGCAGACAGCTGACCAAGCAACAGAGAGGCCAGCAAAGACTGGAGACAAACAACCCGAAACGCACCAGCACACAAACACCAGGGCCGAGCATGCTGAAGGACAGGCAGGAGTGGCAGGGCGCACAGCACCCACGACTAGGAACCAACCAGGTCCGACCCCACCCAACGCCGGAGAGGAGACAAGAACAGGACCCGGCAGGGACGAAAGGCCGCAGGCCAAGAATCCCCCCACAACCAGGGCAGCAAACGCAAAAGGAACCAGGAAGCCAGGACAGAAGCCAAGCAACCCGCCAAAGCAGGAGGACCGCCCGGCCCAACCGCAGCCGGAAGAAGCCCATGCAAAGCACAGACGAGGCAAAGGGCAGGGCCCAGCCCACAACCGCCGGACCCCACAGGAGGCGGAAGAAAACAAACAGAAGCAACCGCCAAAGCGGAAACAGGAGGAAGCAGAGAAGCCAGAGGCCCAAGCAGCACCAGGCCCCGGACAACCAGCAGCAAGGAGGGCAGACCCCCACAGCGGCAAGACAAACACCACTGAACCGCACCCCCAACAGGAGAAGGGGGGTGCCAAACAACAGACACACACCGAGAGCAGAGCCCGTGGGAGCAAGGAAAGACACGAGCAGGCCAAGACACCGACACCAGAAAGGACCGGGGACGAAAGGCGAAACACACCCCAGAGCCGGCTGAGAAGTGACAGCACAGCCAGAGGCAACGCCGTACCAGCAGTAAGCAGGCAGCCCAAACAGGCCCGAACAAGGCCAGACGCAGCCCAGGGCAGAAAAAAACCACCGGGCCAACAGGGGGAAACCCGAAGCCCAGCAGCAGCCAAAGGAAACCCAGCAGGACCAGGCAGAAAACACGGATACCCAACCAGAGGCGAACCAAGCCCGGGAAGAGAACAGCCGGCAGCAGAGCCAGAAGGGGCAAACCAGGGCACGGCCGAAACCACCGGACCGCCACGCCAGGACACCCACAGAGTGCACAGGCAAGGACGCAGATCCGAAGAAGGCGACCAACAGGTGCCGAAAATCCCACAGGAGCAGGAAAGCCCAAGCGGCTCCCCACCCAGGCACCAGCCAGGCCCGACCCCAACCAACAACGGAGACCAGACAAGACCAGGCGCCCCCAGGGAGCAACCGCCCCCAGAGCCCAGGCGGACCCCCAACAGGGAGAACCACAGAGAAGGGCGGAAACCCAGCACCAACGACCAAGACACGGCACCAGCGAAAACAGCCAGGCGCAAACAGCAGCGGCATGAACCCAGGACAGGAAACCAAACCGGCGAACCGCCACAGGGAACGCACTCCTGGGGCGGATGGGAGAAAGAACAACGCCCAACCGCCCCCAGCCCAAGGCGCGCCACCACACCAGGGCAAGAGGACGAAACAGCCCGGGCGCCAGGCACACTGGGGCAGAAAAAAAAACAACCCAAAGCCAACAGCCAGGCCGCGGGAGGGTCCCACAACCAGCACCAGAGACACAACCATCGAAAGGAAGTGCACAGGACGGAAACGCAACCCGAAGGAAGCAGGGGGCCGAACACCAGCACCAGCCACCCCACAGGAGGAGACAGGCACCAGGCAGGAGCAGCCAGCAGGCAGAGGGCCCCAGAAGGAGCAATCAGCCACAGCCCTAGCAGCACCGCCGGCGGAACCAGGAGGGCTCGGCCAGGACCCACCGAAGCCAGCCAAAGGCCAAAGGCAAGGACATAAAACAGAGCAGAGCCTGCAAAGACAAGGCCAGAAGACCCTGCAGGACTACCCCGGAGAAGCAAGCGCAGCAGAAGCAGGGGAACACAAGGACAAATGCCAAGGAAACCACAGAAGCCAGGAATAGCGAGCAACAAAAGACAGCAGCACCCAGCACGGAGGAGGCCAGCAGCCGGAGACAGCAACAGCCAGCCACCATGAAGCAACCCAAAGGGAGAGGACAAGCCACCCACTCCGGAAGCCCCGGGACAAACACCGGTAGCCCCAAGCCACCAGAAGCCCCAAAACAGGAGCACCCACGGGTCACAGCAGGGGAAGCACACCATGACAGAGGCCGCGGAACGGAACCGCCCAGGGCACAGGACCAACTGCCAGGGCCAGCGTGAGGAGCAGGACACCAGCACACCGACCCCAAAACATACCTACGGACACACAAAAGGAGGCACGCAAAAGAGAATAGCAAAGCCGTAAAGGAGGCAGCAGGAGAGAAAGATGCAGCACAGCGCAAACTAACCCCAGAAACCCTGCGGGTAGCCCCACATCCCGGGACGGAGAGAACCAAGACAGCCACAAGCCGTGCCCCCATGAAGGAGGCCCAACCATAGAGCAAAGGGCGAAAAAAGCGAATGGAGCAAGCCACCGACACAACCCAGCCAGAGCCGGCACTGAAGACCCCGGAGCACAGCACGCCAGCAAAAATACAGCGCGAACAAGACCAGGAAGGCACCGGGAACAGAGCGCCACACAGAGCACCAGGCGCAACACCCAGAAACAGCAGAGAGGAACAAGGCACAGCCCACGGGAACCAGGAGAGGAAGCGAACAGCCAGACCAGAGGAATCCGCCCCGACTCCGAGACGCAAACCCAGAACCCTAGCCCCAGAGAGAGCAGCCGGCCGCATAGAGCGCCGCAGCCGCTGAGCTGCATCAGGGCAGAAAGCAGACGAAACCAGCACCTGAAGAGGAAGGGAAGCAACAAAAACCCCTCAGCCACCCCAGGCGAGGCACTAACAAACAACCACGGCAAGGCCACTGAACAACAGACGAGCACAGCAACCCAACACAATGGTACACAAACCACCAACCCCAGATGGAGGAAAGGACGAGGGGACCCACCAGGAACCAAACCTGTGACCAGGAAGCCGAATAGAGGCTCCCACAGTGGACACGCAACACCACCAAGCACACAAGGAGCGCCGCATGGCATGGAGGAAGGCAGGACCGGTGGCATCAAACAGCCGAGCACAGCCCCCATTCCACCCGCCCAGTAGCAGGAAGCGGAGGCGACCGCGAGGCGCTAACCCCGGCCACCCAGCACCAAGGCCGGCAGAGATGCCTCGAGCCCTCCCCTCCCCCCGCAAACAGCACAAACTGCAGGGAGAGAGCCGCGCAGCCTGCACAAAAACATGCGGGTACAGGTACGGCGGGGGAAAGCGGCACAGCTCCAGACCTCTGAGGTAGAGCAAGGCAGACATCACAAAATGTAAACCGCAACCCAGACAGCATTTCCACACAGCGGAGACCCACAGACCCCCCACGGCAGAGTCGGGTGCGCCGCAAGCGGGGAGAACAGAACAGCAAGTGAAGTCTCCAAATGTGTAAACTATAGGACCACAGTCCAGCATGTTCAGCCTGTCAGGTGATGATCGCAAAGGATATACCCTCCTGCCAACCGGGGACACTTGAACTGTAGGCAATCCAATAGACAACAAGCTGACACCTCGGAGCGGTGGCGGGACACAAACCCACGCCCCGGAGGAACTGTCGCACCAAATACACAGGACGCTGCCTCCGCGCCACAGCGTCTGCTCCCAGTCAGCAAAAAGAAAGAAACCGCTACGCGGCACTCACCCGGAGCTGGGGCCATCCAGGAACAAAGCCCCCACACCAGCAGCCAGCCAAGGGAAGTCCGGGAAGGCCAGAAGGCACTGCTTCCACCCGGCCAGGCCCCAGGAAGAAGTGCCCGTGACCCGGAAGCAACCGGGATGTCACACACCAGCCGCAAAGGGCCGGCCGGCAAGCAGGGCCCATTCCACGAACATCAACAGTCTCCCAGCAAGCCCGGCAGGCCAGGAGACAGTCAGGAAATCCCCCGCCCGCACAGCCAGGCAGCCGGGTGGGGGAAGGAGAGAAGAAATGCCACCCCAGCCCAGCAGGAGCAGCACCAGCATCCGACGTCCATTCTGTCAACAGACAGAAAAAAAGAACAGGGGTATGCTGGGTAAGTACTGCTTATGTACTCCCGGTTGGAGGGGCAGGGTTAAGGTCCCAGCATTCCTCTGGTCTTTTTTTCTGTCGGGAGATGATTATCTCCACGTGGTTAATGAATGGGACGAGGACATAAGGGACCTGGGGGTAATAGCCCTTTGTATATAGTTTAACCTATCTATGAGCAAGTGGTGTAAAATAACCCGTCATGTCAGTGCGCTGGTGTTTTATGAAGTGAAGCGCAAGTACACCATGAAAATGCTCAGTAGAACCAGTGCTTAATTTGAGCCGGTGGTTTCCACTGCTCGGCACTGGCACTTAATTGGCAGCACCAGTACTTATGACTGTCTGCCACATGGTGGGCTGCTTGTCTGATTTAGAGTAAGCACAACAACGGTTGTTTACAAATTCAATATACGTTAAAAATTACCGGTGCCCATGCTAATCTTATAGCTTTGGGGGCCTGAAATAGTCTGAATTGTCACACCTGTAGGGTGTGATGGTGAGTAGCTGGTTTGGTACTGTCATTTGTAGCGCTAGCAGGGGCAATGGGTGGTGAATGCTGCAGTGGACTCCTGACGGGGGCTCTGGCACTTCATTTTTTACAAATTAAGCACTGGGTAAAACAGTGCTTTAAATGGGCAGTTACTATCTGGCAGTGAGTATCTGCACTTCTTTAGTTCGAAAAGAAGAGTACATGTACTTCTCAGCCCTGATGCCATACATTAAATGGGAGAGAACCGACACTTTTCAGATGCAAAGAGGTACTCTGGATTGTGAGTGCCAGCACTTCTACATTGCCATGTAAAACGCTGCTATAGAATGCTCAGTAATGCTATTAGAACATGATCGTGTGGGCACCTCAAATTTAGAAACTTTCTCCTTGGCTTTAAATTGTAAGAACATCGAGAAAACTGTGTGCTGCTGCCTAATGCACTTTCTGACCAGGGTTAGTTGATAGGCAACGTGTTGCAACATTATTAAAGGTGCAGTAAAATTAGATATGGAGCAACAGCAAATAAAACAGTCACAGTGTAATCGGCTGGGGGTAAGGAGGCATTAAATCACATCATTAAGTGTTGTGAAAGCAGACGTTAACCAGCAGTTATTGATCTCCTGCTAAGCAAGCTGATTGGCACGCAGAGCCTTAGCATTCCACTGCTTGTTTCGACTAATGGTGACGCTGGTAAAACAGAGCGACGTCTCAAGGGAGAGGGCTAGTTTAGATTAAGAAGAGGCGGGATATTCTGAAACTGCGATGTCTGTGAAGTCTCACAGAGGACAATAAGGTGTTCCAAAGCATTGCAGATCTAAATTTGTGTTCTGCTCTGGTTGTAGAATTATTTATGGGGCAGAAAAAAAAACCTACAAATATGATTTTTGCAGTTGATCTACACATCCGAGTTTCAATGCATGCTGGGGCCATATCTTGGATCATGTGTGCTTTTATAATTTAAGGTGGCGAGTGTAAACTGAAACACAAACTAAACCGGAAGCGGGCTGCGTTCCCTCTGGATGACTGTGATGAGGTCTCGTTCCTTAAATCCCTCTACTGGAGTTGCTGAATAAGATTCCACGGCGGATTTGTAGCCTGGTATTGCAGTAATCTAGTCAGGGACGTATTGCTGCAACCACAACAAGTATTGACAAAGCCAATAAGTCTCACCTATGCAAGCGCTATTGGCTTTGTTAATATGTTTTAGCCGTGTTGTACACAAGACTGGTAGGTGTTCAGCATCGCTAAAAGTTAGTGGCATAAAGAAGAGTGCCATAGAGAGTTGTGGAGTGGCGTGGAGTGGTGTAGAGTAGAGTTGAGTAGTGTGAAGTGGACTGTCATGGAGTGGCGTAGAGTAGAGTGGCATAGTGTTGTGAAGTGTCCTGCAGGGAGTAGACTGCCATAGACTAGAAGGCCGTAGAGTGGAGTGGAGTGTCATAGAGTTCAGTGGTGTAGAATGGAGTAGAGCATCAGAGTGGTGTGCAGTGTCATGGAGTAAACTGGCATAGAGTATTTTGGAGCGGTGTAGAGCAGAGTGAAGTGTCTTAGAGGGTGTTGCGTAGAGTGGAGTATAGTGTTGTAGAGTAGAGTGGTGTAGAGCGGAGTAGATTGTTGTAGAGTGAAGTGGCATAGAGTGGAGTGACATAGAGTGGAGTAGTATAGTAGTGTTGTATGGCATAGAGTGGTGTAGAGTGGAGTAGTGTCTAGAGTGGAGTGAGAAAGAGTGTCAGAATGGAGTGGCATGGAGTGGAGTGGTATAGAATGGAGTACTAGAGTGACGTAGAGTGGAGTAGTGGAGTGGAGTAGAGTGGAGTAGTGTGACATAAAATAGAGTGAAATATTGCAAGGGTGTCTGTGGGGTTTAATAATACATGTCAGGGATGGGCGCACTGCCTGGCCTCCCTGTGTGGCAGGGAGGTTGAACACCTGCGGGTGTTGGATGCCAGGCCTAGCCCCAGGCAGTTAGACCAACCCAACACTGCACATGGCCTTGCATTGTGGGGGTGTTGGCTACACATGGGGGGTTGAACATAGGGCCTGAAGGTAAGTATGTAAGATAAGTGGATTTTGGTTTTTAACCCACATGTTCTTGCTTTCTATTTGCTGGCTTTATTTGTTTTAGGCTGTCCAGTTTGAGTTTGTCCCTTACCTTGCCCAAATCTTATTTACAGTATCCTTCTGAGGGCTCTCTTTCTGTAAACAGGCATTTAAATCTTGTTCTTATCTTGTTACATTTGCTGTGTGTTCAAAGAAAAAGGTCGAATATCAGGCTCCGTCTTCCATGGAGCTTGGTGTTTACTTTCCTTTCTCTAACTTCAAAGTGAGAGGTTTGTGTGACAATCATGCTGGCTACTGGGGGTAATTCTGACTTGTGGTGGAAACAAATATTTTAATATCATTAAAACAAGTCAATACACTAGGCGATTACATTTCCACACATTATCATATGTGTGCTGTATAAGTTTGTCAGTAAAACTGCATGTCTGTGCAAATGTAATGGTCATTTCAACTGAAGATGTTTTGTCTGTGATGGTGGTGTACTACCACACCATGCATACTCCACTTTACCCCACTCCACTCTACTCTGCACCACTCCATGCCACTGCACTCTACTCTGCAACACTCACACTATGCCGCTCCAGTCTACGCCTCACTACTCTGCATCACTCTATGCCGATGAACTCTACCCCAATCTACTTTACTATGCACCACTGCACTCTTCACCACTGCACTCTACACCACTCCACTGTACGCCACTACACTCTGCAAGCCTGAACTCTATGTCACTGCACTCTATGCCAATGCACTGTACTCTGTATCACTCCACTCTACGCCAGTGCGCTTTATGCCATCCACTCTATGCCACTCTAATCTACTCTGCACTACTCTACTCTACTCTGTACCAGTCTACTCTATGCCACTTCAATCTACTCCAACCACTGCACTCTATGCCAATGCACTCTACACCACTTTACTAAAAAACAATGGACTCTACACCACTGCACTTTATGCACATTGTACTGTATGCCACTGTACTCTACGCCATTCTCGGGCCATATTACATAAAGTGCCCTGGCTGCAATGGGCATTTGCACCCCCTTTGCGTGCCCCGGGGCACTTTGGTATTACAGAAGGGGCCGCAGATGCTAGTGTGGCCCCTTTTGTAATACTGAAAGCGCTGGCGCACATACAGCGCCAGCGCCTTCTCAAGAAGGTGTTACCTTATGTGCATGCGGGCATGGCCCCATTCAAATGAGGGAATCCCTTTGCCACTGTGTCTGTGTTGTATTATAGACGCAGGCGCAGATGCAAAGAAGCTGTCAAGGTGCACACTGACAATAGGTGGCGCACTGTCAGTGCACCCCCTGATAGCAGCCCTCTGGAGGGTGGTAAGCGGGTCCTATGGACCTCCCAGACCTCCCCTTGCAGGTAGGTGCAGTCACTCACTGCACCCACCTGCAAGGGGATCTCTAATCCTCTTTAAAAATGCAGGTGGGTTGACGCCTGCACAGTGAAACACAGAATGGCTGCTTCAAAGCTGCTTCATTTTTTTTTACTTGAATGTTCTTCCCCCAGGGCAGCGCAATTTCATGGCTGCCCTGGTGGCAGCACATTCTATGTAATAGGGTGCACTTTCCCTGTTTGCGCCTGCAGTACCTGTTTTAAGGTGCACCGGGCACAAACAGGGAAAGTGCGCCCTATACGTAATAGGGCCCCTGTTTTACTCTGCACCACTGTACTCTAAACCCCTGCTGTCTACATCACTTTAATCTGCACCACTCTACTCCACTGCAATCTACATCAATGCACTATATGCCAATGCACTCTACGCCACTCTACTATAAACCACTGCACTCTGCGACAGTCTACCCTGCAACACTGCACTCTCTTTCACTTAACTCTAAGCCACTCTACTCTATGCCACTGCACTTTACGTCACTGCAGTTTATCTGCATCACTCTTCTCTACACCACTCTATGCCAATGCACTCTATGCCACTACACTCTACACCACTCTACTCTGCACCACTCCACTCTACACCACTGCACTCTACACCAATCCACTCTAAACCACTCTAAACTACTCTGCACCACTGCACCCTGTGATACTGCACTCTATTGCACTCTACTCTATGTCACTGCACTCTACACCACTTCACTCTATTCTGAAACAATCTACTCTATGCCACTGCACTTTACGCCACTGTATTCCACTCTGCAATATTCCACTCTATACCCCTCCTCTCTACACCACTGCACTCTACACCACTGCACTCTACACCAATGCACTCTACACCACTTTTCTCAAAACCAATACACTCTACGCTACTGCACTGTACGCCATTGCACTCTATGCCACAGCATTCTAAGCTACTGCACTCTAAGTGACTAAACTCTAAGCCACTCTGCTCTAGTCTTTACTCTATGCCACTGCACTCTATACCACTGCACTCTAAGGCACTCTACTCTGCACTGTATGACACTCTACTCTGCAACACTACACTTTCCACCACTGAACGTTCCCCCCACTCTACTCTGCATGACTCTACTCTGTGCCAATGCACTCCATGCCCCTGCACACTATGCCTCTGCACCACTTTACTCAATGCCACTGCACTCTACACCACTGTAATCTACTGTGCACCAATGCACTCTATGCCACTGCACTCTATGCGACTTCACTCTACACCTCTGTTCTCTACTCTGCACCACTCTACTCTATGCCAACGCACTCTACTTTACTATGCACCATTGCGCTCCTTGCCACTGCACTCTATCCCACTCCAGTATAGGCCACTTCACTCTACTCTGCACCACTCCACTCTATGCCAGTGCACTCTATGTCACTACTCCATGCCACTCCACTCCACCCTACCCTACACCACTCCACTCCACTGCACTTTATCCTGCAGCACTCTATGCCACTCCACTCTACTCTGAAAAATCTACTCTACACCACTACACTCTTTGGCACTCTACTGTATGCTTCACCATTCTACTCCACTCTATTCTATGCCACTGCGCTCGATACCACTCTACTCTGAACCACTGCAATCTACACAATATACTGAACAACACTTTACTCAAAACCAATGCACTCTACACCACTGCACTCTACGTCAACAACTCTGGGTTAGTGTACTCTACGCCACTATACTCTGCAACACTTTACGCCACTGCACTCTATGCCACTGCATGCTATGCCACTCTACACCTTTGCGCTCTACGTCACTGCACTCTATGCCACTTTATTCTACTCTGCACCACTGTATGACACTGCTCTTTACAGCACTCTACTCTGCAACACTCTACCATATACTACTGCACTCTACACCAATGCACTCTACACTAGGGGTGGGCAGAATTTGCATAGTCGCGTTACGCAAAGTTCCGCGAAACGGTAAAAAATCTCTGCGAGCTATGCAGAATTTCGCGAGCACGCAGAATTGCTTGTTCCGCCCGTTCGCAATGCGTTTTTCCTGTTCGGGGACGCTGTTTGCGTGTTCGGGGGGAAATATCTCGCGAACTTGCCCATGCGGTCGCCAATTGGCGCAGCCATCTTGTTTCACTTGTCCCGCCCGCCCGCGATGCGTGTTTCCTGTTCGTGAACGCAGATGTCCGATGGCGCGTCCGAATGACGTGTTCGCGATCGCACACTCTCGTGGGATCGCACGGCCGGCTACCAAACTCGTCGGCGAACGCAAGGATCCCGGTAAGTCGCTCCCGCGCGCGCGAACACGCATTTTGAAAGCGCGAACAAGGAAAAAATTCCGCTACACCCCGGATCGCAGAATTTTCGGCAATTCCGCGTTCTCCACGGAACGCGGAATTGCCAAAATTCCGCAAATTCCGCGAGCGGAGCAGAATTTACCGCCCAGGCCTACTCTACACCACTGCACTTTAAGACACTCTACACTGCAAGACTTCACTCTCTGCCATTGAACTTTACCATACTCTGCACCACTGCACTCTACTCTGCAACACTACACTTTCCACCACTGAACGTTCCCCCCACTCTACTCTGCATGACTCTACTCTGTGCCAATGCACTCCATGCCCCTGCACACTATGCCTCTGCACCACTTTACTCAATGCCACTGCACTCTACACCACTGTAATCTACTGTGCACCAATGCACTCTATGCCACTGCACTCTATGCCACTTCACTCTACACCTCTGTACTCTACTCTGCACCACTCTACTTTATGCCAACGCACTCTACTTTACTATGCACCATTGCGCTCCTTGCCACTGCACTCTATCCCACTCCAGTCTAGGCCACTTCACTCTACTCTGCACCACTCCACTGTATGCCAGTGCACTCTATGTCACTACTCCATGCCACTCCACTCCACCCTACCCTACACCACTCCACTCCACTGCACTTTATCCTGCAGCACTCTATGCCACTCCACTCTACTCTGAAAAATCTACTCTACACCACTGGACTCTTTGGCACTCTACTGTATGCTTCACCATTCTACTCCACTCTATTCTATGCCACTGCGCTCGATACCACTCTACTCTGAACCACTGCAATCTACACAATGTACTGAACATCACTTTACTCAAAACCAATGCACTCTACACCACTGCACTCTACGCCAACAACTCTGGGTTAGTGTACTCTACGCCACTATACTCTGCTCTGTAACACTTTACGCCACTGCACTCTATGCCACTGCATGCTATGCCACTCTACACCATTGCGCTCTACGTCACTGCACTCTATGCCACTTTATTCTACTCTGCACCACTGTATGACACGGCTCTTTACAGCACTCTACTCTGCAACACTCTACCATATACTACTGCACTCTACACCAATGCACTCTACACTAGGGGTGGGCAGAATTTGCATAGTCGCGTTGCGCAAAGTTCCGCGAAACGGTAAAAAATGTTCACGAGCACGCAGAATTGCTTGTTCCGCCCGTTTGCGATGCGTTTTTCCTGTTCGGGGACGCTGTTTGCGTGCTCGGGGGGAAATATCTCGCGAACTTGCCCACGCGGTCGCCAATTGGCGCAGCCATCTTGTTTCACTTGTCCTGCCCGCCCGCGATGCGTGTTTCCTGTTCGTGAACGCAGATGTCCGATGGCGCGTCCGAATGACGTGTTCGCGATCGCACACTCTCGTGGGATCACGCGGCCAGCTACCAAACTCGTTGGCGAACGCAGGGATCCCGGTAAGTCGCTCCCGCGCGCGCGAACACGCATTTTGAAAGCGCGAACAAGGAACAAAATTCTGCTACGCCGCGGATCGCAGAATTTTTGGCAATTCCGCGTTCTCCACGGAACACGGAATTGCCAAAATTCTGCAAATTCCGCGAGCGGAGCAGAATTTACCGCCCAGGCCTACTCTACACCACTGCACTTTAAGACACTCTACACTGCAAGACTTCACTCTCTGCCATTGAACTTTACCATACTCTGCACCACTGCACTCTATGCCACTGCACTCTACTCTGCATCACTCATCTCTATGCCAATGCACTCTTTGCCACTACACTCTACGCCACTCTAATCTACTCTGCACCACTGCACTCCATGCCACTGCATTCTACGTGACTCTACGCCACTGCACTCGACACCACTCTACTCTACACTGCTGCACTCTATCCTACACCATTCCAATTTACCCTGCACCACTTCACCCTACTCTGAAACAATCTGCTCTATGCCATTGCACACTACACCAATCTACTCCACCGTGCGCCACTCCACCCTCCGCCAATCCACTCTACTCCATTGCACTCCACGTCACTGCAATCTATGCTGCACCACTCCACTCTATTCCACTGCCCTCCACTCTAAGCCACTGCACTCTCTGCCAATCTACTCTGTGCCACTGTACTTTACGCCACTTTACTCTATGCCACTCCACTCTACTCTACAACACTCTACTCCACTCTGCGCCACTACTCCCCTCTACGACGCTCAACACAACTCCCTCTACGCCACTCCACTCCACTAGCAAGTTTTTTTTTAACCGTCTGAGCCTGCTAAATGCTCACAGGAGCACATGGGGCTCGTGCTGGCTACTGTGGGACTCTGCAGGAGCAAAGGTCACATGCTGGCTCCTATGACAGTTCCACAGGGTTGCAAATTCCTCCCAAATATTCTTCTTTACTTTTGACCCCAGGGGGTTCCTCTGAGACCACCACAAAACGGCTGGGGGCGGCCCTATATACTTTCAATTTTTTTTTATTTCTATGACATGGGGACTGAGTCCCAGAGTCCAGCAATGGTGGCTGCAACATTTCTCTTCATGTTGGGGCCAGCCAGTCAGAGCTCCCACTGGAACAAGGCAGCCGTCAGGAAAAAAGTCCCCTCAGCCAATCGGATTCCTTTACTGTTTGTAGTTGTGTGCCTGCAGGACTCCTGTGGCAGTCCTACATTCCTAACTGTCCAGGTATTTATACATTTGATACTATAATTTCTCAAAAATTACTGAAATGAATTACACCAAATCACAAAAAACATGATTTCAGGGCAAAGAGCTAGCTTTTAGCCAAATTTGGTGTCATTCTGTTCAGCCATTTGGGCTCTAGCTCCGTTCAAAATTCCCTGTGAAGGGGGGGGCGCTAGAGGGCGCCAGGCAAGATGGCCGCACATTAGTGCTGCTCCGCCCGGCTGATCTCCTATCCGCCCAATATCGGCTGAATATCGCGGCATCCAAGTGCCCAAACTACTGCCCTGCATGGTGTGACACCCCCGCTGCTGTTGGGGGCTGTTAAAACTGCTGGTGGTTCTGTGTCACGAGCAATTCGGCGAGGTCTGCCCTGACTGCCGCGCAGCCAAGATGGCGGCCGCCGTTGTGGTGAGCTGAGATTGAGAGCCAACCGGTGCTCTGTGGGGGCGAGAGCGCGAAGTGCTACAGCAACTGAGCCTACAATCAGCGCTACCGGCGGATGCCGATTCCTACCTCCCTGTGTTGCTGTCTGGGGGGGCTCGAGCCTGGCCGGTAACTCCTGGACGGCTCCGCGCCCTTCTTCGGCTGTTGGCTGCCTGCGGTACTGGTGCGGAGGGCCTGAACATCGTGCGGAGCCTGGCGGATCCTGCAGAGCCCACCTGAGGCCCTTGTCTGCCGACGCGGAGGATCGTCTATGCCCGCTGCGGGCTGTGGTAAGTGGGGGGGCGGCTCTTGCCTTGGCCCACGGCTGCGGAGGTGGGTGCGGGCCAGGGCTCTGGGCCGCGGCCTGCCGACTGCGGTCTACGTGCGCGGCGCACTTGGGCCTGCCTGTCTTGGCTTCCTCCAGGTCTCTGGTTGGGCGGAGGGGAAAGGCCCCCTGGTGAATGCTGCGCGTCCCTCTGCCCTGACCTGTAGCTGCTGCCCGGGGACTTTTCAATTTGCGGATTTACCCCCGTATATTTGAAATCGCTGCTTGAACTGTGCCCGGGGCCTGTACCTCTGGCAGGGAGCCTAGTGCAGCTCGGCATTGCGCAGCTGGTGTGTGTAGGGATCGCCTAGCCACGATACTTCTCCCTGTGGTGGTGCGCTGGAGATAGCGGTCTCCGGCACGTTTCTACTGTGCCCCTGGAATAGAAAGCTCTCTACACTAAGTGCACGTTTGCGGCTTATAGGGAGGGCCGTCTACATTGTCACACCGCTCCCCTGAGGTGGCGTGCCCTGGATAGCGGAGACCAAACTACCTATCTGTGCCTCTGTGGAAAGGAGTTGTATGCCCTGTGGTGCATATTTGCGGCCTGTTGTGGGGGTTGACTATGCTGCCACACTACTTTACTGCATAATACTGACGCCTTGTTCTCGCTTCTTTGTACTGGTCTGGACGTGATAGCAGGGGCACACGGGCGGCATTATACGTAAGTGCGACAGGTGGAGTTTCCCTGCCAATAACTTACTGACTTGCAAGAATCCTACTCCTTGCCTGGTGTCTGGGAACTGTGCAACGGATGCTTTTGCGAGGAGTCGCCCTATGGTCGGAGTGCGTTTTGGATTGTAATTGCCAGTCTGCTATCTTTGTGCCCCTGGAGCATGGGACTGTATAGAATGCTTGAACATTAGTGGCCTGCTGGGAGGAATAACTCAAATGTAAGCCTGTAGTACTGCCTTACACAGTCGCCTCTCACACGTTCTACTGCACTTGCTTGGCTCTGACTGCTGGTGTATTTGGGAGGCCTATACCTCACGTGCTGTAGGGAGTGTTCACTGCTGTAGGTGCATTGCACTGCTCGCATCCTGCATCTAGCTTGTTGCTGGACCTAGCGTCCCAGGTGCCCTTGGGGGGTGCTGCCATACTGCCGAGACTGTTGTCTCCTACCTATATCCTTCATCTCCCACTATGGGGAAGCCGGACAAGTTACAACCCTGCCTCATGTTTGAGGTGCGAAAGTCAGGCAGGACCCAGCAAAAAGCGGCTTCGGACTCTGAGGCTGATTTACAGGGGGAGGGCCCACCCAATTTGGAATCTACGTTGCTGGCAATGCAAAAAAGCCTTCAGGCTATTGAGGGTAGTATGTCAACTATGAGTCACAGGCTGGACCATATGTCTTCGCAGCTGGAAAAGCAAAACGCAAGTATGGGGGAGGTGGAACAGAGGGTCTCTACTAAGGAGGATGGACTTAGTGAAGTTGCCAGCAAGACCCTCAATATGGAAAAGGTCTTGGCGCTCATTCAGGCCAAGAACGAAAGATTTAGAGGCCCGGTCCCGCAGAAATAACATTCGGATTACGGGCCTTCCCGAATCCACAAACACTGGTAGGATGGAGCACTTCTTTGAGAATCTACTTAAGGAAATATTTGGCTCCGAGCACTTTTCCTCCATGTTTATAGTTGAGCGCGCCCACCGTTCTTTGGCAGCGCATCCGATCCCAGGTGCTCCACCTCGCCCTATAATTGCTCGGCTTTTGAACTACCGGGACCGTGATGTCATCTTAAGGCTGGCCAGAGATAAGGGCAATATTTGTTATCAGGGGAACACACTGTCCTTTTTCCCGGACTTTACTGTCGGAGTCCAATCTGCGCGTCGTGAATTTGGCGCAGTAAAAAAATTCCTTCAGTCCGAAAACATCCCTTACGCCATGTTGTATCCCGCGCGCCTCCGTGTGGGACCAGAGGGGAACTTCAAGATTTTCTCGACCCCTAAGGCGGCGATGGAGCACGCGAAGCAACTGAAGAGGCGCCGACGCGAGGCCGCGACTGAGCATGAAGAGGAGGAACAATGATATTAAGAGTGGGTTGTTAATGTGTCTGCTCTGTGGGTCATCCTGCTGGTGGGATTCACCTTCTATGTTGTGACTCTACGTTCATTGCCTTCCACACGTATGGCAAGGGTGGGGAGTTTTACATAACATATTGGCTGGGTTGGATGCCTTACGTTTATGTATTTGTTTTTTGATTTTAGTTCAGGTACTAGACTACGCTGTGGGAGGACAGTAGCACTCTGACGCCCCCTGTATGGGAGATCCCAACACTATGCTCTTCTTCTGTGTTATTGTTGGGGTTTGTTTCATTGTGAGTAACCCTGGGCAAAGCACTACGCTACGCTCGCGTAGTTTGCGAAGTTTGCGCTACTTTGCACTACGCGAATTGCACGTAGCACAGTGCAAACACGCGTAGCGTAGTGCAGCGGTCATTTTTGCTTGCTCGCGGTCCTCAACGTCAAGTTGGCGACCGCGAGCAAGCAAAATGACATCCCAGCGATACTTTTTCCTCGTTCGCGATCAGCAACATCAAGTTGCCGATCGCGAGCGTGGAAAATAAACCTCCCGGCGAGATTCTCAACGCGGGGAGGTCAGGTTTCTCATTGCGCGTGGTCGCGTATGCTCGCGATCGCTCGCGATGAGAAACTACCAGTCCGCGTTGAGAAAGCTGCTGCTCGAGTAAAAATCTACTCGAGCGGCAGTAAAAGACAGCTCGCACTGTGAAAGATGCCGTTTTCAATGATTGCACAGTGCGGACAAGCATCCGGCACTGTGCAATCATCGCGAACAGCGCACTACGCAGTTCGCGTAGTGCTACGCGTAGCTCGCGAAGTGCACTTCGCGTATCGCTACTTCGCGAACTACGCCCAGGGTTAATTGTGAGCCAATGTCCATTACGGCGGGCTGGTTGCAGCTGTGGGGCCAATTTCAGGACAAATGCTTATATGGCACTCCTTCTTTAGATATACGCCCGTATTAGAGCACAGGACCCCGATGTCTGGGCGGCGACAAACTGTTTTAATGTTTCTGGTCCCATTTACGTGCTCCGCCCTGGGCTCATGATCTGTGGCACAGGACATTCCCCAGCGGGTGGTCGCAATGGAACTGGTTATTTCTGGGCAGATGGTTAGGATGCACCATATTTTTATGTATGTTCAGTAATTCTCAAGTAGGCACTTGCGGGCTGGGGTGGTGAACTGTATTTTTTGGTCTACTATCCCGCATATGAGACGTGCCCCGAGCTCACGCATGGAGCCCAATGCGCTGGATAAGTTGTGTTGACCCATATGTTTCTATATCCTGCACAATAATTGGACCTGATCAGCCACCTCCTACTTAGTGGGAGCCTAGTAGCTCTCTAGTGTTCCCCGTATGGGAGTATCCCACATGCAATATAAGTTTTGTTTAGGGTATGGGGAATTGTTTTCTCAGGGAGGGGATGGCTTTGGCAAGTTGGGGTCGCTGAAGTGGGTGGGAGGTCGGGGAATGCTTTGTCTACTCTGGGATGGCTTTGTCAAGTTGGGCATGTCGAAGTGGGTGGGGGGAAGGGGTGGAGGGTAGGTTGGAGGGTGTCGGCACTTGTGAACTGTACCATATATGAGCCTGGATGAAATGTTCTAAGGGTCGGATCTCGAATCGAAATATCTTGGCTGGATCACATGACACATGGGTAGTGAGTTCCGATTTGTGACCTGGAATGTGCGCGGCCTCAACAGTCCAAAGAAAATTCGTACTGTATTAGCGTTCCTGGATAGGTGGAATGTTCAGGTGGCCTTTTTACAGGAGCCGCATCTGACTCCGCTGTCTGAGAAGAATGTGGGCGCCCGATGGGCGGACGTTAGAATGACCTCCTCCTATTCATCCTATTCCCGGGGGGTGATGATTATTGTTAAGAGAGGCACACCCTTCCAGGTCCATGGCTCGGAGAGGGATGAGCAAGGTCGGCTGGCGATTGTGCATAGTACGCTTGGTGGCATGATTGTTCTCTTGGTGAACGTATATGGTCCGAATGTGGATGATTCCTCATTTTTTGCGGATGTCTGGCGTAGGATATCTGCCTTCCCCAGTGCTGAAATTATTTGGGGAGCGGATTTTAATACGTACCTGGACATCAACGAGGATAGGGAGGGAAGCGGGGCTCTGCGACATAGACAGTCCACTGATACTCTTGTGGGACTCCTGGATGCTGGGTATGTGCATGATGTCTGGCCCTTGAGGCACCCTGGGGTCAGAGAGAGCACTTTTATCTCTACCGTGCACGGTTCTTGGTCCCACCTGGACTATTGGCTGTTGTCTGAGGCGGCCTGCACGTGGGCTGTGGACGTTAAACATTTGGCTAAAACCCTTTCAGATCACTCTCCTGTTCTGCTTGCGCTGCAGGTCCCGGGTGGTGGGAAGCCCCCATTTGCGTGGAGATTGCAACCGTCCTCTTTGTCAGATCCGGTTTTTAAGCACATGGTTGGAGAAGCCATTCATATTTACTTCTGGGAAAATGCTGGTACTGTGTACAGCGCCGGGGTTCTCTGGGAGGCGTTTAAGGTGACTATTCGGGGGGTCTGTATCGGAGCACAGGCCGGGGTTCTCAAAGATCTGCACCGCAGAATTAGGAAGCTCGCGGAGGACATAGCTGCTCTGGAGCGTGACTATGCTAGTTGCCCCGCCGCTGAAAAATTGGCTGCAATCCGGTAGCTAGTGTCAGAACATAACGAGACAGTCGACCAGGAAATGAGACATAGATCACGAAGGTGCACTGCTCGCTATTACGGGGAGGGGGGTCGACCCAGCTGCTCGCTAGCGCAGAAATTGGCGGCGCCTCGCAGCCAGGCCTACATTACCAAGCTGGTGGACGAGGAGGGAGAGGCGCACTTCGGTAACACGGACATTAGTAGGGTGGTCTTAGATTTTTACTCTAAATTATATGGGGAACGCGATCAGCCGCCTATTTCTGAGATAATTGACTACCTAGACGATGTCGCATTGGGCTGGCTGTCCCTCAATCAACGGGAGTATCTCACAGTGCCGTTTGACGTAGAAGAAGTGAAGCAGGCAATCATGTCCCTCCCTACTTGCAAAGCGGCGGGCCTTGATGGTCTCCCTAGCGAGTTCTATAAGGCTTATGCTGATGATTTGGCTCTGCAGATGCTGGAGGCATTTGCTGAGGCGTATGAATCTAGCAAGCTGCCTCCCTCCTTTACGGAAGCGTTAATCGTAATGCTTTTGAAGCCTGATAAAGCGGCAAATACATGTGATTCCTATAGACCCCACTCTATTATTAATACAGATGCCAAAATTTTGGCAAAAATGATTGCCACCAGGCTCCAGCCCTTGGTCCCTAAATTGGTCCTGCCGGACCAGTCGGGCTTCGTGCCCTCCAGATCCACGGCACACAACCTCCGAACTATTTTTTCCACATTGCATTATTTCGATCGGATTTTCAAGCGGTGGCTGTGCTGTTCGATGCAGCGAAGGCGTTTGACTCCCTTCAGTGGGAGTACATGTTCACCGTCTTGCTGCGAATGGGCTTACCTCCATTCTTCTTACAATGGGTTCGCCTCCTATATGATACCGGTGGCGCGGATTCGTGTTAATGGCTGGGTCTCTGAGGCATTCCCCATCAAATGCGGTACGTGGCAGGGGTGCCCGCTGTCGCCAATGCTTTTCGCGCTGGCATTGGAACCATTGGCCTGTAAGCTGCGGCAGCGACACGCCCAGGCGGCGTTGCGGTTTTGTCAGCGACCCTTAATGGTGTCATTATATGCTGGCGATATGATGCTCTATGTGCGCGAGCCCGCCACATACTTGCCGGAATTACTGAGAGAGTATGTTGAGTTTGAGCGCTTTTCGGGTCTAGGCATCAACTGGGCTAAATCTACTGTGTTCCCACTAACGGCCGGTACCAAGGAGATTGAGATGGATTTTCCCTTGCAATGGTCAAATGACCCGGTGAAATACTTGGGCATTTGGCTTCATAGAGACCCTGAGGTAGTCATTTCTGCTACTTACGGCCGCGCCGTCGATAAGATTACGGACCAGGCTACACGCTGGACTAAGCTACCTCTCTCACTTGCGGATCGCATTGCGATCATAAAAATGACATTTTTACCCAAACTGCTGTATCTGTTTATAAGCATCCCTATCCAATTGAATGTTGCGCTATTTAACACGTTACAGTCGGTGCTGCTCGAGTTCGTTTGGGGGGGAGGGAAACCCCGGTGTAGCTGGAAGGTTCTGACGCTGCCATTCGAGCGAGGTGGATTTGAGGCCCCAGATTTACGTCTATATTACTTATGCGCTCAGGTGCAGTTTGCGCACTTCTGGTATTTTCCACAGAGGTTTCAACCACACACGGCTATTGAGGCGGACTCTGTCCTTCCGGTGCCCCTGGCTGCAGCTGCCCTGATGGGAGGGGGGGGGACCATGGGGGGAAATCAGCCCGGTTCATTGTACAGCATGGGTGTGGAGTGCACTCGCTAAGAGGGCGGGGATGGACTACCTATATGCCCCTAGACTGCCGATCGCGGCGCATCCTGATATATCGGCTGCACGGGAACAAACCACCTTGCAAGCGCTGGGTAAGGTAGGGATTACTCACCTTGGGGGTTTGTACAATCAGGGCCAGTTCCGGGCGCTTTCGGATTTTCAGAGTCGCCATGGCGCAGGCCTGATGCTGGGATTCACCTATGTGTGGGTGCGACAAGCAATCTGTGATATCTACCCAGAATTACCGGCTGAACCACGTACTCTGCAGGCACTGCAGGCGGTGCTAGCAGGGGAGGAGCGCGGGGGCCTGATCACAAAATTATACAATGCATCTCTTAGGGAGACTGAACTAGCGGAGTCCCCCTCATATACCAAATGGGCGGCGGTAGTGGGTACCTCCATGTGACTGGTTGAATGGAAATTTTGCTGTGTATTGACCGGACGACTAACGGCGAACTGTAATCACTGAATAATCCATTTCAAATATCTACATCAACTCTATTATACCCCGCTTCAGCTATGCCGTTTCGGACTAAGGGACAGTGCGCGCTGTGTGCGTTGTGGGCAGGATGACGCAGATTTCCTGCACTTGGCCTGGAACTGTGCAGGTATCGCCAATTTTTGGGCAAAGGTCACGCAAGTGCTCATGGATGTTGAGATAGAGCCTGTTGCATGTTTGCCTGCCGTATGTCTGCTGGGATGGGTACAAAAGATTAAACCATGTAACAGGAGACTCGTAGCCATTTCCACGTTGTTTGCTAAGCGAGCTGTAGCGCAGAGGTGGGGGGCTAAAGCCGTTCCAACAGTGAATCAGTGGATCCGGGACCTATTGTACTGTAGGGACCAATTGGACACTTATGCGGAGGAACTACCGAGGCCTCTCGCCCCAAGGATTTCTGGGCTCCCCTTACAGGGTATTTAATTGGAAAGCCAGACTTAGGCTGAGATACCATACGAAGTACTAGGCTGTATATGGGGAGCGAAGGGACTGTTAGAAAATATGCTGCATGTCACTCTGAAGGGCTACCCAAGATTTATTGAAATGCTATTCACAGTGCCGAGGAGGGGGCGGGGGGGTAGTGGATGGTGGGATTATTCATTGTGGGTTAAGTTCTGTAACTGCAAAACGGCTTGTATTGATATCCTGTGACGAAAAAACAACAGTGGAATGCTGAACCCCATGTTGGGGTGTCTTATGTTTTTACTGCCTACAAGCTGATCAATAAAGATAAATAAAAAAAAAATTAAAAAAAAATCCCTGTGAAAATTGCATTTTGGGAACCCGATTTCTGATGGATCACCTAAACATTCCACGAAGGTGCTGAGGTTGATGAGCTTTTTATTTGGAGAGTTTCGTCTAGATTTGTCAAGAGGTGCCAAATTTATTAGCAAAACTAAAAAAAGAGAAAAAATCTGTACAAAGTATGCCTACACTGTACAATCAAACAATGGGTAGTAGTGTTCCCTATGAGGGAAAAGAGCCGCACATCAAGAAAAGAAACTGAGTAACAAGTGACAGGTACAAGCGTGAATTGGTAATAAAGCTAAGTATAGCGGGGTGCTAGGATAGCTAGGGGCACCTACTACCAAAGGTACAGTTAGCACGTTACAAGTAGCATGCAATTGAACATAAGCAAGTAGCTAATACAGCACTCCCAAAAGTTGTATGAAAATCAAAAAAAAGTGTGTTGGACCTTTGTTCTTTGTAGCATGGAAAAGTAAGTCCTTATGATCACAAAGTGAGTATATCAAAATCCAATTTCTGTACAGAGATAAGAGGTAATCGACGACCACATTCCTGTTGTAAAGTTCTTTTTATTGGTGTTATAGAATTTCCAGCAAATACTGAAGCCAAGCCAACACGTGTTTCGTCCGTACAAATATGTATTCAGACTTTCTCAATGCCTACACTGTGATTGCATATATATATACTAGGGTACTATTTTTTAAAAATGTTATTTATTTTATAAAGTGTTATATAGCGCGAACAAGATCCCGAAGGATATCAGAGCTCTTTACAAAAGGATGGAAGGAAGGACATAAATGCAATAACGACATCAAGTAAGAAATAAAAAAAACAGGAATGAACGCATAATTACAAGACAATGAGTCAAGGAGAGTAATACAATAAACAGGTATAGAGCGGGCTACGAAGGGGGGCACACTATGCGGTAAAGAAGAGCAGCATCAAATGATGGTACAATGGTTGTAGGATCAATGATTTCGAGCAGGTGAACCTAGCCCAATTAAGGTAAGAATGTATTCATTAGGAATCTTTTAGCTTCCAGTTTGAAAGCAGTCGTTGAGGATATTCTGTGTACTTCGGGAGGAAGAGAGTTTCATATCTTTGGGGCAGCGCCGGAGAAGGCTCGGTGACAAGTTCTCTTTTTGCTAATGATGAGTGGTTTCAAGAGGAAAGTGTTAGCGCTTCTTGAGGCTCTACCACCACAGGATAATTCAAGCTTTTGCGCTAGGTACCTGGGAGTTTTGAAATGCAGGGCTTTGTGCGTCAGAACGGCAATCTTTAACTGAATTCGAGCTTCGTAGGGCAACCATTTAAGGGATTTTAGGACTGGGGATATGTGCTCATTTCGTTTGGTACCTGTAACCAGTCTAGCCGCAGCATTCAGTGATGCCCTTAGTGGAGCCAGGGTGTATTTGGGAAGGCCACAGAGCGTATTGCTGCCATAGTCTAGCCTCGGCAAGACAAGCGCTTGGACCACCTGCTTGAAATCAGATTGTGGAAGGAATGGTTTGATATTTCTAAGTGTCCTCATCAAGAGATTAGCTCCCTTACACACATTGCTGATGTGATTTTTCATATTCAGGTGCTTGTCCAGGGTGATTCCGAGAGATTTGGCTGAGTCTATGATGAGAGGGGTGCAGTTGAAAGCAGTGAGGTGATTCAGCCAAAGGTCTGGCTTGGGGATGTGGTTCGGAGGAGAGATGAGAAGGAATTCAGTTTTGGAGGTGTTGAGCAGGAGATGGTTCTCACTCAGTTAACCAATTTTGAGTAGACGTTAGGGTAGTGTTGAGGGAGATGATGTTATCCGGGGATGAGATTTTCAGATAAAGTTGCGTATTGTGCGCATACATATGGAAGAGAATGTTCGTGGAATTTAGTGAATTAGCTAGTGGTTCCAAGAAAAGGTTGAAGAGGATAGGAGAAAGGGCTGACCCTTGGGGGACACCCATGAGTACTGGAGAAGGCTGGGAGAGGGAGTGGTTTGCCTTGACTCTTTGTGTTCTGTGGCGGAGGAAGGACGAGAACCATTGTAGCACCCGACCCATGAATCCCATCCTGTTCTTCAGAATGGATAGGAGGTTGTCATGATTAACCGTGTCGAATGCGGAGGAAAGATCAAGGAGGATTAGGAGGCAGGAATCATTTTGGTCAAGCATTTTTAAAATGTCATCCATAACGTGAGTGAGAGCCGATTCCGTACTGTGCCCCTTTCGAAAGCCGGATTGATGCTGGTCTAGGAGTTAGAAGATCTCTATGTGAGCACAAAGTTGGGATTGTACGCATTTTTCTAGGAGTTTGGCTAGGGTGGGGATGTTGGAGATAGGGCGGAAGATATTGAGGTCAGCTTTATCTGCGTTACGTTTTTTTAGTATAGGTGACACCTGAGCTGCATTTAGGCAGTCTGGGATCTTGCCTTGTGATACAGAAGCATTTACAATCCTTGTCCAGCTGGGGATGAATGCATTCTTGATTTCTTTGAAGATGGCCGGGGGCAACGGGTCACTGAAGTGGTTAGATGGGTTGATATTCTGAAGAATCTTGTTGATGTCTTTTTCACTGAATGGGGTAAAGGTGCCCCATGATGCATTGTTCTTAGTGTTCAGGCTGATAGGTTTGCACTTTTCTAAGAGGTCAAGGGGTGGTGCGGACCCAGAGGATGGCAGGAGAGCCTTCTTGGAGGCGAGTTCAATGGTGATGAGTCTTGATTTCTCAGTGAAGAAAGCAGCAAGTTCGGCGCATGAGGGTGGACTGCCTCCAGAGTCAGAGTGGTTTGGACCTTCCACTGATTGCTGTTTGACCAATTCGAAAAGTTTCTTGGGGCGGTTAGCAGCTTGATCAAGTTGGTGTCTAAAGTAGTCAGCTTTAGCGCTCTTGATTTGTTTGTTGTAGAAGCTCCTAACATCTCTAAGGAGTTTTAGTTGGTCCAGGGAGGGTTTGGATTTCCAGGACCGTTCAACAGCCCTGAGATTGCGGCGTTCCATGTTTACATTGTCGTTGTACCACGGTTTGGATATTTTTGTTGAGGCATTTTTTTGTTGGAGTGGTGCAATGTCATCCATGATGTTGGAGATGGTCGAGTTGTAGGAGTCGGTGAGTAACTGAACCTCAACCAAGTCAGCTTGGGAGGAGAGGGCAGCTTTACAGTGGGCTGCTAGTTCATCTGAGTTTATTGATCTGAGGTCCCTTTTCCAGATCTATGATTTCGTTGGTTGACCCTTCCTCTTCGACACCTCTCTGTTAATATAAAAGAGGATGCAGTGGTGGTCGGACCAGTCGCAAGGGGTAATGGTATCCAAAGTGATGGTCTGTCCTTTCAAGATAATGAGGTCTAGAGTTTCTCCTTTATTATGAGTAGGTTGGTCACAGTGCTGAATCAGTACTATACCCGATCGTTGATGATTTCTTTGAATTCTGCCAACTAGCCACCCTGAGCGATTAAGAGTGAAGTACAAAGTGTTACTTGTTGGTGTTGAAAATATATTGATGAATAATGAAAATTAGAAATTACTTACAACATGATTTATATGAGTAGCTACTGAAGCCAAATTATGTAATCCCCCAAGAAACAAAGACAGAAAAATAATCATGGTTATACATTTACTGCACTGGGTTAATTTTCCCAATTTTGTTTAGTATTCATATATACATATGCTCAATAATTTTTATGATGTAATAACAGACTGATTAGAATGGTTGATCAGTGCATAAACTGCAATTGTAAGTCTTTTCGCTGTTTTGTTTATGGTCGCGTCATGTGTGACGTGCTGTTTTAAAATACATGAGAACGGACTGTGGTGTCCCAATGTTAGCTATTCTTTCTATGTTGCTAAGGTTTCCTGTTCCATTACAGAATGTACTCTCTTTAAGAATGTTGATGCTTGAATGTTGGTCAGTTGCAGCTTGGCTCTAGAGGATGGGGTCTCTATGGATGTACCTCTCAATAAAACTGCCTTTTGTCAAGCTAATTGCATGCCATAATCTTTATTAAGAAGTGCAGTTCACCTCATTTTGGCGACAAGGGAAAACTAACTTTAAGAGACCTCAACTCGACATTTTGAAGATTCCTACTACACTTACTTTACTTTGTCTTCAGCTCTTCAGCGTGTGAATACAGCTACATTCCTCTTCGGCATCTGATTCACAGGTACTATGCTGCCTCCTAGCGTATGCTTTTGCCTGCTTTAATTTGGGCACTTCATAATTTGCTGGCTTGGCTCTCGGACTGTTTTGATGCATAATTGATGCCCTCCTCATGATGCAAGTTATCCTGTGACAGTGTGAGGGTTGCGTGTGATCCCGCCTGACCCCGTTTCACTTCTCTTGGTCGGAAGAGTCCAGGGACACCGTTTGTGCCTGACTTTGCCTAACCTTACTTGCGTGCGCACGTCATTCCGTTTCGGCCATTTCGAGGTGCCTCACTTTGATTCTTGCCTGGTTCACTGCGACGTACACACGCAATTCGCGTCACCTACGTCGTGGCCATTTTGAAGAGGTGCCTGACTTTGTTTCTTGGCCTGGTTTCACCGTGACGTGCAGACGCAATATACGTCACTTATGTCGCGGCCATTTTGAGGCTATATCTTCTATACGCCTGACTTTGCCTGACACAGCCTCTTCCCTTCGCCGCAAGTGTGCACACCGGTCAACAGCGCTGCACTTCACCTCTAACCAACGCTGATCTGCACAGCTTGCGTGCAGGTTACATTCAGCTCCAAATTTCAATTCTAACCTACGCTGATCTGCACAGCTTGTGTGCAGGTTATACCATAGCGCTGATTTTCAACTTTAACCAACGCTGATCTGCACAGCTTGTGTGCAGGTTACATTTAGCACCGCACTTCAACACCAACCTACGCTGATCTGCACAGCTTGTGTGCAGGTTACATTACAGCGCTGATCTTCAATGTTAACCTACGCTAATCTGCACATCCAGTGTGCAAGTTGAATTTGACATTGTGTGCTAATCTGCACAACTGCGGTAAGTGAGACTTGCCCTACTCACTCATGCTGATCTGCACTGCTCTGTGTAGATTCAATTTTTCAACAGAACACGTTATTAACGCTGCACACTGAGAACCAACACACCTCAACTGCAAGTTAATTTCAACATTATACCACGTGCTGATCTGCACAGCTCTGTGGCAGATCGTTAGTCAAATAGGATATCCCTGTATAATACGCTGAGCTTAATACCTTATTACTTTACTCTTTCTCTTTTATTTTTATTTATTGTAAATCCAGTTATGCAGAACGTCACTCCTCCTCCATTTTTCTTATCTTCTCCTGGGGACCCTGTCATACCCTGGTTAAAATGTAAGAAAGTCTTCTCAAATTATGCCAGAGTTTGTGGCACGTCATTGAGCGCTGAGAGAAAATCTTCTTTGTTCTTACACTGCTTAGGCTCTGAGGGGCAAGAAGTGTTTGAACATCTCCCAGATCTCCCTGACAATGAATCTTCCGTGTTAAATGAGTATGAGATTTGTATAAGAAAGATGCACTTGCATTATCTTCCCAAAGTGAGCATGATTTTGGAGCGTTACCACTTTGGGAAGAGGATGCAAAGACATGAGGATTCTGTTGAACAGTATATCACAGCTTTACGTAAACTAGCGTCGACTTGCTCCTTTGCAGCGAGTTTAGATGAAAGGTTGAGGGATCAGTTGATGCGGGGTTGCACTTTAGATAAAGCAAAGGATAGTCTCTGGCAAAAGGATAATCCTTCTCCACAAGAGGTAATTACTATTTTATAAATGCACGAGCATTCTAAAGCTTGTGTTGAGGCTATTCACAAAGATGCTCATGTTGCTAAGAGTGAGAGTGAAACAGTCAAAGAAGTGAAGGTTGGATCCTCTGACAAGTCTCACAAACCTTTTTCTGATTCTACCTCTGGCACTGCCAAAACTACACACTCTTACATGAATCTTAAAACTTTTCAGGGAAAATGTTTCAGATGTGGGAATTCGGGCCACATGGCAAACTTTAAGGACTGTCCGGGATGGAAAGTTGTTTGTTTTCTTTGCAAGAAAAAAGGGCATTTCTCTAAGTGCTGCAGATCTGGCAAAGATCAGAAGAAGGTTAGAGAGGTTGACATTTATGATGAAACTCATCAGCAGGTAATAATTTGTCAAGTCAGGGATCGGGCTGTTAAGGGTTCCTTTGAACATGTTTTAATTAATGATAACTCTGTTAATATGCTGTTTGACTCTGGGGCTAAAATTACACTCATCCCAAAGGTTTTTTATGAGCACCTGCTCAAGCCTGATATCATACTGAGGGGTTATGGTGGTGAAGTCATTGAGTTATTGGGTTATTTTTGGGGCACCATTGATTTTAAAGGAAGGGTTGTTTCAGGGAAGATCTATGTCTCGATGAAGGAAGACTCTCTCATTAGCTGGTGTCACCAGCGGGATTTACATGTTTATTTGGATCCAAATGAATCTCCCTCTGTGTGTCTGAGAGAGTTACCTGTTGTTGAGACTGTGTCTGGTGGTGAGACTTGGGTTACGAAGTTTCCAAAGGTTTTCAGTAGTAACTTGGGTTGTCTCAAAAATTATGCGCATCTTGTAAAATTAAAATCTGATGCCACTCCTAAAGTAGCAAAAGTTAGGAATGTACCATTATTAGTTAAGAGCAGCATGAGAACGGAATTGGACAAGCTATTAAAGAATGAAGTTATTCAAGAAGTCGAAGCCACTGAATGGGTTTCTCCGGTGGTTATGGACCACAAAGCCAATGGGGAGGCCAAGATGTGTATTGACTTGAGGGAACTGAACAAGGCTGTTGTTGTGGATCATTACCCTCTACCCAATATTTCAGAGATGTTGTCTGCTCTGGATGGTGCCACACATTTCTCAACATTGGATCTCTCCTCGGCTTACCATCAAGTCAAACTTCATCCCTCCTGCCAAGAACTCACAGCTTTCATTACCCCGTTTGGAACTTTTAAATTTCTCAGGATGCCGTTTGGTTTAATCTCCGCAGCCTCTGTGTTTCAGATGGTGATGGAAAGTGTCCTGAAGGGCGTTGATGGTATCAAGATCTATCAGGATGACATTCTTGTTCATGGCGTGGACTTGGAGAAACATGATAAAAGGTTGACGGAAGTGTTATGTAAGCTGCAGGACTCTGGTCTGACTCTGAGACTGGACAAATGTAAATTTGATGTGATGGAGATAGAGTATTTGGGGCACTTGATATCAGGGTCAGGTATTAGACCGAAACCTTCCTTGGTAGACACTATTTCTCGTTTCAACTACCCGGAAAACAAAGAAGAATTGGTTAAATTCCTGAGCATGGCAGAGTTTTACAATAAATTTGTGCCTGGTTTTGCACAGCAGACTGAATGCATGAGAGGTCTGTTAAGGAAAGGATGTGAATTTGTGTGGACTCAAATATGTTGTGATGAGTTTGACTTAGTCAAGAAATGCTTGAATGAGGCTCCCAATTTAGCAAGTTTCGATCCTTCCAAAGATTCGTATATTATGACTGATGCAAGTTTTAAGGGGTTAGGTGCAGTCTTGTTACAAACTGGTCAAGATTCAGATAACACCATTTTGTTCATATCTAGACCTCTTAGGGGAGCTGAATGTAACTACTCAGTGGTCGAGAAGGAGGCATTGGGTGTCTACTGGGCAGTTCGCAAACTTAAGAAGTTTCTGTGCGGCAAATATTTTTCTGTTATCTCAGATCACAAACCTTTAAAAGAGGTGTTTGGGAAAAAGGGGGTAGACTGTGTCTCTCATAGAATAAGGAAATGGGTGGTTGCATTACAAGAATTTGAGTTTGATATCTCGTATTTACCAGGGTCCAGGAACATTTTGGCTGATTGTCTGTCTAGGCTTGGTGGTCGCTCGGATACACTAGATTGTTTCGATGCCTGTGATTATTTTGGTGGTGAAAATGTTGAAGAAGAATTGAATGTTTGTCTGGTTAGTGAAGGTATCCTAACCGAAGCTGAGTGGTTGGAGTGTCTTCTTGTTGATTCAATGTTGCAACAAGTGATGGCCAATATACGTGATGGATGGTGTGAGAAACGCAATTGTAGTGAGCAACTGAAAGGTTTTTGGTGTGTAAAGGATGAGTTGGCTGTGTTGAATGGTTTACTCTTGAGGGGAAGCAGGTTGGTGGTGCCCGAGAATCTGCGTGACAAATTAGTAGCAAATGCTCATGCAAGCCATATGGGCATCGCCAAGACCAAAGAGAGGATTAGGGAGGCCTACTGGTGGCCTGCCATGGACGTGCACATTGAAAGGATTGTACGTAACTGTCCTCAGTGTGCAGGTAGTGATAAAATACTCAAATGTAGAACTCAGCCCATGGTGATCAGAAAGCAAGTGAGTGGTCCCTGGGTGGACATTGCTGTTGACATCTTGGGTCCAGTGAAGTTGAGGACACAAGATCGATATGTTTTAGTCTGTGTCAACATGTTCTCCAGGTGGCCTGAAGTTAAAATTGTTAACTCTGTTGATTCTGGAGCAGTCATTCATTTTTTGGAGTATCTTTTAGAGGGAAGGGTTGCCAGCTTCCATTTTGTCAGACAATGGTGTCCAGTTCACTTCGCGTGTGGTGGAAGAGTTTTTGAGTGAGAAATGAATTAATCATAAGCGGGCTGCGCTGTACCATCCCGAGTGCAACGGTGTGGTAGAAAGGCTTGTGAAGGTGCTTAAGGAGGCTATGCAATTAGCAGCTACCTCTGGTGGTGACTGGGAGGAAGCAGTAAGGAAGAAGGTGCACGAGAACAGGTTCACCCCACATTCATATACTGGGGTTGCACCCTTTAGGTTGTTTAAAGGGAGAGCAGCAAATACTGAGGTGACTCCCTTATGGGTTACTTCCAGGAGAAAAGAGGCAGGAGGTGCTCTGGACTGTACTGAGGGGTGGAAAGAGAGGGAGTTGGAAAGGATGGAGAAGAGGAAAATGGGCTTCGATGTGAGGAAGGCTGTGAAGAAAACTGTGATCGAGGTTGGTGACTTGGTTAGGGTAAAATTACCCAAAAGAAGAATTGGTAAGTCAAAGTTTGGGCAGCCTATAAAGGTTATTAAACTCTTGGGCGATGCTGTCAAAACTCAGGATCATAGGGTTTGGAACCTTAACAGGATTGTTAAGTGTCTTCGTCAAGGTTTGGGTGAAGATGTTCCTCCTGCTTCACAAGTGCAGGAAAGAAAGTCCACTAGAGTGAAGAGGGTACCTCTTCGCTTTCAGGATTATGTTTCTTAATCATCTCATCTTCATTTTTATGTTATATTTTCTTTTCCTGTTCTTATGGTTTTGTAAGGGGGGAGGTGATGTGGTGTTCCAATGTTAGCCATTCTTTCTATGTTGCTAAGGTTTCCTGTTCCATTACAGAATGTACTCTCTTTAAGAATGTTGATGCTTGAATGTTGGTCAGTTGCAGCTTGGCTCTAGAGGATGGGGTCTCTATGGATGTACCTCTCAATAAAACTGCCTTTTGTCAAGCTAATTGCATGCCATAATCTTTATTAAGAAGTGCAGTTCACCTCACGGACCTATGGTCATATGACCAAGATGCATTGTGAGGTCGAAATGCGTTGTTGTTCTGCCAAGAGAGTTAAGCTTTACTGCAGCTTGACTGCATCTGGAGCAGCTCGTTATTCCCACTGTGAACGGGGTGATAATAGTTTTATTGTATACATAGATATATGTTACCCAAAGGCAGTAGGATAGTGAGGTAAAATATATATGTGTGTGTATTACCCAGTGGCAATCAGGGGAGCTAGCGGGGCTATGGGGGGACCTCATAAATTACAATGGTGTAGGTTGCCCAACGTGGGCACCCAGTAAATACAAAACAAATGCCGAATCCTGCAAGGCCCAATTAAATGGGGCTGCTTGCAGGGAGCTGGCGAGGCTGCAGGGGCCCTGGGGCTCTCCCCACAGCCCCTAAAAAGAATCATGGCCTGGTTGCCCCAGGTGGGCACTGGGGCACCCCATAAATTAAAAACAAATGCCAGATCATGCGCGGTGCCATAGGGCCGCTTGCAGGGAGGCAGCAGGGCCGGGGGAGGGGGCCTGGGGCTCCTCCCATGGCCCCGTATACAAAACCAAAAATAGTTGATGTCCTGGGTGGACCGGGACACCCAGAAAAAAAAACGTGAATAACAAATGAGTGGCCACAGCCGCTCATTTATTATTCACTAGTCTTTCAAGGAGCACCCCATAATGCCCAGGGAGGGCTATTTACATATATTTTCTTTATGTTGATGTCCCTAGAAGGGGCAGGGGCATCACCCAAATATTTTCTAATGTTGCATGGGGCTGCAGGAAGTTCTGCAGCAACCCAGCATCAATAGAAAAAAACCGAATTCTGATAGGTCATTGAAACCATATTTTGAAAAAGCATTTCCGAGGCTGGACCTTTTGCTCTACAGCTGGGACTGCATTGCTACATAGGGGCTGGTTGTATGGTTGCATTTTAAGCAAATTGAAGATGTATCACATAAAATACAAAACCTTTTGTGAAAATTGCATTTGCATTTTTTGGGGTGTAACATGTTAAAAGGTAAACTCAGAGATATGTTTGTTTCATTTTTTGCTCTTAAATAAAAAATAATATATCTCTGACTTCTTATTTGAACATTTTCACCTCCAAAGTGTAATAATAATAATGATGCAAAATGAAAGCCACAGACATGTAGTTTAATACAACTTTATTATATTTTTTAAGTAATCAGTCATAATAAACATTGCATTGCGTGCATTCTTAAAAAATATTTGATTATACTTTTGGGAATTTTTGGAGAAAGGTGATAGTTTTGCTTTATATATTAGGTGTTGGATGCTTAGGGAGTGGGGGTTGGCCGTGCAGCAACCCCCCCCCCCACCACGCATGGCCAAAGGCCGTGCACAGCGTAGGGCTGGCTGCCATTGTGGGGGATGGGTTGGCTTTACATATGGTAATAAAATATTGTTTTATGCTAAAGAAAACCTAGCAGTTCAATGAAAAAAACAAAGGGTTAAAGTAACATTATAGTTAGATGAAATGTTCAATAACAATTTAACATTTTAAACTCTAAAAACCATAGAAATTCACCAGCTATAGTTATGGTTTTCTCAAGTAACTATAATTCGTGCCCTAAGGTAACTAACTCGTTCCCACTCTATACACTGCTAATTACCCCACATTTAACATCCCTCATGACATCTTCTATGATATCATTGACAATATCACAGCAAAATTTGCAATGAAATGATTGTTGATAAAAGTGTGCATATATATGTATATTATGTTATAGTTAGGACCTAGTTTCCATGGGAAAAGAATATTTTGACTTGCATATAACTTCGGCTTCGTTTGACCAATCTTCATGAAGTTTTCCCCAAAAAAGTATCAAAGTAGGTTCTGTGTGTCATGGCAAGTTTGGGGGTGATCCGTCCAGTGAGGTCTGAGAAATAGGGTGGCAAATAAGGGTGCGTTTGTAATGTTATTTTCCATAGGAACGTGTTGTCAAACCTACAGCCCGAAGTGCTGGACGGAATTACACCAAATTTGGAAGAAAGGTAGATGTTGTTACACAGATTTTGCTTTTTGTTATTTGGTGTAAATCCATTCAGTAGCTTTTAAGAAATGTAAGTTGAAAATGATAGTGATATCTCTGTTTGCGAAGCCTTTGTGAAAAAAGACAAGCTCATGCAAGGAAATGCACCTCTCTGATTGGCTGCCAACACTTCAACCAGGTAGTGTTGGCAGTCATTTTGGGACTCGGCTTGAAGCCAAGTCCCTCAAAACGTGAAAATAAAGAAAAGGGGGCAGGCTAGGAATACCCTGACCCTCAAGCCATGGTATTGGGGTCCCCTTGGGGTCCCGCCACAGCATAAAAGGATTTAAAAAACAATTGCTCAAAATCACGATATTCGTTTATTTGTGGCTAATCTTTTTTTTTAAAAAGATTGCGGTTTCTTTTAAGTAACCCCCAGGAGGGCCAGGTCCTGTGGGCATATAATAAATATAGGAGGGGTCACATGGGCCCCCCCTCCTAGGGCTTATCAAAGCTCCGGGGACCACCACCTCACAGGGGCAGTAAAATTAATATATGCAGTGAGCATCGTGGTTCTCCCTCTGCCCCGGGGACCCTCACCTCCCCGTTGTAAAAGTGTAATCTAAAATAATGCAGAAAAGGTCCTATGGCCTCCCCCATGGCACCGGGGACTGCCACCTCCCTGGGGCACATCCATTAATTTTTTTTTTTGACACAATGCGGGAGATACCCTATGGCCACCCCCGCAGTCCCGAGGACTGCCTCCTCCCCGGGGCTCAATTAAATACTTCACAAAGGAGGGGGGCCATGCGGCCCCTCTCGTGGAGCCCTATATGGCCTTGAGGACCGCCATCCCCCAGGGCCGGCTCCAACAATGTCCCTTGGTGACCACCACCGGTACATTGCAGTTTGCTACGGCTTGGCAGGAGCACCACTACCGCCAAGACATAGCAAACAACTGCTCTGCTTTCAGAAAGCGAGAGCAAAAATGCTCTCACTTGCTGAAAGCAGAGCCAAAACAGATGTTGCTTTGGAACACAGGGAGCTGCTTAAGGGGTAGTTAGGCCCTAAGGACCCGCAATAGCCAAGGGGACTTCATCCACCTACTAGTAGTGTGCCAGGAGGCATGTTTGCAGAGTGGCGGAGAAAGGGGGCATGGCCTCCTACCAGGTCTTAGCAGTCCTGCTGTGTGGGACCTACTGGAAGTAACAGGAGGGGTAGTTGGCCCTCAAGGACATCCTGGGGGCCAACTACCCCTCTTGTTACGTCCAGTAAATTCCATACAGTGGGATTGCTAAGAGGTCTTTGGAGTCCACGCCCCATTTCTCCATCACTCGGCAAACACGGCTGCTAGCGCACTACTAGTTGGGGGATGAAGTCCACTTTACTCCTGAGGGACCTTGGGGGCCAAGAAACCCTCCTGTTACCTCCTGTAAGTCCTACACAGTGGAATTCCTGAGAGCTGTCGGAGGCCCTTTCTCCACCACTTTGCAAACGTGAACTCTACTTTAAAAAACATAGAAATTCACTGACAAGACCAAAGATTACAGGGATGTTATAGTTAGGAATTAGCATTTAAGAAACCTTAGAAATTCACTGAAAAAAACAAAGGTTACATGAATGTTATAGTTAGGAAATAGAATTAAAAACCTTAGAAATTCACTGAAAAAAACAAAGGTTACAGGGACGTTATAGTTAGGCTGACATTTTACTCATACAAAACAGGTGAAATTCAGCAGTTATAGTTAGCTGAGCTAACTATAACTTGCGCTCCCGCAATACACTGCTTATGACCTCACATATTACATCGCTCATGACATGGTCAGTGACATCACTGATTACATCATCCAGGGACTGTGAGTGTTTTTAAAAAGTTTATGAGACTTAAATATATATAACAAGGTGTATTGGTGAATCAGTGGGTGTATGAGTGCCTGTTTGGATAATTCAGTGGGTGTGTGACTGACTGTATAAGTGAGTGATTAGGTGTAACTACTCAATTTCACCAGTTTTGTGTGAGTGAAATGTCAGCCTAACTATAACGTCCCTGTAACCTTTGCTTTTTTCACTGAATTTCTAAAGTTTTTTTAATTCTATTTCCTAACTAAAACATCACTGTAACCTTTGTTTTTTTCAGTGAAAAAAAAATATATATACATATATATATATATATGAAAGTCCTTTGCAAGGCAGCTCACTGAAGAAATCCGGCGGGACTACAATTACCAACAGGCCACAGTGGTGGCCACGCCCACTGAAGCGGGGTTCTGAAGATTTATAGATGCCGCCAAAATTGCTGAGCAATTGACTTTCTGCCCATAGCCCCAGAAGAAGTGTTTGATCACGAAACGCGTCGGGCTGGACTGGTGACCGTGTGAGCTGGTGTGACTGTTCCCGCATTGCTTCCTACAATAAAACAAATCTGGCAAATACTGACCTGTTGTGGGCTCACCTCTATAGCAGGCACCTTGTGTTTTGGATTTTTGGCGGCCCCGTCTGAGTCGCGGAGGAGAGCCCCGCTGCTGTTTTCAGAGGCCCAGCAGGCTCGTCAACCGGCGAGTCTGCATTTGGAACAGGTGCCGTTTCTTGAGGAATATAAGCAGTGACGAGGCAACGGAACCTGGCCTCACAATCCACTTGGATGTTGTACTGTTTTAATTGAAAGTCCTTTGCAAGGCAGCTCACTGAAGAAATCCGGCGGGACTACAATTACCAACAGGCCACAGTGGTGGCCACGCCCACTGAGGCGGGGTTCTGAAGATTTATAGATGCCGCCAAAATTGCCGAGCAATTGACTTTCTACCCACAGCCCCAGAAGAAGTGTTTGATCACGAAACGCGTCGGGCTGGACTGGTGACCGTGTGAGCTGGTGTGACTGTTCCCGCATTGCTTCCTACAATAAAACAAATCTGGCAAATACTGACCTGTTGTGGGCTCACCTCTATAGCAGGCACCTTGTGTTTTGTATATATATATATATATATATATATATATATATATATATATATATATATATATATATATATATATATATCACTGCTCCATAGTACAAAGTATCTATATATATATATATTTCGGTCTCCCTAAGACCTTGATCACCTGTGATCAAGGTCTTAGCTAGGCCAAAACGCGTAGGGATCCGTTGGTCTCTGTAAAATGAAATAAAGGAAACTATTCACCTTACTCTTGAGTGCGATCCGACTTCTTTTAGAAGGTTTGTGGTTGATGTGAATACGGCGTGGCTCTGCCGTGAAGCGGACTCGCATAGCAATAGAAGCGCCATTGTTACCCAGCGAAAAAAAGGAGCCGCTTTGTGCTGAATATATATATATATAGTTAAAGATCTAGCCACTCCGGTTCAGTAGTTTCTTGAGACAGATGATGTCATGTCATCAGTGATGTCACTGACCATGTCATGAGTCATGTAATATGTGAGGTCATAATCACTGCATTGTGGTAGCATAAGTTATAGTTAGCTCTGGTAACTATAACTGCTGAATTTCTATGGTTTTGTACGAGTGAAATCTGAGCGTAACTATAACTATAACTGCCCTGTAACCTTTGGGGTTTTTTTCAGTGAATTTCTACGTTTTTTTAAATTCTATTTCCTAACTATAATATCCCTGTTACTTTTGTTTTTTTAAGTGAACTTGTAAGGTTTTTAAAGTTTTATTTCCTAACTGTGACCAGTAACCATTGACACTGAGTGTGTGAGTGAATGAATGAGTGTCTCAGTGGGTGTATGAGTGTCTAAGTAGGCTTATAAGTGGGTGTGAGAGAGTATGAGTGGGGCTCTAAGTGGGCATATGAGTGTCTGAGTGGGTCTATGAGTGGGTGTGTGAGTCTCTAATAGGGGTGGGTGGTAAGCTCTGCTCCACCAGCTAAGTCTGCGGAGTTTTGCCACTCCACACTCCGTTTGCAATGCGGAGTTCAGCAAAAACTCCTCCAACCTCCGGCAGAGCGGAGTTTACTGCGCACTCACCCCTAGACTTCATCCCCCAAGAGTAGTTTGCCAGGAGGCTTGTTTGCAGAGTGTTTGAGAAAAGGGACGAGGTCTGAACAATCCGGCTGCGAGGGACTTACTTGTGGCAACAATAGGGGTTCTTGGCCCTCAACAACCTTCAGCAGTCAAGGGGACTTCATCCCCCAACCAATGTGGGACTCGGCTGAAGCTGAAACCCAAGATGGTTCCTGGTTTGAAGTATTGGCAGCCAATCAGATTTCAGCACTGGGACTGTCGTACCCTCGGGGATTCACATCCCAATGCATTCAAATGTGAATTTCTTTTTATAACTCCACAACTACTGAACAGATTTATATCAAATCAGAAAAAGGCACTTCTCTGGACTAACAGCTAGCTTTCTGCCAAATTTGGTGTAATTCCGTTCAGCGGTTTGAGTTGTAGCTGTGTCTAAAACCACTATGTGAAAGTGCATGAGGAAAGGATGTTTTGAGACCTCCCTTTTTCTCAGCCCACACTTGATGGTTCCCCCGAAAACTTTCAAGACAGCAGCTGAAGTGAGTGGCAAAATAGCCTTGGAAATCACGTGAGGATGCATTAAACGGCGTCAAAGTTATTGGCGAAACAAAAAGTGCTTTAATTGTAACTATAACTCCCTACTGGCGACCGCCATTAAAAAAAAAAAATATATATATATATATATATTATTTTTTTTTATATATATATATATATATAGAGAGAGAGAGAGACGGAGAGAGAGAAATTGTTGGATGCTGTATTTTGGTAATATCATCAAAGATGTAATTTGAGATGCCATCTGTGATGTCTGCAATGATGTCATTTAACATGTCATGAGTGATGTAATATGTGAGGTCATAAGCATAGCATGGTGGGAACACAAGTTATAGTTAGCTCAATAAGATGTAACTGGTGAATACCAGTGGTGTTCTACTTTTTAATCATTAGTTTTTGTATTACTTCAGCACCTAACTACAATGTCACTTTCATCTTTTATTTGTTTTCAGTGAATATCTAGTTTTTTTAATGTAAACTAAAATCTTATTGCCATTACCAATTATAATGTCATTTTAACATTTGCATTTTCAGTGATTTTCTAGTTTTTTTTAATGTAAAGTAACATCTTATTTCTATACCTAACTAAAACTTTACTTTAACGTTTGTTTTTTTCAGTGAATTTTGGGGATTTGTGATCATATTCACCAAACTCCCCCTTTATACACAGTCATGTGCACCAGTGGGTTGGTTGTAGGGCCTGACCTCTGGCCTGGCCTGGTCCTGCGCCTAACCCACTACAGACGGTCAACCCCCCTGCTAACGGGCAACCTTCTGCTGTGCATCTTCTTTGGCCGTGCACAGCATGGGGCTAGTCACAGGGCCCAGTCTGTACCAAGGCTCTGTGACCCTCCTCCCGTGGGTAGAAAACCCCATGCAGGCAGCCAGCACCCCACCACCACCAGCTTTCAGTGTTGCTTGGTGGGGTTGACCACAGTTTCTGGCCTCCAGACTGGCCTTGCACCCAACAAATCACATCCAGCCAATCCCTGCCGTGCATGGCCTTTGGCCATGCCCAGCATGGGGTTGGCAACAGGGCTTATTGCAAGGCCCTGCATCCAGCCCCCACTGGGCAGCCAACCCCCCATGAGTGGCCAACCGGCCACATTCAGCCTCTGCAGAAATGTCAGAGTGTTAGGGTACCCCTACTCTGCCGCTTTACATGTTTCTTTACTTGAAGTTCAGGATACAGGGACTGAGTCCTCATGTCCAGTAATAACATTTTCCTTCATGTTGCGGCAAGCCAATCAGATTGCTCAGTACCATGAGACTGCCAGCGTTCCTGCAGGAGTAAATTGTCCAATGGGATAAAATCTTCTTTGATAAATCAGATCACTCTATTTTGTAAATATATGGTACCTGGGGGAATCCTGTGGGACCAGCTGTCCCAGGTATACCTATTTTTTTTAATAAATACACAAAAGAGAAGGGGTGAGGGTAACGGACTCCTCTACTCCGGACCCCCAGACTATACTGTATACACACCAAAAGGATGTCCTGAGGAAGGCCGGCGTGACCCTTATTGATGGGCACAACCACACGGCCGAAACATGTCGACACTATGGCAGTAAGGAGGGGTGTAAGGAGCACATTATATCTCCCAATCACCACCATCCTTCACTTCTTTTAACCCTGGCCGGAGGGTCTAGGAATAAATTTTGATATTTTCGACACCTCCGAGCTAGTTTTAATCCACACTGCACTTTCACTTCCGGTGTTCCAGTCACTTGTTGAAACTATTTGTTTCTGTTCTTTACGTGTTTTGTTTGTCTTCCCCCTCCCTTTGTTCCACCCCTAGCGTGGGATACGCAGGGGTGTATAGTAGCAGCCCTATGATGAAGCATGTCACACTACGGTGTGAGTGAGGGCAGTATTTAGACACATGTCACATGCCACCACCACTGACAGAGATAATTTTACCACTTCCTACTCCTTTTGGTGTGTATACCTATTTTTTTAACACGATAATGACTACCCTGAGCACCCCTTTATAATCAAATTACTTGAAAATAGCAGAACATATTTTCACAAAATATTGAAAAGCACGCTCTTTGAGTAAAGTAAAAACTTTCTGCAAAATTTGGTGTAATTCCGTTCTCCCATTTTATCTGTATCGCTTCACAAAATTTCTTTTTGACCTAACATAACAAAACAAGGATTGGAAATGCTTTTCTAACACACAAAATGGATTTCATACATGCTAAAAATCAATTTTCAGGTCGTAAATACAGTTATTTTGCAAATTGCAGAGTTTAATATTGCAAAGTGGCTTTGCACATCAAGGTGCATCTGGTGGCCTGCCACACTAAAAGCCAGTTTCCGACTATCCCAAGCAGGGAGGAAGACTGCTTATTTTGAGCATACTGTATTGCACATAAACTGCGCTTATGCATACGGCTTCCCATGTTAACCGCCCTGACCACCTCCCTTAGAGATTCCTGCTCAGGCTAATTACAGTCAGGACCTAATCAACGTTCTTGACATGGGCTGACTCAATCAGTCCTTACTTTCAAGTGTTTGGACATGTTTAGGGGAGGCCTGACTTCCTGTCATGATCTTCAATGCCCCCTAGAGTTAAAATGGGATTGGTTCAATTAGAGATGTATCCTATTGCACTGATATCTTCAAGCCAAACCAAACCTTGCTAAAGAATATCTAAAGGAACGAGAACTGCCAAGAATGATATTTTGATGGTAAAAGGATGGCCTTGAAAGAGTGTCTCTTTACGGATAAAGTGAAGGCGTCACCATGCAGTTCTCGTAAAATATCTGCTGAATAGTTCTATACAATATACTAAACCACTGAGTCGGAATTTATTGGGTGCAATAAGTACCATGCAATTACATAGGGGCATATTTACAAGCCCCTTGCGCCACTTTTGCGCCGCCGTTGCGTCACGCATGCGCCGCGTTGCGCTATATTTACAACGTGACGCATCTAGTAGTAAACCCCTGCGCCACATGAAACCTGCGTCAGGTTTCATGTGGGCGTACCGGCGCAGGGGGGGGCGTTCCGGTGCAGGAACGCCTCGGAAAAGTGACGCAGTGACATCTAGAAGATTTCACGCAGTCACTTTTCCGACGCTGGTGCGTCAAATCCTTACGCCTGCTTCAAGCAGGCGTAAGGATTGACGCACCATGTTAGGGATAGGGAAGGTTGGAACAGTGCTGGAGTTGCGTCGCGCTTGCGACACAACTTCAGCACTGCGCCAACTTTCCGCCGGCAGATGCGTTACGCATCTGCTTATCCTTGCGCCATGATGCGCCGTATTGTAAATGCGGCGCATCGGACGTGGCGCAAGGGTAAACTTGCGTGACACATTTTCCCTGGCGCATCCCTGCTGATATGCAGGGATGCGCCAGGGAACGTAAATATGCCCCATAGTGTTTAAGAATAACTTGCGGATGTTGGTGCTTACCGCACCGAAATCTACAACTTCTTGTAAATACCAAGCTTTTTTCCCCACATAAATATCAGCAGGTTTGACTTACAGATGTTGATCACAAAACTCATAATTGCGATATGTGTATTTACTGGACAGTTACCAGACTTACTGAAATTAACCAGGCCACTCATCTCATAATGAAGCCCTTGTTGTTTGTTTAGGTGCCAGAAGTGCGCTCAGGGTAACTTCAAACGGATTTGATCCGACTTTGATGCAAAGAACTCCTGAGAGAATTGATTTGTAGCCGCCTGCAGTTGGAGGTGCAGAAAGTTGAGTTTGATCTCATCATTACAGGGGGCCTCGGACACAGCTCTGCAACTAAATTACTGATTTTGATGCAGTTGCATGTACAACTCAGTTGTTCGATGCCCAGACAATTAGAAGACGTTTGCTAAAAATACCTGTCAAAAATAGGAAAAGGTGCAATGTATGAATGTACCAAAATCCTGAATCCCTAAAACGTTATGATTATCCCCAAAACATTCCCATTCAGTTCCCTGCCTATTGGAATTTTGACTCGAGGACGTGTTTGACTGTAAATCAAGTCTGAGCTTTTTAATTGTAAGCGTGGGGGGATATGGAACACGTCCATGTACACTCGAGGACACATGCCTTCTTCTAGGATGAGATTGAGACAGCACTGAAAGACATTATATTATGACTTGCTTAATTCAACACTTTCCACCAAACTTTTGCCATCTTTAACTTCTATCAATAACAGATGTTCCTATCATCTAATATATACATCCTAATTTACCGACCGTGGAAGAATGAGAGGATGTGCTCCAGGATTTGAATTTGTGACCTTCAGCTCAGTGCACACATCTGCAGCAAGCATACACTCACACAGTCATTTTACCAGATTAGATCGACTCACTTTGATTTAAAAGAAACAACCAGCATCACAGAACCACTTGAACCTCCTCGTAATTTATGACATGTTCTTCCGATAAGCTTTGAAAACATATATGTATTAAACAAATGTCCTGTGCTGACGCAGTAGTACTTGGGTGCCTCATGGTTGATTAGCACTATACAAAAATGCTTTGTAGGTCAAAGGATTCTCCTCTAATATCTGGCCAAATGGGTGGGTTTGTCAGGAAATTCCCCTAAACTAACTCAGTCCTTCGCCACAAACTGCAGTCCTTTCTTTCTTTGTTTTAAGTTTCTTAACATGTTGCATGCAGCTAGGAGCGTCTTCGGCGGGCAGCTAGATAGGATGCATCTTTAGCACATAGCCAGTGCTGGAATTGGAAATAAATTACCCTGGAAACCCATAAATTGGGGGTCAAGGTGTGGCAGAGGAAAGGGGGCGGAGTCACAATGGTCGGACCTTGAAAAGCAGAGGTTTAAAAAAATCTGCTGCAAAGAAATTGGCAACAAGGACATGTCTGACAGTACACCTCTTCTAGATTACTTAATTGTTCCCAAAGAGGCTGCCTTTTAAAATATCTTTCAGGGTTAAGACACCTGCTGCAGAGATAATTGTGTGCCCAGCAATTTTGAGGGGATTATAATAGCAGTAAGACAATCTCTAGTAGGTAACACAGTTCTGGGAGAGTTCTGTGTTTTTACCAGTCACAGTCTTGACTCATAAAGTAGCATAGAGGTTTAATGTGCCTGCTGCAAAGCACATTGTGTAACATGCAGCCAAAGGTTTGTTTTTTATTTAAATAGGTAAGTGGGCTACTGCTTTTAGCACTGATATCATTTTGCTACTTCCAGTTCATAAGTTGCAAGCCTTCCATTATAGCACCATGCTCTATTTACTAGCATCAAGGAACTGCATGCAAACTGTAAATCATGGGTTTAGACGTTATTGTTTTTTTCTCTATCTGTTGTCATGCTAAGATTGCAAAAGAGGGCCCCTTTGGGAAGTAATAGAGTTTTATCAGTGCAGACAACCACAATCACTGATTTAGGTTTAATTCTGATTTTGTGTTTCTCCGGACCATTCACTCTTAACATATAGGTCAAGATTTACTAAGGTTTTGCTTCAGGATTGTGTCACTTTTATGGTGCAGCCCAATGCATAATCTTTTTTGGCATTTACTAAGCCACGCAAAGTCACTTTGTTTGGTTTGGGTGGACCATCTGTGTTCCCATGCATCCACCTATGGATTTTGACACAATGCCAGATCTTCTAAGGTCAGAAAACCTGAGATTGCGCCAGAATGGTGTGCCTCCCAGAGCCAGGCATAACAAGTAAAAATATCATTATCTCTCCTTGTTAGCTCCTTTTTAGGTCACAGCCTACCAGACAGCTGCGCTCTCTGGTTTGCTAAAGACATCTTGGGGACCTTCAGAAAGTTGACCTAGGAATGCATTCCGCCTGCTGCTTACCATTGGCTTTGTGGTTTGTAATTCAAATTTCTGGCTTTCTCTTTGCTGGCTTTATTTGCTTTAGACTGTCCAGCTCGAGTTCGTCCCTCCTGTTGTCCAAACCTTGTTACTGTATTCTTCCATGAACTCGCTTTCTGTAAACAGGCCTTTAAATCTATTTCTTATCTTGTCACATTTTCTGTGTATTCAAAGACAGAGGTCAAATGTCAAGCTGTGTCTTCCAGGGAGCTTGGTGTTTACTTTTCTTTCTCTGTCTTCAAAGTGAGAGAATTATTGAGACAGCCATGCTGGCTACTGGGGGCCTGCTTGAGGAAGGCTGTACAATGTTTTTTCTAGCACACAACAAAATTTAAATGTTTGTAAGTGAACTGTGCTGACAATCAAATGAATACATTGGGTGATGGCATTTTCACACATTATCGTTTGTGTGCTGTATACCTTTATCAGTAAAACTGTATGTGAGTGCAAATGTAATGTCATTTCAATTGGAGATGAGTTGTCTGTAATACCAGTACACTATCATACCATGCATACTCCACGTTACCCCACTCCACTCTACTCTGCACCTCTCCACGCAACTACACTCTACTCTGCCCCACTCTACACTATGCCACTTCACATTATGTTACCACACTCTACTCTGCACCACTCCACTCTATGCCTCTATATTTTACACCACTCCACTCTACTCTGTGCCAATGCACTCTACACCACACTACTCTATTTTGCACAACTGCACTCTTCACCACTGCACTCTACACCACTCTGCTCCACTTCACTCTATGCCACCCTACTCTGCAACACTACACTCTATGCCACTGCACTCTATGCCAGTGCACTCTACTCTGTACCACTCCACTCCACTCTACTCTGAAACAATCTACTCTATGCCACTGCAGTCTACGCCACTCTGCACCACTCCACTCTGCACCACTCCACTCTACACCACTCTATTCTGCACTGCTGCACCCTACACCAATTTTCTCAGTATACTCTGTGCCACTGCACTGTATGTCAATCTACTCTGTATCACTGCACTGTATGCCGCTATACTCTACTCTCTGCCACTGCACTCTTTGTCACTACACCATTGCACTCTGTCACTTTACTCTGCACCACTCTATGCCACTGCACTCTACCCAATGCACTCTACCACACTCTACTCTACATCACTGCACTCTACGACATTCTACTCTGCAGCACTGCACTCTCTGTCAGTGGACAAAATGCTACTCTACTCTTTGCCACTCTACTCTGTGCAACTTTACTCTATGCAACTGCACTCTACTCTGTACCACTCTACCTCACTCTATGCCACTCTAATCTATGGTGCACCAGTGTACTCTTGACACTGCATTCTATGCCACTTCACTCTATTTCTCTCTACTCTACTCTGTACCACTCTACTCTATGCCAGTGTACTTTACCCCACTCTACTATACACCACTGCACTCTTTTCCACTGCACTCTACACCACTCCAGTCCAGGCCACTCCACTCTGCACCACCCACTCTGCAACACTGCACTCTACACCAATCCATCCTCTCCCACTACTCTATACCACTCAACTCTTCCCTACTCCACTCTACCCTGAACAACTCCACTCTACACCACTTCACTGTACCTTGAAACAGTCCACTCTATGCCACTGCACTCTTTGCTACTGCATTCTACACCACTCTGCTCCACTCTGTGCCACTCCACTCTATGCCACTGCAATCAATGCTGCACCACTCTACTCTACACCACCATACTCTATGCCACTGCACTTTACCCTGCATCACTCCACTCTACTCTGAAACAATCTACTCTGCGCTACTGCACTCTATGCCACTGCACTCTATGCCACTATACTCCACTCTGTGTCACTGCACTCTACGCCTCTGCAGTCTACACTATGCCACTGTACTTTAAACCACTGCACTCTAAGACAATGCACCATACGCCACTGCACCTATGCCAACAACTTTGCACCACTGCACTTTATGCCACTATACTCTACAACATTCTACTCTATGCCACTGCACCCTACACCACTGCACACTTTGTCACTCTACACCATTGCACTCTATGTCACTGCACTCTATGTCACTGCACTCTGCGCCTCTCTATTCTACTCTGCACCACTGTACTCTACGTCACTGCTCTCTGCACCACTCTGCTCGGCCACTCTACTCTGCACCACTCTATGACCCTGCACTCTGACAGTCTCCTCTGCATGACTGCACTCTGTGCCACAGCACTCTATGCCACTGCACTCCATGTTCGGCACTCCGTGCCACTACACTCCATGCCATTGCACTCTACTCTGCACCACTCAACTCTACTCCACTCTTCAACACTGCACTCTACGCCACTGCACTGTAATCCGCTGCACACTAACCTGCACTACTCCACTTTAACCTGCACCACTCCACTGTATGCCACTTCCCTCTACACTACTCCAATCTACCCTACTCCACTCTATGCCATTGCACTCTATGCCATTGCAATCTACTCTGCACCGCTCACACTATGCCATTGCACTCTGCACTACTCTACATCACTGTACTCTACGCCAATGTACTCTAAACCAATTTACTCAGAACCAATTAACTCTATGCCAATCTACTCTGCACCACTGTACTTTATGCCACATCACTCTGGGCCACTCTAATACTCTCTACTCTACAACACTCCACTCACTATACTCAACTCTATGATGCTCTACTCCATTAAACTCTGCTCCACTGATACTCTACTCCACTCTATGCCATTCCACTCTACAGTGATCTACTCCACTTTTTGCCATTCTATGATACTACTCCACTTTATGACACTCTATGCCACTTTACTCCACTCTATTCTATGAAACACTACTCCACTCTACTCTAATCTGTGCCACTCTATGACAATCTACTACACTCTACGCCACTCTACTCTACAGCACTCTACTCCACTCTACACAACACCCTCTACGCCACTCCACTCTGCTCTACATCACTCCACACACTCTATGTCACTCCACTCTACGACACTCTACTCAACTCTGACACTGTACTCCACTCTATGCCACTCAAATCTACGCCATTACACTCTATGACCTCCACAACACTCCACAACACCATACACTACTACATGACACTCCACTCTACTGTACGCCACTCTACGCCACTCCTTAACACTCCAATTTATGACACTCTGCTCCACGCAACTCTCCTTTAGCCTACTAACTTTTAGCTATGCTGAACAGCAGCCATCTGGTGTAAAACATTGCTAAAACATAGTTGGCAAAGCTAATAGCGCTTGCATAGGCAAGAACTAGAGCTATTGGCTTTGCCGGTGCTTGTTGATGGTGTTTACAGCCTAGATGCCTCTCTGATCAGTCTTCAGGGCGCCTTAAAGCATGACACCCCTTCTGAAAAACGAACAATAGATTGTGACAGAACAGAGCCATACAGAGATATCCCGCTATGGAGTGCTTGTCAGTATGATAAGGTTGGCACCCTTTCAGAGTAAGGGAGTCAGAGGAGGGGCGAACATTCCTGTTATTCTTTAGCTTAAAATACTTTATGCAAGTTTCTTCAATAACGTACAAAAAGAAATCATACATATCTTATTGACGACATTCTAATCTTAATCACAAGTATAATACTACATTAGTTCATACTTTATATTCCTAATGACCTTTATTAATGTGCATCAGCACTCGGTCAAGACAGTAATAAAACCTTTACATGTAACAATATGCTTTATGGTACCCTATTGAACCATGCAGTATTAGAAGCAATTCACCTTCTTATTATCAACATATAATCTACATAGAACTGATAAAGGAGAGAAAAAGAGTAAATAAATGTAGTTGTCATCTTTCAGTTTAGGAAAATTTGATCAAATATCTTTTCCAAAGCCTGTTGCACCTTTTAACCTTTTAGCCATTTCCACACATTAACGTTTGTGTGCTGCATAGTTTTATTAGTAAAATGGTATGTCTGTGCAAATGTAATGGTCGTTTTAATTGAAAATGTGTTGCCTTAAATAGTAGAGTGCTACCACACCATGGATACTCCGCTCTACTCCACTCCATACTGCGTCACTGCACTCTACTCTACTCTGCACCACTCCACTCTACACCACTCCATGACTCTCCACTCTATTTCGACTCCGTGGCACTCTACTCAACTCCACCACACTCTACTCAACTCCATCGACTCCACAACACTCTACTGCTCTCCACGACACTACTCCATGACACTCAACTCTGCGCCTCTCCACTCTGCACTACTCAACTCACTTTTTACCACGTTGAAATGCAGCCATGCTGGTGTACAACATGCCTAAAACACGTTAGCAAAGCCAATAGGTCTTGCATAGGTGCGACCTATTGGCTTTCCCAATGCTTGTTCTATGTTTGATGCATTTCGCATCTCACAAAGAAAAAGAAAAATGCCTTTAAGGATTGTTGTTTGTGCTGGAAGGTACTCCTTCCTGCCCAAAGACAAACTTGCTTGTAACGCAGGCACCCTTGCAGCAAGATGCCAGGGTACCTGTACTGGCACTAGGCAGCTTCAAGTGCCCCGGTACTAGGAGAAAGCAGAAATGTGTAATATCTTATTAGATAGGGTGAATTTCAGATGTCTCTCTTTCATGCGACGCGGCAACTTTGCTTGCTGCCCTGTGTTGCGTGAAATGTTAGTGCCCCTTACTGCCTACTGTCTACAGGTATGGATGAAAAGTGATTCCTACACCTTATACGTTATAACCCTCATTGTCTTATATAACATATACTTTACACTGATTTAGACACATGTATGATTTATTCTGCTTCTGTGTGTGATGTAAAGCGCTCTGACACCCTACACTAGAATGAGTAGCGCTATAAAAGAATTAATAAAAAAATTGTAGGTGCCATTTACATCAATATTTGTCTAATTATCTCAAACAGACAGATAAATATTGTATTCATACTGTGCAAGCACATCTTACCTGGAGAATTGAACAAACCTAAAATCTGCCTCCAAATCAGTTTCCCTAACGTACTTGAGAAGCGATAACATACTGTGCACCTTCATTTTCTTCCATTGCTTTGACGTCTAAGTGTTAGGCTCCAGATACCTCCCATCAAGTAATATTCTCAAACATAAGGAGGGCCATTTAAATCAGGCTTTTGGTTTGGGCCCAGCTGGAAGTATAAATAAGAAGCCCTCTGTCACCTGCACTTCGCTGCTCCAAATCGAATGCAGACAACATGTAGGAGCTGCTCAACTGTGTCCTGGTGTTGGAAATGACACGAGAACAAGTTCAGCATGTTTCCCTGGGTCGGCTGGATCCATGATCTGGCCAGAAATAGCTACTGGAACCAGGATTCAGCGCAATCCCCTTACTTTCCATTGGTTTGCAAAGAAGCTCAATCCTGTATTGGGACCGTTATCTGAGGATGAATGGCTGGTTTTAGGAGTGCGGCTACTGAACCGACCTTTCTTCATCCAGCCCATATTGCCTTATTCTTTTCTGTTTGTATTTTAGTGAATGTCACTTATGGGAGCTCTAGCTCCCATTGTTACTTTATTCATTTTAACTAGTCTAACTTTATTATGGATTCAGAAAAAAAACATACAAACAGAATGATATTAAAGAAAAATGAGAAAATATGAACCATATGTTATTAGTTAAAATTCAACTAATCCAATTTAAGTACCTCCATCTTACATACCTCTCCCCTGAGCATATAGGGAAAATGTACATGCTAGCCAATAATAATTGCACTAGGTGTAGTTCGCCTGAAGCAAACCTTTACCATATGGTATGGGACTACTCAATAATTCAGAAATTCTGGAGCGATATAATTCAAGTACTGAAGGATATTATTGGGAAACAGTTACGTCTGAATCCACTCTCCTGTCTGTTGGGACAATTCCCGCAAACCAAAGAAAATAAACACACTTTTTTGAATTTGTTCTTACTTTTAATAAAGAGGCGAATAGCCATGTCTTAGGAAGCCGTAAGAACACCCAGTTTGAACATGTGGTTAAAAGAAGCAAACAAGTGGGTAAATGCTGAAATCGTGACAATGGGCAAAATACATAAACAGGCGGGAAAGGGCATGACACACGGCCAGATTTACTACTTTGCCACACAGACAGTGCAGCAGTCGCAAATGAGGCACTGCATAAGAAGGAGAGAGCAGGAGAGTGTCATATATTTTCAGAAAAATGGCACTCTCCTCCCCCCTCCCTAACGCCGGCGCAGAAATTTGTGGCCGTGCGCCACGGACACATCTTTGCACTATAGTGCGAGGGTGTCCCCGTGAGTCTAGCATAGGTTTTGTACTGAAAGGATACCCTTTCCGTACAAAATTATATGCTTAGACTAACTTTAAACCTTTTTCCACTTTGTATGTGTGCTGTACAGTGCAGCTCACATGCAAAGTTGGAAAAAAAAGGAGAAATAAAAGCATTTCTCCTTCATAGCGGCTATCTGAAACGGGCGCTATTTTCTGATGCTAAACCTTGTCTACTTTTTTAAGTAAATAGGGCTAAGCGTCAGAAACCTTGGGTGGTTGCATGGGAACACCCATGCACCACCCATGGTATGTCCCCTTGGTGCTAAGTAATGTAATGCTATGCGCTGCTTTACTTTACTTTCAAATGATTTTCCAGCATAAAACAGGAGAGGGAACATGGCGGCCGTGAGGTAAATGGCCGCGGGAGAGTTACGGAGGTTGTATACTTAGGTGTGCGCCCCCCTCCCCCGTAGCCGTGCCTAGCATGCGCTGCAGATACTAGTGATCACTCACCGAAAACGGAATTCGATGCAGCATAGTCCGGGGATCAGTGGAGGTTCGTGGAGCCTCTCGGAGGTAGGGAGAGCGGCTTCAACGTGGTAGCGAGCGGCAGCGCTGTTGCGACGTTCCTGGGCAGCGCGAGCTCTCTCGCACAGCGGCAGATGCAGCAATAGTTCTCCTGAGACCAAGATAGAAAGGAAAGGCAGTGTGAGGGGGTCATTGGACCCTAGCTCAACCGAAGATTATCAGTATGTAAATAAAGACCGGATGGGCTGTAAAAGAGGTCGAGGAGCTTCACAGAACCTGCAGAGTGCGCCAATGGAGAAGAGTACACCGTCGCTGGAAAAAACAGGTGCCTTTCCAGATAAAATCTCCAGGTACACCCTGCGAACCCGGGCAGTCGGGAAATCTGTCGGGGTCAGCATTGTTTTGCAGTTGCCTTTACCCCCAGAGGCCCCCAGTGAAACAATTGTATATAAAGTCGGGGGGTTAGCTCCAACAAAATTGGCGAGAGTAGGGAAGCCAGTAAGGCAGCAGGGAAAGAGTCCTCGTGGAAGGGGAAAAAGAATTTCGCCCCCTCAGGTTAGGGTTACCCCCTCCCTTAAAACATTTTATAAGGTCTTGACCCATACAACAACAACTTCAGGGTTAGAGGGTGTGAAACCAGCAACTATGTCCCTAAAAGAATCAGAGTTGCATGTGGCCCCAGCCGCCTTAGTAGAAGCTAACATAGCTCAGGAGGCTATGGGAGGTGCTGAAGCTACCAGTGGCGGTGGCGTAACGGCTGAGGGGACATTCCAGATACCAACACAGAACAGGTTCAGTACCCTAGAGGTCAGAGATGAGGTGGATGGTGAGGAAAGGACAGGACAGAAAGACCTCCGTGTTGTGGAGACAGGGGGATTGAATTTATATCTTGAAACCCCGCTGGCCTCTATTCTCCTGGGAAACAACCTTTAGAACGCATGCATTACATCGCATGCCATTAGATTGCGGTTTTTACAATGAAAGTCGATACAACGACTTGCACTGGAGGGCGCTATAGGACAAGGAGTAGTTTATATTACTATCCAACACCTTCCCTACTGTACGTAGGCTGGAGTTGGAATAGTAAATTAAACTACTCCTAAGTCCAGCGCCCTCCAACGCAAGTCGTTGTAACGACTTGCGTTGTTAAAACCGCGATCTAATGGCATGCGATGTAATGCATGCGTGGTATCGTCATACATCCATTCTCCTCGACCTAAAAGAGGAGATTAGGAGTAGGTTTAAAACTTCGGAAGCTAACTAGGCATATATACAGGCTTCCTGTACAGCATTGGCACAGAAATTAGATGATGTCTTGGCTCGGACAAGTGCATTGGAGGAAAAAGTAGGACTGATGAGGAAAGACATTACAAAAAACTCCGATGGGCTGGGAGCCTTGTTCAAGGAAAATATAGGTCTCAGGGAAGAACTGGAAAGAATCAAGAATCACTCCAGGAGAAACAATTTGAGAGTCCTAAATGTCCCGGAGGCTGAAGAAGGGACAAACATTAAGGCTTTCATAATTAAATTGTTAAAAGAGACTATTCTGAAAGATATGCCGGATGTATACTTGGACCATGAGATACAGTGAGTCCATCGGGACCCTTTCAGATGCAACATGCAGAGACAGAAGCTGAGAAAAATACTTGTTAACTTTCTCTCATATTCAGTCAAAGAAACAATTTTGACAGCCGCGCTGAGGAATGGACCATATGCAGTCCAAAACTTTACCTACTCTGTCAGATCAGACGTGTCTCGTGCAACTGATCAGAAACAATTGGAGTTAGGCAAAAGGATGGAGGAGCTGAACAAACTTGGAGCTAGAGCCCAATTGAAATTCCCGGCGATGCTCCGTGTGGGATAACCAGATGCGTAATTTCCGGACAGTTGAAGAAGCAGATAGTTTAATCAACACCATAAAGAAGAGTGGAGTCCCTGAATCAAGAAATTAAAATAAATATATAGGCAATAGGTTAAGAAATCACAGGGATATAGGGATGTCGGATGAGTGATGAGTGATGGGGGGGGTGAGGAGGGGAAGGAGGAGCACTGTTATTGTTATTGTTTAAGTAGGTCCCTCCTACTCTCAGGTGGTCTTATAGGCATGTATATGCCTGAAAGTCAAGGGAGGGTTCCCATGGGTGGGAGAGGGTGGGCAGAGGTGGGAGGTAGGGCACTGAAAGGGGAGCAGTGGGAAAAAAATAAAAAAAATAAGTCCTCAGTTTTGTTATCAGTTTTCTTTAGCTCTTGGTCCAGTACTGGTAAAAGGGATCAGAGTGATGGGGAGAGATGACAGTATCCTACAAGTTCTGACTTGGAACGTAAACGGTTTGAGATCAAAAAGTAGGCAGAAGTTGGTGATGAGATACTTAGATGACTCTGAAGCTCAGGTAGTTATCTTGCAGGAAACCCATTTAACTGCTAGTGAAAGCAGAGAATTTTATACAAAATTAAGATGGGTCGAGAATTATGCTGCCTCCAATCAAGTAGAATACTGTGAAGGGGTGGCGGTACTGATAAGGAACGGATCAGGAGTTGAGCTGATTTCGTCTAAAACAGACTGCTCTGGGAGGTGGGTCCTTGCGACTCTTAGGTGTTCTGGCACAGTTTGTTTGTGTGGCCTTCTATGGCCCTAATGTGGATGACCCCCAGCATATCATAGATTTACAACTGACACTTGCGGGGATAACCACCCCCAAAATTATTGGGCCGATTTCAATACCCTATTAGACCCAATGTTAGACAGATCTACTAGTAGGAGGGGAGGCCAGGCCCAAGCACCTAGGACAAGGCAGGCTATGACACACATGCTTCACGAAATGGGTTTGGTCGACACATGGAGGTTTTTAAGGGGGCAAAAGTGGGGATATACCTTCCACAGTAAAAGATACAAGCATTTCTCCAGACTAGATTACCTTTTAATGGACAGATTTTGGGCTGGGAGATTAAAAGAGGTGAATATACTGCCAGGGCATATCTCAGATCACGCTGCGTTGTGTGTAACATTAACGGGGATAAGAGCACGCCGTAATGTGAGATGGACTTTGAAAAGGTCCATCCTATTAGACTTAGATGTGTCTATCCTCTTGACATAAAGGAATAAAGGAGTTATTTCTGGATAATATTAACTCAGCTCCAATTGGAGTAATTTGGGCTGCCTTCAAGGCATATATACGAGGAGTGCTACAAAGCCAGGTTGCCCATAAGAACAAGCTGGACAGAGCTGAATTAAGGAATTTGGAGGATACAGTGGGGATTTTAAAGATTAAATTACACCAAACAACAGGGTCTACCCAGGACATAGAGAATGTAATGAAGCAGCTGGAAGAAGCAAGATTAAATTATAAGATCAAGTTACAGGCAAAATGCCTAGAGAGATGGGTAGCGGGTCGCATGCAACAATTCGAATATGAGGAAAAGGCTGGAGCTCTGTTAGCTTGGAAGGTGAGGGCTGAGAGGTCACGAAATTATATCGGGGAATTGATTATTAACCTTCAGGGCAAGATCTCTAGTAAGGAAGAAGAGATGCAGGCTTGCCTAGTCTCGCTTTTCTCTGAATTATACACGGAGGAAGAGCGACCAGATGAGGGGACAGTAAAACTGTGGCTAGACAACTTAGGACTATCAGTACTCACAACAGAGGGTAGGATGATAATGGACGCTCAAATTACTGAGGGAGAAATAAGAGAACAGCTCTCTCATTTAAAGAATGGCAAGGCAGCGGGCCCTGACTCACTGCTGGTTGAGGTATACAAATTAATCACTGATGAAATAGTTTCAGAAATGAAACTACTGTTTAATTCAGTCTATAAGGGGGAAGAACAGGTCCCAAACTCATGGCGGGAAGCCACAATAGTGTTGATCCTAAAACCTGCAAAGGATCCGAGGAGAGCCGACTCATATCGACCTATCTCCCTGCTAAATGTAGATTATAAGATCTATACTGGCATTTTAGCAGGGAGAATGGCAAAGGTAGCCCCGCAACTAATTCACATAGATCAGAAGGGCTTCGTCCCGAAAAGACAAATTCAGGAATTAACGTTATCTTTTATTGGGACTATCGATCTGGCAATTGCGCGTAAGATCCATTTGGCAGTTATTACCATCGATGCTGCCAAGGCATTCAATCATGTTAGTTGGGCATTTCTCTGGGCAGTTTTGGAATCAACAAGCTTTGGCTTAGGCTGCATCACAGCATTTAAAAGATTATATGAATGCTCTACGGCTAAAATCCTTTTAAATGGCTCCCTGACAACCAGCTTTAATATCCTTAAAGGTACGAGGCAGGGTTGACCCCTCTCCCCCCTCCTTTTTGATATTTATATCGAACCTTTGGCGCACCGTTTGAGGAAAGACGAAGAGATAATCCCAATTCAGTCACTCCCCTCTCGCAGCAAAATAGCATTATATGTGGATGATCTGATAATATACACATCAGATCCAGCCCGAACATTACCAAGGGTGGAGCAGTTAACAAAAGAATTTGGGGAGGTATCAGGATATTTAGTGAATATCTCCAAGACAGAGGTAATGAGCTGGAATTTGGAGGATTGGGGAGGAAGAGTGTGTGCTGAGATAAAATATCTAGGGATTATCATAGCTAACAAAATAGACGAGATCCCTTTGCGGAATTTAAAGAGGGTGGCCAAGGAGGTTGATCGGTCATTGTCTAGGTTGAAGAATCTTCCATTAACCATCTATGGGAGGGTTAAATTAGTAAAAATGTCTATTCTGCCGAAGCTGACATATCTTTTTAATTGTATTCCACTGAAATTCCCTAAGGAAATAATTAATAAAATACAAGGAAAAATAACTAGTTGTATTTGGGCCTCCCGCGGAACACGGCTTGCTTGGAAAAAACTAAGGCGCCGCCTCCAGAAGGATGGGTTGGCTTTGCCAGACTTGAATCTTTACTGTATGGCATTTGAATTTAAATGCAAAAACAACAGTTGATGGACAGAATGCAGAACAATGTCATACATTCACCCCAGTACAGAGATCTGGGCCTAAATCCATCGTTTTTTTGCTCACCATGCCATTCCAGTTTGAACCCAGTCATATGCAAATCAGTCTTGACTCTGTGCCTCATGGGAACAGTCCAGCCCGAACTGCCAAGCCAGGTCCTCCCTGGACTGGAAACAAGCATCCTAGGACCGGTTTCGGGGTTTCACCCCTCTTCAGCCAGGATAGTTTGCTTCCAGTGGCATGGAGAGCACGGGACCCATGTCTGGGCATACCCGTCCCACTCGGGGTGACAAATGCAAAAACAACAGTTGATGGACAGAATGCAGAACAATGTCATACATTCACCCCAGTACAGAGATCTGGGCCTAAATCCATTGTTTTTTGCTCACCATGCCATTCCAGTTTGAACCCAGCCATATGCAAATCAGTCTTGACCCTGTGCCTCATGGGAACAGTCCAGCCCGAACTGCCAAGCCAGGTCCTCCTGGACTGGAAACAAGCATCCTAGGACCGGTTTCGGGGTTTCACCCCTCTTCAGCCAGGATAGCTTGCTTCCAGTGGCATGGAGAGCACAGGACCCACGTCTGGGCATACCCGTCCCACTCGGGGTGACAAATGCAAAAACAACAGTTGATGGACAGAATGCAGAACAATGTCATACATTCACCCCAGTACAGAGATCTGGGCCTAAATCCATCGTTTGTTTGCTCACCATGCCATTCCAGTTTGAACCCAGCCATATGCAAATCAGTCTTGACCCTGTGCCTCATGGGAACAGTCCAGCCCGAACTGCCAAGCCAGGTCCTCCCTGGACTGGAAACAAGCATCCTAGGACCGGTTTCGGGGTTTCACCCCTCTTCAGCCAGGATAGCTTGCTTCCAGTGGCATGGAGAGCACGGGACCCACGTCTGGGCATACCCGTCCCACTCGGGGTTTTGCTATGTTCGCCCTAAGTTGGCAGGGTATGCCCAGACGTGGGTCCCTTGCTCACTTTGCCACTGGATTCAAGATAGCCTGGCTGATGACGGCTGTAAGCCAGAAACCGGTCCCAGGATGCTTGTTTCCGGTCCAGGGAAGACATGGCTTGGCAGTTCGGGCTGCACTGTTCCCATGAGGCCCAGGGTCAGACTGATTTGCATATGGCCATGTCTGAACTGGGGTGGCGGAGTGAGCTAAAGAATGATGATGGATTTAACCCAGATCAGTTGACTGGGGGTGAGTGCTTGCATTGTTCAACACTCCGTCCATCATCCCCTTTGGTTTTGCTATGTTCGCCCTAAGTTGGCAGGGTATGCCCAGACGTGGGTCCCTTGCTCACTTTGCCACTGGATTCAATATAGCCTGGCTGATGACGGCTGTAAGCCAGAAACCGGTCCCAGGATGCTTGTTTCCAGTCCAGGGAAGACATGGCTTGGCAGTTCGGGCTGCACTGTTCCCATGAGGCACAGGGTCAGACTGATTTGCATAAGGCCATGTCTGAACTGGGGTGGCGGAGTGAGCTAAAGAATGATGATGGATTTAACCCAGATCAGTTGACTGGGGGTGAGTGCTTGCATTGTTCAACACTCCGTCCATCATCCCCTTTGGTTTTGCCATTTGAATTTAAATACCTCCAAATGCTTATAGGGGAGCCTGATACTTCAACCTGGGGAGTTGTATTAGGGGAAATGACCAAGGAGTTGGTGGCAATAGCCTTTCTATATAAGTTCGGGTCCCCAAAATACTTTAAAAAAGTGAGGTTGAAGGTGCTAAAAACAGCCTTAATACTCTGGAATGCAGTGAGGAAGATGATGTAAATAGGGTACTATTCAGAATTTGCACTGATCTGGGATTCCCAGGGACACTAGAATGCCTGAAGGATGGATTGACTCTGCCCTTGAAGCAAGCAGGACTGTCTAGGTGGGGGGACTTGATATTAGCAGGTGAACTGTTGCCTTGTGAGGTGCTGAGTGCGAAAACTGGCAATAGATTGTCAAGGTTTGAATACTTTCAGCTTACGTCATGGTTCTCAACAACTCTCCAAGAGATAGGGGGGTATGGGACTTTGAAGCCACCCTTCAAGATGTAAGCGTAAAAAGTAAAGAAGTTTCTAAGTGGTATGGGCAATTCCTGGAAGCAGAGGAAATGAAAATGGAAACCCCATAAGCGATTTGGCGAGACACATTTCCGGACGAAGATTTTCATTTGCTCTGGTCAGATTCTTTAAAATTACTATATTCAATAGCCACACCAGCAAACTTCAAAATACATCACTTCTTTGTTATAAACAGACTGAATTGGACTCCTCAAAGATTAGCCAAGTTTGTGTTACAGCCTGTCCCCAGATGTAATAGATGCAATCTTCCAAAAGCTAACGATGTACATATCTTTTTTACATGCCCTGCAATAAAAGAATATTGGAAGGTTGTGGGAACTGCCATAGGAGACATTTTATGGGAACCCATAACCTTGACAGCGGCTTTAGCACTACTAGGGGTGGATAAAAATCTACATGCCACCTTAAACAGTAAGCAAAGGGGCTTGGTATTCTGTCTATTGCTTCTGGCTAGACGTGAGATCTGTAAATATTGGATAGAGTCCGTGCCTCCACATCCTACAGGATGGCTAAAAGTGGTCATGTGGACGAGCAAAATGGATATTGAGTGCAATCCAGGAAGGTCGGGGGAAATCTGGCAGGACTTTATAGTGTGGGCAAGTTAGCACTGTGGCATAAAGTAGGGCTGTGTTGATTTCAACAAATCTTTCCATAGTTCTATGATTACACCAAATCATGGCAGTCTGGGAGGTTTCTTCCCCCCCTAGACGTGATAGGAGCCTTGGAGGCTCGGGCGTTTAAATGCAATGGACCACGAGAGGAAGAAGGGTGCCAAAAAATGGTCCAAGACTTGCAGAATGCTATGGTGAAATGAGTACAAAAAAAAAAGCATAAAACAGGTTTTACACTGGCAAGTAAATAGGTGAAAAAAGATTTATTGTAGTTTACGTCACTTTTGTGATGCAAACACAGTGCTACATCTTAATAAATTGACCCCACAATGACAATAATATATATGGTTGAAAAGAGATTTCAGCGCTTTTTCGGTCGTCATATATCATTATGTACATGTTATAAAAGTTAATAGAGAGCTATTAAACAAAACAACAGCTAATTCATATTAAAAATCTCTAAACAATGTTATCAAAAGATAATTGTATGGCTAAACCCCTGTAATAAGCACCCTATACTATATATTAACAGGGCATTGCCAGTCTCCTGGTGCTCCATTACCATCTAGAGAGAGATGGCCTCAGGCTGAACAACTTTATAAACCAGGAAACCTCAAGATGACTTGCAATAGCCTTAAACCACCTATCTGAGCATAATTCCTTCACTGTGTACAATGACAGAGCATAATGCTGCTCAATGCCCCGACAGAAAGTAAAGCCCACCTTGTCCAAAATGTCTTCTAACTCAAGGTACCACCTTGCTCTTCCTCATGAGCACTTCATCAACTGAAGATCAAAGGAAAGATCATCCAACCGAGAGCCCTGAAATAGTGGAGATTCCAATCCTCAGAGAACCCATAACATAGAGATCCTGTTGATCAAGTCAAGAAGACCTCTCATCACATGAGCTCTTCTGTAAAAAAGAGCCCGAATATCTGGATCCTATGGAGAACTGTAGAGTTGCGACAAAACTGTGACTAGTTGCTGACAGACCCACCCAGTACTTATCATGTAGTCTCCTGTGCATCTTCCAGGAGTGCTCCGACCTCTAACTGGGTTGCCCTTTAACACTTAACTCACTGTCATTATAAAGATGTCACGGCTAGACTATAAGAGCTGTCATCGAAGAATACCATAGGCTTCAACTATTGTACCGAGACACTTGCATCTGATTTTTGGTATATATGTGTTCTCATACATGCCCGCTTGCCTGAACCCCTAAATGAGCAATTTAGGGGTACTGGTCGGTTCAACAGTGAGCCGGTTGGAGAGGAGAGCCCATCAAGGACTCTCCATCAGGTCCTCGATCAACCATGAATTGCTAGGCAGTGCTATAAGGAGACAGCTGCACATTAGCGATGTTACCTGCGGCAGCACATTGGAGTTCTCAGAAATATAGTGCACAACTGAATGATCTTTTTTATTTTGCACTTGTTGCACTGCTTCAAGTCCAACTAAAACTATTGGGTTACAGCAACAAGGCCCACCTAGGAGGATGCATTAACCATGCAAGTTTCTTATGTGAAATGAGACACAATATATATAGAGTCTAGAAGTTCTGGATACATGATCTAATGCTGCCTGTGTGGTGCAGCAGTGTTTGCTTGCCCTTCACAGGTAATATACAGATCTGGAATGTACTTTTGATTCACTAACACTCCTAGGGACCCATAAACTATTTTGGAGCACAGTTTCTCACAGGTCTCACCAATAAGGCATGTAGCATAATCCTGAAGGTCAGAACCACTAGCTCAAGAGGCATCCCACACCATGCTATGTGGCATGCCACTATATTAGGAAACCATGATTGCAGAGCTTCTCACTGCACTACTGCATGCAACAGCTGACCTATCTGCTCACCAGCCAAGGAGCTACTGCTGAGAACTATTATAACAATCCAGGAGTGATTTGGCGTCCAAGCAAAGCCATGTTGGTTTTCCTTGCTTAGTACAAGAACATCACCCTGACATGGTCCGGTCCCACTCCTTCTCAGTGTGCTCCACCACAGAACCCAACAGCAACCCATAAATGGTGCAAGAGGGCAAGAACATACAGAGTACAAGCCTGCTATTGCAGGACAGCCCTTAGACCAGAAGCCACCTGGTTACCTACTTGCCTGCACAGGCCGAAGCACAGCTATGAATGAACCATGGTTGGCCTTAGTTGCAGCCTCACTGCCCACTCACGCAGGGCAGTTCCATATTTGATAGAACCAGGGTCAGTGTTGTCTATAGGGCAGTCAGGCAGTGTCCATAGGCTGATTTTACAGATCCGAGTTTTTGGCTGCTTATGGGCTCGTTTATGGTCTTGTGGGCCATCTTTTGTGTTGATTCTCTGCTATTGCCACAAACATTGTCAGCAGCAAGTAGAAACACATGCAGTCTTCCATACCTTGCAAGCATTTACACACTTTACAAGTTAAGAAAGGCCCCAATTTGCAAATGTGGGGCATTTTTAGCTATCTGATTTGCTAATGGGGGCCACTTTTATTTTGGGTCCAGGGCCTAATTTCTGTCCCAGCCTGACCCTAGATAGAACACATGGGATGAGATATAATGTATGAATGAATCTTTCTAGAATGCAAATAGCCAGTACTTAATTTGGACTAGTAGTTGCAGATGGTGGGCACTTACACTCATTATTGGGGACAGGACATATTTTTCAATATTAGACTTTGACAGAGAGCAACAGAGAGAAACACAAAAAAGGGAGGAATGAGAATGAAGAGAAACAGGAAAACAGCAATAAAAGGAGAAAGCAGGGATGAAAAAGAACCTGCAAAAGCGAGATAAAGAGACAGAAAGCATATGCAGGGGGAAAAGGGAACATGAGATGGAATCAACAATAGGCAGCCTTGGTGTTCAGCAATTCCTGCAATCGGCAACACCGCCAGTGGTCCCCAAGAATCACTTTGGGTCCATGTGCTTATTTAATTATTGTTTATTTATTTACTTATTTATTTTGTAAATTAACCACTATCAAACCTAGATGGAGAGCAACCAAACCCTGAACAAGGGCAGGAGCCCAGAGCAGTGCAATATTTGAGCCAGTGGTTGCAGTGTGCAGACAAAAAATCGGAGAAAAAAATATTGTGAGGACTAAAATGTTGTGAAGGTAAGTTTCTACAGGTAAGCAAAGTTTTACTATACATAACTCAACATATATGTTCCTTGAAGATATTTATATCTTCAAGGTACGTAGATGCGGAGTTAAGAATAGTAAATCTATACTTACTTATTTGCACTTAACTTCTCGATATTTTGGTACTCGATATTTTTGACACAATATTCTGTCCACACAATATTTGATTTTCAGATATTCTGTCAGTGATCCAATGTTTGCAGATAGGGCCCACCGGCACTCATTTTTGGGGACTAGGACTTATTTTTCCAACATCAGACTTTGACCCAGAGAAACAAAGGGAAAGGAAATAAAGGCAGAAAGAAGGGGAGAGAGAAAGCTGCGACATGACAAAGGGAAAAAGCAGGAATGATAAAAAAAAAGATGTGGCCTAGCGGCTAGAGCGGTCGAAATCGAGTCTTGGCAGGGACGCTGAAAATGTGATTCTGGGCAAATCACTTAATCTCCCTGTGCCTATCACAAACAATGAATGTGTCCGTCTATAATGCAACTGGTGCTCATGTAAAGCGCTCTGATACCTTCGGGTCGACTTCGCCCCAAATAAAACCCACAAAAAAAAACCAAAAAACCTGCAAGAGTGAGTGAAAGATATAGGCTGTGCAGGCTAACGGAAGAAAGAGGCATGAGGCGGGATCAATACTAGGCTGACCGGCCTGAGATATGACTAAGGAGCATTTCCTATGAGGCGGAACACTCAGGGCATTAATAGTATTCCTGGTGTATGCCCTTCTTTTATTTCTTTGTGTCAGCACAGATCCATATTTGTGAAAGGGTGCCTTATTTGTGCATATGACAAAATCTTCCCAAAGGAGTGCAACCATCCCAGAATAACAAGCACGCTGACACCATTGCAAGATGTCTTTCACTTTTTTTCAGTTTAAGTAGAATGAACGCGGACTGTAATGTTTACACAGGTTGGAAAGTTCATCGCGCGTTCAGAATGCTCCTTCCCTCCAGCCCCTTTTAAAACTGAGAGTTAGTGTGCCAGGAACAGCTCATTAAGATCGAATGCCCAATACCACATTTTCCACCGAGCTGAATGACCATCCTGCACATTTAAAGGGGCCTCATAATTCCACGTCCTAACTCCACAATTAATTTCAGCCATGCAATCACTCCCTGCCCCCACTCCGATTCCTGGATTTAATAAACTACATTTACAGAATATATCAATTCCAGATTTCACTCGTGGCTCCGGGGACGCATATTCCTCTCTTGGACCTTGTGTATCCGGCCTCGGCTCGAAAAAAAGATGCTCCGGAGCAAAGCAAACTTGCCTCGGATTCCTTCTCCCTGACACACTGAACATGCGGTTGAGAAACCGCATCTGTTTAAAGGCAGGTAATTCATGCTCTGGGGAATTCTTGTGCACTAAATGGCAAAAGCAGCTTTTTCCTTCCCTGTGCGTGATTTTACAGATGGGCTAAATTGCATTTCAGCAGACGTTTCAGATTAAGGTAAAGTTACTTTGGAATCCGCATTTTGTAAGAGGTGAACCGATTTCTAGCTGCTTGACGTTTTATGTTTTGAGTATTCTCCTGCGTGTCCTTCCAGGCTGGTTTGTAAAGTTTTTGGCAGCATTATGATTTTTTTTAACTGAGTTGAAACACCCAGTAAAATGCAGAATCCTCTTACTGCCACAGTCTGAAAGAGGACCAGGCCTCTGGCAGGTCTAGCTACACTGTTCCTATTGAAGCAGGATCAGTTCTGATTTACATAAGGCTGGTTCCTGTCTGGAGTGACATAGTGGACAAAAACAATGACATGAAGTGCATTCCTAAGTGTTTTCAATTGGCTAGACTTTTAGATGCATTACACTATCAGTTGTGTGTTTCAATGTGATGCTTGTAGTGGAAATGGTATGCCTAGACATGGGTCCCATGCTCGCTGTGCTACTGAACTCAACTTGCACCTAACCGATGAGTCCCCTTGAGGCAAAAGCTACTCTGGAGAGGTTTACCTTCCAAAGTAGAGCGAAACCGATGTCGTAGTTCAGGATGGGGTCTTCCCATTGGAGCAGACTCAAGTGTGATTTACATATGGCTGGTCCCTGCCTAGAGTGATGCAGTGATGAAAAACATCATTGACTGGAATGTAACCCAAATGGCTGAGACATTTCCAAGTCTTCGGCCACTTCTTTGTGTTTTACTCTCTAACTCAGGTACAAAAATTGTTGGGAAACAGACATATCTCCTCCCTAAAAGAAGCAGCACTCAAAGAGACAGCCTATCTACCTTGCTAGGCTTCACAATGGTATTATTTTTTTACCCAATGCTCCTTCCTCGAACTATAGCTCTCTCTGGTGATAGCTAGCAGAGGGCAGCATATATAAAAAAAATTAAAAAAAACAATACAATTGAAAAAAAGCTTGAGGAGTGAATTCTGAGTAGACAGCTGCTTCTGAAATCTCTGGGTTTCCATGTACAACATGCCCTGGCTCTGTCACTCTTAGGTACCCAGGAGCATCTAAGAGTTTGTTGTCAAGGTAGCTTTGGAAGGGATGGGAACTGCTTTGCATGTTAGGCATGCAGTCTTCAAAATACATCGGGATCCAGAGTCATGAGATAAGCACTTGAGTGGCATTTAGCTGGGCCAATAAGCGCTTCAGTATCCTTGTCAGGGAGGAGCTGGGATCGCTTTTTCTAAATATGACCAGGTTGGATTCGGGTGTCTAGGGATTTATGTTTTTCAAATGAACATAATGTACTGTATTTTTAAATGCAGATTTGGGTGCAGTTTGCTGTGCAAGAGACCGCCCTGAGATTTAAGTGAGATAGTCAGTCGCACCTCCGAGCCCTGTGGTTGATGAAGGGCTGCGAATATGAGGCAGGTTAAGCTTAGGCAACGCAAGGACGACAAATCATGAATGGATGTAGGCAGAATGCAAGTGGGAGACAAAATCTTTTATTGGGATTTTAAGTAATAGTTTTTATCATGAGAATACTGACAAGCCCTTTTGGCCTATTATCTTTCAACTGTATTAAGGTAAGTGCAATGTTCGTTTTTGGTATGCAGGCTCATACATCTGAAATGAATGTAGCACTTCCCAACAGTCCGTGTAGGTCCAGCTGTAATGGGGAAAGCGGGTTGAACCCGCATAGTGCCCTGACTGTCTGGGCGCAGACGGTGGCTTGTCGTTAAGACTAACCACATTTTTGGTTAAAAGGAAACATTACGAAATGTGATCATTTCATGTACCACTATCCTTTTTTCATCCAAATAACAAACTTGCACGTCTACCGCTCAAATAGATTTCATGTCTCCCTGTACTAATTCACCACTAATCCTCCTTGGGTTCCGGAGTAGTGTGCTACTCACCGAAAAACACTTCGACACCTCGTCAGGGGTAGTAAGCGCTATATAAATGCAATCACAGTTACCATTTGGAACCTTTGGAAGTGCTTCCACAACTTCTGTGGGCTTTGATGAAAAGCCATAGAGAAAAGTTGTAATATAACCAAATATGAGTCTAATAAGCCTAATATGGTCTTTTGCATTATTAATTATTTCTGTTTATTGGTGTAGATTGCAGTCTAGTGGTGTGTGTGTGTTTGTGTGTGTGTGTGTGCACGCGCGCACGCACGCATGTATAGGTCTTTGTGTGAAACACAATTCTTGTTGCCACTACTGAGCTCTATAAAGTGTGATTATCGCAAATTCTTCTCACAAACATCTTTGAAAAACAAATACTGCTCCTTGCACAGTGTTGCAAGAACTATCTCTTCACATGTTTGTTTGTGAACCCTTATGTTAACTGTTAGCTATAGAGGAGAAAGCAGCTTAGGGGGCACCCTAAAGGACAAATGTGCGATACACCAATCGTCTCAGACTACTGTCAAATAATCTAGAGAGGTGAGGTATGCAGGAACTGGGTACCTTTCCTCAGGACAACAATGTAGTGTTATGTTAGGTTGTTCTTATAATTGTAGGTATTTTCTTCGCATTCACTTTTGCAGTAAATTTGCCATCGATACACAGAGTTAGCATTTAATAAAGTTGTGTAGATACACTGTTGCTCTATTCAGTGACATCTCGCTGAGGGGTCCCATTTACAATAAAGCTGTCAGGGTCTGTGCCCGGTGTGGTGCAGCCTCCAGATTGGTCTGTCCCTGTGAAGTAGGCCATGGGTGGGCTGGTGAGACCCATCTCTGCTTTTCTAGCTCCCTGTTGCCATAGATAAGCTGCAAAAGTCGTAAGGAATCGAAAATCTACCAGTGGGCTAGATATTTTGTGGGCATCAAAACATTAATGGCAATCTAGCAATAATTATACAGCACCACTTCCATGTAACTCTTTAAAACAGATATTGCACCATGCGCCACCACTTAGGTCAAAGGTTGCGTCCTAGACCCTCTCAAAATAGCTGTAGACGTCACCTGTGTTTATATCATGAATTCTAGGTCTTTATGAAGAGTATACTCTCTATCTTGTCTAGGAATCTCTCCTTGTATCTTCTAATATTTCCAGTTCCTACTCGTCTTGACCAGGGGGCGTCAGTACACAGATTGCTGGCCCCGACCCTCCAGGGGGCCCCCATCCTTTCAAAGGGGGCCCACTCAGCCCAAGGTCAATGAATATCTTTGAGATATGAGAGACTCAGGGGCCCCTCTACACAATCTGCAGGGGGGCTATATCATTATATATCAACGCCACTGGTCCTGACTAACCTACTGTCAACTCAGTGTTAAAATGTATATTTTTTCTTCACTATTAAAAATTATTTTGGAATTTCTCTAGATCATCCCAAACTTTAATATGGTCTGCCCTATGAAAAATAAAAACGTAAGTAAAAAATTTAAATGTGCAAAGGTTTCCTTTAACGTGTTCCAAATGCTTCTCTCTGTGTATGCCAATGCATTGATCTAATCTGCTTTGAAATAGTTTAGGCCCAATTCAGAAACAAAATACAGATTACCCATGGGTGTTGTTACTTCTCTAAATTTTGGTTAATCTGTATTTAGGGGCTGATTACGATGGCGGGCGGACTTGGTCCACCCGCCACCATAGCGGTGATTGGGACCACCCGCCAGACATGCGGCGGTCCCACCACTGCAATTAGGATGGGACCGCCATACTGGCAGGCGCATCCTGGGCCTTTAACATTGCGGGCGGTGCTGCTGGCTGCAGCACCGTCCGCAATGTTAAAGGTGCTTGCACCGCATTTCCCTGCACCACGTGGCAGGCACCATGTGGTGCCTGCCACTTGGTGCATGGAAATGCAGGGGGGTACCATGGGTACCCCCCAGTGCAGCGACACCCCCCCCATATGGGGGTCCCACAACGGGCCCCCAAACCCAATCCCCGCCAGCCTTTCCATGGCGGCATCGCCGCCATGGAAAGGCCTCCTAAAACCCACATCCTAATATGGCGGACGGTGCCTGCTAGGCACCGCCACCATATTAGTGGCCCTGCTCCACCCGCCAGGCAATCGGTGCGATTGCCACCGGCGGAAAAGCGGCGGACGGACTTTGCGTCCGCCGCGATACCCACCGCCATCCTAATATGGCGGTGGGTAATTCTCAATTTGATGACGGAATGATCGCCACCGCCGGCCCGGCGGTGGCGATCGTTCCACCATTGTAATGAGCCCCTCAGTTCCGTACCATGAAAATAAAAGAGAGAAGTGAAGATTTACAAAAAAGAGTCACTCGGTCTTTCAAAATGATGCCTATGTTTTTAGGTCGAGCCTCGAGTAGCGCGCAAGCGCTGCTAGGCGAAGACTTTATGTTAGGGGGTTTCAAAAGCTGACCACACGCTCGTGCGTCGTGGCCTTTTTCGGGCGGTTACGCGCGCAGGGCCGACATCTGTTTCCCATTATCGTGCCCAGACGCGGGCGCGATAATTGGAAACACATGCCGGCCGTGCGGGGAAAAGGCCATGACGCACGAGCGTCTGGTCAGTTTTCGAAAGCCCAGGCTGCCGCGCTCGCTCGCTCGCCCCCGCTCCTCTCTTGTTTTTTTAGGCATTGGGAGAGTAAGTGATTTGCCCAGAATCACAGGATGGGAGGGGGTGAAGGGTGCCTCGTCCCGGTTGTGACCTCCTTCCCAGATCTTCATGGCTCCGACACCACGCCCCTATCTTAAAGACAACTGCTCTCCAAGGAATTGGACGCCACCCTTATCCACAAGAGAGCGCGTCGCCCGAGTGCTCAGTGATTGAGTGCTGGGACAGAGCCATGGCGGGGGTGTATAGCCGACGCTGCACCATACGGCTCTGTGACTGGAGCATGTCTGTGAGCCCTGGAGTCGGCCCTGGGAGCCGCTGCATAATTTTTCATTCTAAATGTGAACCAGCAGTGTTTGAATGTTTCTGTGGAATGCAGGCCAGCAGCTATAACACACAACTTTTAACATGGCTCGAGATGCTTTGTCTAGAACATGTGCAATGCAATAAGAATGATAATAAACAAATCAAAAAATAAATAGAGCAATATAAATGTTTCCTATGTCGGATTCCCGGTGATGCTTCTGCAATAAGAGACATGTGAGGGGAGAGTGTGGTGCGAGCTCCGTGTGTAAATAGACTCCTGCCCTTCCTGCGGGCGGACGGGACTGCACGGACCAGGCAGAGCTGCTGCGAGCGAGGTTGGTCCCTGAGGGGCAGGCCCGCTCCTACACCTGGCCTGGCTGCTTCAGACCCTTGCACTGCTGGCCGCAAAGGTGGGAATTCCCTGGCATCTCACTACTCGGCCACTTGTGCAGCATCCCTGGTGGCAAACCACATCAACTACCAACACGGGGTGCCGCACCGCGTTTACCAGACATACTGGGTAAGTGGGTAACCGAGGCCAGCAGAGAGATGAGTGGGAATGGTACGGCAGAGAGAGTCAGTGACAGTCAGCGGTTCCCGATAGTTAGAGTAGAGGAGGAGAAGGGGATGCTGAGGAGGGCATCGGGTGTTTAGGGTGTTGAATGTGGAGCAGTCGGCGCAGCAAATCATGAGGAAGGCACACCAATCGCAGGTATTTTAATAACTCTGTCGCACTGGAAACCTGGAGGATTATTGCATCATACCCGGGACCTACCAAACGCTCCCCAATCCCGAGGTGAAGAGACCCTTGACCCAGCGCATGCTACCAAGTTTTCAGTCTGACTGTGTGTGAAATTCCCATGTTTTTCGGTGTGCTTATGTGTGACATTTAATGCTGTTTGAGTGACACTTTATTGCAAATTGAACAAAGTATTTATGCCCTGAACCCTTCTCTTTCCCTCCACGTGTGTTAAGAGCTGGGGCTGGGCTGCAGTGCTCGAGTCCATTTCAAGGGAGTGGAGCAGCCTTTCAAGGGCATTGACGTGACCCAGCGTGCTGTGAGACTCCGTGCCGGTATAATTGCCTCATTGCACTTGCTATGCTATAAAATTTGTTTTTTAGGCTAGTGCTCGGTCATGAATGAACAGATCAATGCGATTATCTTCTGAGCAGCTGCAGTGCCTGCCTGCCCCCGGCCACGCAGCCTGTCTCTGGTTAGGGCTCTTCCATTTCTGGTGCTTTTCAGCAGTTTTAAGATCTTAGAGTTTTTCGTTGCTCAAATGGGTGCAATTTCTGATATTTGTATGTTCCCCTCATCTTCATTGCTTTATTTTGGTCACGAGAAAGCGTCACTTGCAGTCTTTGAAATGTCACTCATAATTATACTGAAATTATGAAAATGTCACACATAATCTGAAACCTTGGCAGCTATGCATTGTGTCCCTTTTAATTTCATCATGTAGGGCAATGCAAGCTTCCATAGTTGCAGTACAGCTGACAGTGGCGCAAGCGTTCTAGAGCTACACAAAATAGTTAAAGCACAGAGCAGTGCAAGCTTCCGTCATAAAAGGTGTTTTCAGGATGCTGAATTTAAACTCCTTATTCTCTTGTAATCTGTTTTATAATTAAAAGTCAGTAATTGCCATGTTTGTAAGCTGCAGAGGTTGTGTGGGTCGATTCTATATATTATAAGCATACACAGGTGTGTGCTTTGTGCATGACTTGGTAGTTGGAGATTAAAGTAAGAACTCCACGGATTCCAGTTCCTGCAGCGATCTTGAACTGGAACCGGGTTCCTGATGTATCCTATAGCCTCGTCCCGACAGTGTCTCGATGCTGTGTGCGGTTACCGGCACACATGTAGCAGTGCCCACTCATGTTTTTAGGTCTCGCGCCTAGAGTTGCAGTGCACAGCACTGCTCGCACAGCGAGAGACCTCATGTAGGGGGTTTAGAAGCTGACCTAGGAATCGCACACGCTCGTGCGTGTGCTATTCGTTTTCCCCCCGGCTATTGGGCTTTGCGTGCGTCTTTATAAGAAAGACAGCACGCAATTGGGCAAAGGCGGGCGCATGTCCCGCCTTTGCCGCGCCCATTCCCACCGGTGTCTAGCACGCGCAGCAGCGCGCGTTCGCCTCGCTGCCGTGCTCCCTTCCCCCGCTCCTCTGTGGTGCGCGCGCACCACTGGTTTAGAGTTACGTCTGATTTACACGCTCTGTGAATTAAAAGGGATTTTCGCTTTTCGTTTCCTTACAAACCAGCTTGAGATATTCAGAGCAAAATATATTCATATTATGTATCTGAATGGTGTTGCTTAGTGAGGCGTTGCTCTATTTCATTCTGGGCTTTTGTATTTTGACGATGTGTGCTGTTGGCATCTGCTGTGTAGAAACTCATAAGCAAGAATCGTGCTGATGTAGGCAACAAATGGTCCTGGGTTGAGCCCAGCTTTAGTGACATGTACAGGACAAGTTCTTGGTCAAGTTGGGATTCTCTCGCAGTGTGCTTTCATTTTCGTGTCCCTTGGTGTGATTTTGTGGAATTTGTTTGGAATATATAAAATTGTTTGCAAGTGTGTCCTTTCCTTATATATGGCAGTGGATGCGCATACACAAGGGGGAAGACATGCTCTTAAGATAAATACTATTTCTAAACGCTTTCATTTCTCAGCTCAGTTTTCCATTAAGAAGTTTAAAAAGCCACATATGATCACTGTGAGCAGTCACGTTCAGACAAACTAGCTCAGCCGACTACTGCAGTCACTCACTGTACTAAGGGTGATACAAGGAGTACATTAAGAGCAGGGCACAAGTCCTAAACAAGCATTTGCAATGCAATAGGTCTCGGATTTACGCAAGTTTGAGCTATTTACATTGCAAATAATGCCTTTTATTTTTGTTTTCGTTTTTAAAACATAAATAAAAGGCATTGTGATTTACAATGCCAATAGCTTAAACTCTCGTAAATGCGAGACCTATTGCATTGCAAATGCTTGTTCTGTCTGGCTGTTGTCTCCAGTTGCCAATTTCTGCTCCAGCTTGGGTATGTTCGCATGACATAAGGACTGTGATGCGGAACATGGACTCACAGAGTTAATGTTCAAATTACTTAGGGGCCGATTCCGATCTCGGTCGGAGGCGCACCCAATACCATTCGGTCGGGACAAAAGCCATGCGAAAGCCTGTTTCCCGACCGATCCGTACAGCACACCGAACGAACAAGTACGATGCGCACAACAGCAAAAAATCCGGCCGAGCCGTACTCACCCAAACCAGGTCCTGTTCTCCGACCGAGGCGAATCCGGAAACGCCGAATCGAGTCGCACGGAAGGAAAAATGCAGCCCCGTCCGGCCGGGACAAGTACGATGCGCTTTCCGTACGCGCCGAACCCGTCGCTACGCACGGCACGTCAAAGCATCTGGGAGAGGCGCACATAAGCTCCGATTCGCGCCACAACACGATCCACGGCTCCGAGACGAACACGGCAGCGACGAGGACGACGCGAGCGAGCGAGGACGAGGCGAAGCGACGAGGACGAGGCGAAGCGGCGAGGACGACGCGAAGCAACGAGAAGGACGAACGACACGAACCAACCATGAATCCCTTCGTCCCGATCATACCAATATTCTACATTTACTACCGGAACAGGCACGGACGCGTACGGCGCAGAAGGTAAGCCAGACACCAACCACAAAACACATACAACACGTACACCGACACATCACACACACACACAGGGATGCAGAATATACTTACACCAGCAACAGCAGCACCATAGGGGCGGGATGCCCATCACCAATGCCACATATGCACACAGGGGCCTGAATGCGCACCACCACCCCTACCCAGGGGTGGCATGATGCCTACCACCACTACCACCCTCACCCAGGGGTGGCATGATGCCTACCACCACTACCACCCTCACCCAGGGGTGCAGGATGCCTACCACTACTACCACCCTCACCCAGGGGGCAGGATGCCCACCACTACTACCACCCTCACCCAGGGGGGCAGGATGCCTACCACTACTACCACCCTCACCCAGGGGGGCAGGATGCCTACCACTACTACCACCCTTAGCCAGGGGGCAGGATGCCCACCACTACTACCACCCTCACCCAGGGGGGCAGGATGCCTACCACTACTACCACCCTCACCCAGGGGGCAGGATGCCCACCACTACTACCACCCTCACCCAAGGGGGCAGGATGCCTACCACTACTACCACCCTTAGCCAGGGGGCAGGATGCTTACCACTACTACCACCCTCACCCACGGGGGCAGGATGCCTACCACTACTACCACCCTCACCCAGGGGGCAGGATGCCCACCACTACTACCACCTACCACCCTCACCCAGGGGGGGCAGGATGCCTACCACTACTACCACCCTTAGCCAGGGGGGCAGGATGCCTACCACTACTACCACCCTCACCCAGGGGCAGGATGCCCACCACTACTACCACCCTCACCCAGGGGGGCAGGATGCCTACCACTACTACCACCCTCACCCAGGGGGGCAGGATGCCCACCACTACTACCACCCTCACCCAGGGGGGCAGGATGCCTACCACTACTACCACCCTTAGCCAGGGGGCAGGATGCTTACCACTACTACCACCCTCACCCAGGGGGCAGGATGCCTACCACTACTACCACCCTTAGCCAGGGGGGCAGGATGCCTACCACTACTACCACCCTTACCCAGGGGGGCAGGATGCCTACCACTACTACCACCCTCACCCAGGGGGGCAGGATGCCTACCACTACTACCACCCTTAGCCAGGGGGCAGGATGCCCACCACTACTACCACCCTCACCCAGGGGGGCAGGATGCCTACCACTACTACCACCCTCACCCAGGGGGCAGGATGCCCACCACTACTACCACCCTCACCCAGGAGGGGCAGGATGCCTACCACTACTACCACCCTTAGCCAGGGGGGCAGGATGCTTACCACTACTACCAACCTCACCCAGGGGGGCAGGATGCCTACCACTACTACCACCCTCACCCAGGGGGGCAGGATGCCCACCACTACTACCACCCTCACCCAGGGGGGCAGGATGCCTACCACCACTACCACCCTTAGCCAGGGGGCAGGATGCTTACCACTACTACCACCCTCACCCAGGGGGGCAGGATGCCTACCACTACTACCACCCTTAGCCAGGGGGGCAGGATGCCTACCACTACTACCACCCTCACCCAGGGGGGGCAGGATGCCCACCACTACTACCACCCTCACCCAGGGGGGGCAGGATGCCTACCACTACTACCACCCTTAGCCAGGCGGGGCAGGATGCCTACCACTACTACCACCCTCACCCAGGGGGGGCTGGATGCCTACCACCACCATTAGCCAGGGGGGCAGGATGCCTACCACTACTACCACCCCCACTCATAGGATGGACAATGCATGACACAACCAGCACACCACAACCTAGGGAATGCAAGAAGAAGACATCCCCCAACACCATGACAAGCGTGTGTAGACTGTGTCAAATGCCTACAACACCGAACATGACTTTGAACATACAATGTGACCCCCTAGCACATGTGCCACACATATATGTGTGTGGCACCCACAATGCAAGCAGGCCATGACCATTGTGGCAATGGGGTCCAAACCCCCATCATCACAGTGACCAAAAGGTAAGTGTGGGGTCCATAGCTGAAGCACATTTCGAACATTGTGGCAATGGGGTCCAAACCCCCATCATCACAGTGACCAAAATGTAAGTGTGGGGTCCATAGCTGAAGCACATTTTGAACATTGTGGCAATGGGGTCCAAACCCCCATCATCACAGTGACCAAAATGTAAGTGTGGGGTCCATAGCTGAAGCACATTTTGAACATTGTGGCAATGGGGTCCAAACCCCCATCATCACAGTGACCAAAATGTAAGTGTGGGGTCCATAGCTGAAGCACATTTCGAACATTGTGGCAATGGGGTCCAAACCCCCATCATCACAGTGACCAAAATGTAAGTGTGGGGTCCATAGCTGAAGCACATTTCGAACATTGTGGCAATGGGGTCCAAACCCCCATCATCACAGTGACCAAAAGGCAAGTGTGGGGTCCATAGCTGCAGCACATCTTGAACATTGTGGCAATGGGGTCCAAACCCCCATCATCACAGTGACCAAAAGGCAAGTGTTGACAAAGTAAGAGGTGCAACTGCCAAACTGCATGGATGATTCCTGGTCACAGAACAACAAACACATCAGTGGCAAAGTAGTGTATGTGTCCCATTGCAACATAAATTGGGGGAGCCAAATCCTGCAGTGCAAATAAGACATAACTTTGGCCATGTGCAGACAAACAACACCCATGGGGGCTGACACCGTCAACAATCATCAATGACACAATGACAGAAGTGACCATCCGAATGCAGACCCACATATTTGCACCAATGGGCACACACATGCAGATACCCTGTGGAGACTGCAGATGTGAGGCGAACAGATACCATACCATGGCAGCAATGGGACACACAATCAACAATTAGCAACAAATGAGGGCTCCCGTCCCATCAGCCTGGTCATGGAAGTGCCAACGGAATCATCAGCACAGATCCAACACACTTGTATAGCAATGTTGCACTGACAACACAGATGAGTCCTTCCCCATTGATGCCCAAACCTGCATGTTCACTGGAGATGGCCACACGGTCAGGGAAGTAGACGAATAGAACAATGGCAGGCACAACAGATGTGCAGGGGTGGAAGCCACAGATGTGAAGTTGCCAATCTAAGTAGGAAATCTCATTGCCAAATACTGAACACATGACACCCTCAGATGCTGCTATGGATGACATGGATACACCACAGGATAGGACACATAACCCCTGGACCACATGGGTTCCTGCACAGTAACACTTCATTATCATGAGACCAAATATCACCATCACTGCAGCAAGGGCATTCTTAGCATCATCAACATCATGTACATCAGAAGCAAAAGCACTAGAGAACAGAAAGTTGCTTTATTCAGCATATGTGGCATTAAAAGTAGAAGTCCGGTAGAACATAAACAAAGGCCAATGGCCAGTCCATCAACAAAGTCACAAGTGGGTGACAGTGGCAGATGCCACCCTACACATGCCTGCACAAAACCCGGGACAATCCACTAGGAGGGGCAACCGGGGGGGGTAGGCCAGGCACCGCAGGGACAGGATCAGGGCTCACCAGGAGGAAGCAGGGAAGGGGTGGTGGGTGCTGGAGAGCCACTGACAACTGCAGTGGAGGTGTCTGACATGGTGTGTGCCGGCACAACTGGGGGGCATGGCTCAGATGTTGTGGGTGCCGGCACGACTGCAGTGGACCCTGCAGATGGAGTGGACAGGTCCGCCACTGCAGTGCCCAAGTCAGACAGGGTGGTAGTGGACTCCACTGCAGTGCCTACCACCAGGGGAGGAGAATGGGGAACAGGCAAGGTGGGCTGGACAGAGGGGGAGGACACCCTCACCACATCAGTGGCACAGACAAGCGCAGCGGGGGTGTGGTGCCGGGAGAGCAAGTGGCAGGGGGAGAAGGCCGGAGCCTCTTGGGGATGGTATATCTGTGGGTGGGGGAACCTGGGGCAGGGTGTGGCGGGGGCACCTGTGGAGTGGGGGCCTGAGGGATGGAGGAAGGTGACCTGGTGCTTGAGCTGCAGGGCGGCGGCGGGGTCTTGCTCTTACCACTCCGAAGGGACTTGCGGGTGGGGGCCTCAGTCTGTCTGCGCCTGGGGGAGGGTGTCCGGGGGCGAGGGGCACTCTGCTCCGTGTGGGGGGCTTCCTCTTCCCCCTGGATGCTGGGGCAGCTGGATCGGAGGGGAAGAGGCCGAGGTCACTGAGGAAGAGGCGCTGGGTCTTTGGGGTTGCAGGTGAGGCAAGGGAGGGTGCTTTGGAGGGAGAGGCAACTGAGGACTGCGCAGTGCCCGTGGATGCGTGTGTGTGTACCAGGGCCCCATCCCCTGTGAGTCTGGTTTCAGTCCCCTGACTGTGCGTGCGTGTGCGTTTAGTTTGTGGCGTGTGTGTCTGTGTGCTGGATGTGTGTGTGCTGGTGTGTGCCTGTGCCGGTGTGTGTGTGCTTGGGACGGGCAAGGTGCTGGGGAGTGTGGATGGAGCAGAGGCAGGAGGGGTGAGGGACTGTCTGAGGAGGGACACTGCTGCCGTCAGGGAGGAGTCCATGGACCTGTTGCCCCTCTTTAGGTCAGACATGCCCGATGAGATGCCCTCCATGAACGACACCAGCTGAGTCAACAGTGCGGTGTGCGCATGGAGGACACTCAGCATGGCTGTCTGCCCTACATGGAGCTGGCGAAGGAGGTACACAGACTCCTCACTCAGGGCAGCAGGGGACACAGGGGCAGGGGGTGCGGTGCCTGGGCCAAAGGAGACACGCTCCCGAACATGGGAGCCTCCACGGACCTTGGGAATGGGAGCCGATGGGAGGGCGGTGGTGGTGCTGGTGGTGGCGGGGACAGCAACACTAGTTGGGGTGTGGTGGCTGCTGACACCCGCCTCCACAAGGGAGTCATCCTCCGAGTTGCTCTGGTCCTCAGCTGAGGTGGATGGTGCTGAGGATTCCTCGGTGTGGCTCCCCTCGCCCTCCGTGCCACTGGGTCCCTCCGACCACTCCTCGGCTGCTGACCCAGTCTGGCTCTCTGGCTCCTCCTGGTCCGTGGAGCTGTCCCCTTCCGTGGCCGTGGATGTATCTGCAAACAATGGGGAAACAGACAGACATCAGTCACCTGCACAAAACGCACACACCACTGTGAGCACAGCACATCACAGAGCAAGCCCTGGCATCATTAGTTGTACATTGCTAAAAGTGCCCTAACTGAACAGGAGAAGCCAATTGTCAGTCTGATGCCAAGCATGGCACTCACATCCCACATGGCCTTGCACCCATCTGTCTGGTGTCTGTTGGATTGCAACACCCCAGTGTGGACACATGCACCAAGTACACAGTAGTTGGACAGTGCAGAGGACACGGTGTGGACACATCACAGCTCTTGCCACTGAGTCAGTACAGGTTTCCGGATGAAAGGGATGCCCAGAGTCAAATAGGAAATGCATGTGATGCATACCAGCGACAGACACCATGATGCACCCATGTCCTGATAGCCAGCGCCACTATGGTGTGCATGTAGCACATGTCACTCCCCTGCAGGACCACAAATAAGTTGACACATGCCATGGCAGAGGCATGACTGTTAAGTCATACATCACTGTCTCAGTGATGTATGACTTGGCAGCCAGACAACAACACTATGCACTGTGTCACAATAGTAGGTCATGGGGAATGCAAGTCCTGGAGCTGCACAAGTGCACATGTACATCCCCCACACAACACATCATCTCAACCCTCATCTGTCCAGGTCACACCTATTGGACATATGGGAGACCTGTGACACTACCCTCTGAACCTGAGCCCCTCACAATTTGCTGTGAATGGGGAACAGCTGCCTGAACATCACATTTGCATACCCCAGTCTGCACGGGCAGCTGATCAAACACCTATGTGACACACAAGTATCGTCTCCTATGGTCACATCTCCAGGGGCATGCTGAGCCCCTACCAAGAAACACCCCAGCAGTCCTGGCAACTAATCCACAGCACACTGACACAGAGGCAGACACCGGAGGGGTCAAATCACTGTGCACAATGTGTCAGCTGATACACGGGAGTGGGAGTACAGAGTGCATTGCATGGCCTGGAGTAGGCATGACTGTCCTGCTCCACATGAATGAGGGATGTCCCCTGGACAGTGGATAGCTGGCTATGTATGTGTGACACACGTAATCTGCACACTCCTGGGGCACAAACATTGTTCCCACCCGCTGCATGGGCGTGTGCCACATACCCCAGGCACATGTGGTGGCTCAGCTCAGCAAGTGGACCGCATATCAAAGCAACACGCAGATCACATGTCCAAACCCAGGCGTTGTGTGAACAATGGACCCACCCATGATGCCCACAACAGAGTTAGGGAAACAGATGCTGTCCCCCACCTTTAGTGAAGCAAACTGCAAGGACACAGTCCCAAGTGACACAATTCCCTGACTGTAAGGGCCACACCTGGGTATCAGATGAGCAGTGGTCAGTGCACAATAGAGGGACATGGCTCCTGGACAACATGACTGCTGCACTGTGGCAGTTGAACCAGGCCAGAGGAGGGCACAAAGCATGTAATACAGAGTTCACAGTGCAGTCTTTGACTCACCCCCTCCTTGCTGCTGTCTGGCCTTCAGCTGCCCATCCAGGTCTGGAAAACCACCGCCAGGATCTGGAGCATGTGGGGGGTCAGGGTCCGTGTTCCGCCCCTCCTGCGAGGAGGCGACAGCTTCAGCTGGACCCGTGCAATCCTCCGGGTCCAGCCCCGAAGGTCCTGCCACCTCTTCTGGCAGTTGCGGATCCGGCGCTTGTAGACCCCCACGGACCGGACAGCCCGGACGATGTCCTTCCAGATTTCCTGCTTCCGATGGGCATTAACCTGTCAGGATGACAAAGTGAAAAGGCCATTACCACACATGCAACATATCCGTGCATGACACAGTTGTATATATATGTCTCAATCACAGGGGCACATGATGTACACAGGCAGTGCAAAGCTGACCATGGACAGTTTGCCAGACGTCACTACATGGTATCATTGCATGGGAAGTAAAACCATGTTCAAATGCACTGTCACTGCACCATACCTGTCCAGTGCAAGTCACTACACACTATGGGGGTGACAACTACTCAGTGAGCCTGCTAGCCAGTGGCGTGCAGACTCTCAGCCTTGCTAGTCAGACAAAATGCACATTCAGAAAGGCAGTGCACAGAACACTCACCTGCTCCCCTGGTGTCCCATACAGCTTGCTGTACTGTGGAAGTAGGCTGTCCAGCAGGGCCTGGTTCTCTTCAAGGCTGAAGGCTGGGGCTCTCTCCACAGTACGTGCCATTGCAGGGTCCAGAGGGGCAGAGACAGCAGCAGTGCAGTGGCAGATGTCGTCTTGGAGCATGTAGTGCAGGCAAGTGGGCTCTCAGGGGAACAGCCAGCAATATATATGTGCTGGAGAGGCAGATACTGTCCCTTGTGTCCAAAGTGATAGGTCCAAGTCGTTTGCATCTTCTGAATCTGGCCAATCCATGGAATAGCAGCACCAAAACACGCCCACAGCATCCTTCAAATCTTCAACTTCATGACATACATGATTTTGCAACATTGTTGTGGGTGACCAACTGATTTTCCAGCAACCGACTCGTTCGAAATTCGAAAACGCGTCCGTTGCCAGGCAAGCCCATTGTCAATGGGTGCGCACTGATCGGTCCATTGCTGTTCAACGCGCACAGGGGTACCACGCGTACCCGCACACATTGAAAGCAATGGGCCGGCCGGAGGCACCGATCGGTCCATTGCTGTTCAACGCGCACAGGGGTACAACGCGTACCCGCACACATTGAAAGCAATGGGCCGGCCGGAGGCACCGATCGGTCCATTGCTGTTCAACGCGCACAGGGGTACAACGCGTACCCGCACACATTGAAAGCAATGGGCCGGCCGGAGGCACCGATCGGTTCATTGCAGTTCAACGCGCACAGGGGTACAACGCGTACCCGCACACATTGAAAGTAATGGGCCGGCCGGAGGCACCGATCGGTCCATTGCAGTTCAACGCGCACAGGGGTACAACGCGTACCCGCACACATTGAAAGCAATGGGCCGGCCGGAGGCACCGATCGGTCCATTGCAGTTCAACGCGCACAGGGGTACAACGCGTACCCGCACACATTGAAAGCAATGGGCCGGCCGGAGGCACCGATCGGTCCATTGCTGTTCAACGCATCACTGTACATGTGACTGGCATATGTCAGCATGCCTGCCTCAGATGGACATATGCCAGACACAGATAGCTCCCAGGGAGTGAGGGGCACACCTACATCACGACAGCCTGTCCAAACTTTATCATAAGGCATGTAAGGCTGCATTTCCTATTGTGTGTATGTTGGTGTACATGTTGTCCTGTGGGTGTCACCTGTGGGCAGCCACCCCCAGGCTGTGCACGTGTTCATGGGGACAGGATCCTGGGTGTTACGTGTACGTGACCACTGTGATGTGCAACTGTTCATATCTGTGCATGTGCCATGGTCACATTTCACAGTGGTGTATGTGTATGTCATGTCACATACCCCGTGAGTCCCATGTGGGACGGTATGTTTGAGCCAGGGTGTCCCAGTGGCACAATAGTGATGGTCCTCCACAGTCTTTGTGCATGTGGTGTTTACAATGTCTCTGATTTCATGTGCACAATGGGAGACAGTCTCCACATCCACGTTGTGTGTGCATGGACTCTGATGTTGTGCGTGTGTGTCACAGACGTCCATGTCTGTCCTGCCGTGGCAAGTGGGGCCACTACCTGTGGGGGTCATGGTTGTTTTGCTGTGGTGTATACATGATACTCCATGTAATGCCAGTGTCCATGTGGCATTACAGGGTCCCTGGGAATGTACCTGTCGTTGAGCTGTGGTGCCTGGGGCACATCTGACCTCACATGTCCCTGTGGGGGGTTATTGTGACACGGCAGCAGGAGATGGGAACTGTGACACGGCCTCATGATATCCAATGGGCCAACCTGGGACTAATTGATGCCACCTGTTGGACCGTGTTGACAGATGTTGGCCATGTATGTACCATACATGTCCTTCCGGTACTGCACACTTCATGTAGTTGTGCCTCATAATGATGTATGTTGGGATCTTGAGTGTGTTCAATGCCGCATATGTGGGGTGACTGACAATCTTGCTTACTTCTCCTCTGCACTGCAGGGCTCCTGCTGTCCATCGGCCATTCCCAGACCTGGCAACGATGGTGGAACGGGACAGCATCCGACGGTACCGCTTCACCAGGCAGCTGATTTAGGATTTGGCAGTGCAGTTGTCCCCACATTTGCAGCCTGGCCGGCCGTATCCTACAGCGCTGACCCCCAAGGTGAAGGTGATGGCAGCCCTACACTTCTTTGCCACTGGTACCTTCCAACATACTGTGGCGACTGCTGGTGGGATGTCACAGACCATGTTCAGCCGTGTGCTCCGCGATGTTTTGGCGGCAATGTTGCTCTTCCTGAACCGGTACATCTATTTCCCTAGACTGCGACGACTCACTGACGTGAAGAGTGACTTTTATGCCCTGGGGAGGATGCCGCATGTAATTGGCTCCATTGATGGGACACATGTGGCTTTAGTACCACCACAGGCCCAGGAGCAGGCCTACAGGAACCGCAAGCACTACCACTCGGTCAATGCACTGGTGGTGTGTCTTGCAGACATGACCATCACACACGTGTGTGCCCGTTTCCCTGGTTCAGCACACGATGCCTTTGTGATGAGGAGTAGTCGCATCCACAGGATGATGGCACAGATGCAGAACCAGCGTGCCTGGCTTGTCGGTGTGTACTGACTTTGTGCCATTGTGTGTGATCTGATCTGTAGTATTCCGCCCACTGTTCCAAGTCAGCTAATGTGCACTTGTCTGTCCGTAGGTGACTCGGGATACCCCAACATGCCGTGGTTGCTGACACCCCTCAGGAACCCTGTGACACCTGCCCAGATGCGCTACAATGAGGCACATGGTCGGACCAGGAGAGTGATTGAGCGGACCTTTGGTCTCCTGAAGAGCCGCTTCCGCTGCCTGGACAAGACCGGAGGGTCCCTCCCATATGCCCCTGCGAAAGTGTGCAAGATTATCATCGTCTGCTGCATGCTCCACAACCTGGCAGTGCGGAAGGAGTTGCCTCTCATCCAGGATGACAATGACCAACATCCGCCACCTGTGGAGGATCCTGGCCTGGACCACGATGCCAGTGATGATGATGATGATGATGGTGATGGTGATGTCCGCACACAGCTCATCACCAACTTCTTTAGCTGAATGTGAGTATCCTGAGGTGTCATGTCAATGATGTGAGTTGGCATGATGTGTGGGTGGTGCTCTGGTGCTGTGGGAGTGTGTCCATGGGCCACTTGACTGGATGTGTGTTGCGATGTGTGGTGACAGGTGGGCTGTACTCCCCAACAGTGTTGACATGCTAACTTGGTTCTGGGTGGGTATCTTGTAACATGTATTGTGCATGTGTTTTGCTGTTCTGTCCTGTACTCCATTGCTTTTGACTGTGTGTCATTTCTGTCCTTCACAGGGTACTTTCAGATTCGTTTGGTCAACTGTGTCCACCGACGACGTGATTGCACATCCAGGCTGGTAGCTGTTGTGTCCCTACAGGTGATGTGCGCCACACCCATGGACTTCCTTCCGTCTACAGTTGTTGACTGTGTGCCCGCTGCCAGGTGGGGTTACCTTGCATCTGTAGTGGTTACGGCATGTTGCAACTGTGTAATAAACCTGTGCTTCACTTTGTGATGTGCGTTGTCTGTGGTCACATATTTGACTGCCATTTGCTTACTGCACCTGTGGGCTACTTGACTACAACTGGGAATGGGTGTGGTGTCTGTGCATTGCACCGTCTTCCCTGGCAACATCAGTGTAGGCAATGAGTCAGATGGCCTAGGTGTGTATGTGTCGTGTAGCCCTGGTGGTGTGTCTCCCTCATGTGTGTCACGTTTCCTGTACTCACATGCCTGTGTTGTCCTTGCTGTTGCAGTTCGCATACACAGTGTAATTTTGCAGTTCATCATCCCCATAACAGCACCCACGTTGGAATCACGACAGAGGCAAGTATGGTGTATTAGTGTGTTTATTGTGATACATTTGTGTTAATAGTGCATAGGATGGGTTGTGCTGTACATGAATCTTGCAATCCCAAGTTCCTAGGTGAATTGAAAGTCCGGGTAGACAGGATCCCCAGTATCGGGGCCACAGTTGTCTGACACATTGGTCCAACTTGTACTCCCCATGCAATGTGTGGGAGTAGTGTTGCCGTCAACAGGGTGAACAGTCTGTGCACAAAGGCGAACATCCAGAACAGGTTCGGGCTTCCTGGGAGTTGCGCTTGGCCATCGGCCTCTCACTTTTCCCTCCTCGGACGACCCCTCTTCTTGGGGGGGGCCCTCAAGTGCAGGCTGCTGTGGTGCAGGGGACTCTCCGCCAGAGTCCTCCTCCCTCCCTGTGGCAGTTGCAGTTTGTTCGGCACCAGATGTTGTTGGCACACAGGGAGGTGTGGACTGGTTGCTGTTCATCTGGCGGAGGCATTGTAAAATGTCCCTGTGCACCGCCGTCATCTCATGCAGTGCATCCCACTTGGACTCCACGCGGGACATGTGTGAGTCCACACGGGACATGTGTGACTCCACGTGGGACATGTGGGAGTCCAAGCGGGCATGATGGGCAGCCTGCTGCTGTTTAATGTCTCTGAGGAGCCCCACTACCTGGCTGAGCTCTCCGGTGCTGGACTGGTACGCATCAGCTATGCGTACCAGTTGTGGGTCATCATGCACACCAGCAACGTCTGCAAGCAGCGACCTCTGTCTCCCACCCCTCCCACCACGCCTGCTGACATGTGCAGTGTGTGCAGTGGCACGCACAGATAACCGTGGTCCACCTTGGGGGTTGGTGGTGGTGGTGGTGTCCATGGCCCCAGGTTGGTCCAGGGTCACTGTGCTGGTGTTGCTCCTTATTCTGTCCATGTCGGCAGGGATGGTATTCGTGGTGACAGTCGTTGTAGGGGTGGGTGCAGGGGTGCAGCTGGTGGTCCTGCTGGTGCTGCAGCTGGTGGTCCTGCTGGTGCTGCATGTTGACTTGCACCGGATGTGCCAGGTTGTTCTTCATCGTCCGAGGAGGACAGAGGCTGTACGACGCCAGTGAGCTCGGCATCCTCTTGAGCCTGGGACTGGGACTCCTCAGCGTCTGCTGCTGTGTCCCCATCATCACCTGTTTTTGGGAGACACAAACAATGTATGTCATGTTTCTGCAGGCATCAATGGTTGACACACATGACAGTTGTGACTGTGCCTCTGGGTGCGGGCCTGTACATTGCATTGTCCTGAGTCGTCACAGTCAGGGGTTGATATTGGTGTGGCACATTGTCCTGCATTATTTGGGCATTTCTATGTATTTTCTGGGGTGTGAACATGGTCTGCATTGGTTGTGTTTGGTTGGCAGCCGGACCTCCTTCCCACCCACCCAGCCAGTCAGTTATCCCACCATGGAACGTGCTTGCGTTGCAGGGAGTGTAAGTTGTCTCTCAGGATGTCAGTCAGTGGAGTCCTGCTGTTTGTTGGTGCACAGTTGGCAGCAGGGCCTTGTGCTCCCCACAGCAGTAGCCAGTGTCAGCCATCTTGTGAGTCCTTCTCCACTCCCTGTGATGTGAGCATGGTTCAGGGTGGTGTTGATGGGACAGTTGTGGGGGTGACCAATATCAGTGACTACGACTCCCATCATGCTATTGCCTCCACCCCCTTCCCAGCATGCCCATGCTTCCTTCCTTTTGACTCTGCTTCCCTGTGGGGTGGGCTGGCTGTGCTGACAGGATGGCTGGGAGTGTTGTCCTGGCAGTTGTTTGGCTAAGAGTCCCAAGAGTGTCCCTGTGCTTCACACAACATAACCCAGGGTGGTGGTTCTTTGTGGGATCTTGTGTTAGGATGGAGGGCATTGCATTCTACCAGCTGGGTACTGTGGAGTTTGTGTTGGGGGGGGGTGTGAGGGGAGGTGCTTGTGACTATAGTCAGTGCTGCAAGTCCCCCTTCCCACCCAGCCAGCCAGCCAGATATCCCACCATGGAACGTGCTTACATTGCAGGGAGTGTAAGTTGTCTCTCAGGATGTCAGTCAGTGGTGTCCTGCTGTTTGTTGGTGCACATTTGCCAGCAGGGCCTTGTGCTCCCCACAGCAGTAGCCAGTGTCAGCCATCTTGTGAGTCCTTCTCCACTCCCTGTGATGTGAGCATGGTTCAGGGTGGTGTTGATGGGACAGTTGTGGGGGTGAGCTATGTCTGTGACTACGACTCCCATCATGCCATTGCCTCCACCCCACTTCCCAGCATTCCCATACTTACTTGCTTGTGTGTGGAGTTCAGTGTGTGTGGGTGTGAGAGCAATGGCAAGATGGCTGACAGTGGTGTCCTGCTGTTGGTTGGTGTGCAGTACCCAGCATGCCCTTGTGGTCCCCACGACACAGCAACAGTGTCAGACATCTTTGATGGGCCTTTCCACTCTCTGTGGGATGTGCATGCGTGAGTGTGAGCTTGCTGGGCCATGTGGTGGGGGATGTAGAGCTGTGACTACGACTCCCATCATGCTATTGCCTCCTCCCCCTTCCCAGCATGCCCATGCTTCCTTCCTTTTGACTCTGCTTCCCTGTGGGGTGGGCTGGCTGTGCTGACAGGATGGCTGGGAGTGTTGTCCTGGCAGTTGTTTGGCTAAGAGTCCCAAGAGTGTCCCTGTGCTTCACACAACATAACCCAGGGTGGTGGTTCTTTGTGGGATCTTGTGTTAGGATGGAGGGCATTGCATTCTACCAGGTGGGTACTGTGGAGTTTGTGTTGGGGGGGTGTGAGGGGAGGTGCTTGTGACTATAGTCAGTGCTGC